>PVLA01000277.1:326213-640578 GCA_004027455.1 Hydrochoerus hydrochaeris
AATAAGAACTACAAGAGTAATAAAACCAAAATGTGTAATTGCTATTGTAAAAAAGAGAGGAAAAGAAAGTGCTCTAAGGGATATAACTGCATGTATGTTTGAGTGTGTAAAATAGATGACCATATTGCTGAATCTTTGTTGGATCTTTGAGCAGAACTGTTTGTAGTCTGACTGTTTGAATATTTACTATTTACCCTTTGACTTTGTAACTTGAACAACTACATCCAGGATGACAGTACGTAATTTATAAATTACTGATTTCTTAGTGGGGCTTTTTCTCATTCTCCTTTTTCTTTCTTTCTTTTAGAATTCTGTATTGTTGCTACCCTTTTTTCTGTTTTTTTTTCTCCTCTCTTTAAATAAAATTTTAAAAATGTATAATTTCTATTGTAAAAAAAGAGGAAATAGGAAGCACTATAAAAAATATAGCTGCATGTATGTTTAGGTGTGTGAGGTTGATGACCATATTTCTAGGTTCTTGTTGGATTGTTGAACAGATCTGTTTGCATTCTCACTGCTTGAGTGTCTACTTTGTGCGCTTTAATTCTGTAAGCTGAATAACTATTTCTAAAAGAACAATATGTAATTTATTGACTAGTGATTTCTTACTGTTTATCTTCTTTTCTTGAAGTTCTGTAATATTTCTACCTTTTTCCTATTTTTTTCCTCTTTAAATAAAATTAAAAAAAATAAATGAGTGTAGGAACTGCAGGGAGAAGGGAAATAGTCTGTTTTAGTACATTTGAAAATAAAGGAGCCATGTGAGCCACTCCCTTCCCTCCATATAACCCTAAACAGCACCCAGAGATTATTCCTGCTTCTGTTATCCTAAGAGAGCAACAAAATAAAATAAAGCTTGGGAGACCAGCAAGAGCACAGGTGCCAGGGCACTAGTACCATGGGAGACTCAGGGGGAGGTACTTCGAGCACAGGTGATTGACCTTTAAATTCTGAAAGCCTGAGTTATCCCTGTCCCCTGTCCTCCTTTTCTGGCTGCTGTTGCTACCTTTCCTGTGGTCTTCAATAAATGCAGCTACTTACTACTTACTCCTGGGTAGATGTTTGGCCATTCTTTCCTTATTGCTCCCAGAAACCTGGGCTGTTTTTGCCTCATTTAACAGTAGCACCTTGGCTGAAATGCCAGGGAAGGGCCTTCCAAGGAGACATTGGAAATGGTGGGACTCAGCAGATGAGAGGAGCCCGCTGTGTAGAGCTCTGGGACAGAAATGTTCAGACAAGGGAATAGTTAGTGCAAAGGCCCTGAGGGTGGAATAAACTTGGCAGGATCCAGGGAGGGAGCCACTGGGGGAGTGTAGCACTAAACAAGGGAAGGGGAAGTGGAGCCCAGATCACCTATGCCCTTCTAGGCCATAGTAAGGAATGAGGATTTTACCATAGTGCAATGTTCCACGTTAGAAGTTTGTAAACAGGGTAGTGACAGATCATGACTTTGGGGAATTAACTAGTGGTCAGCTTGTAACACCCAGCTGAACTGAATGAGTGTGGTGCTGGGTGTGCAAGGCCCACCTGAGGATTGTTGCAAACAGCATAAAAGCAGAAATGGATGGGAAGATAGTATGCTATTGATTCTCCTGGAGAAGTCTGTTGTGCTGGTTTTCCTGATATGAACTCAGCTGTTTTTATCATTGGAGGAGCTCAGGTCCTTTCTCACTGTTGCTGAGGAGGCTGCAGTTCTTTTCAGGGGAGCTCTGGTCCTTACCTTGAACATCTCTTCCTGGCTCCAGTGCAGGTCCCTCAGCCTGCTGACAGATCCTTCATCTTCCTGTGTAGACTTTCTAGTCTCCACTGCTGACTTTTGGGCCTTTTCAGTGCAGATCCTTGGTACAGACTTGCATGAGACATGGTCCTGGGCTCTAGGCCTCCACTGGACAAGGGCAGGACATTGCCATGGGACCCAGGCCCTCAGCTGGACTCTTTGAGTCTCTAATGTGTGGGCAGATCTGCTGTATTCTTCTGCATTTGACTCTTTGGGTGAATATCATAAAATAATGCTATAAATTGTATGCCCTGTATTAAATCAATTCCACTGTAAACCCTGCCTACAACAATGATTTACTTCTTTAAGAGAGCACACTATACAGAAAGGAGTACAGAGGAGCAAGAGATAAAGCTGAGACCCCAGTTAAGGGACTGCAGCAGTGATCAAGAAGGGATGACATATCTCTGTTGGCAGTGGAGCTGGGTAGTAGCATGAGCTTTGGGGTCTTGGGGACATGCTTTGAAGGAGCTTATGGAAACTGCTGTTAGAGTGAGAATGGATGTCCACACCATTCAGAAAGCCTATCAGTTCTTATGAAACTTGGTGGCTGGGTCCCATCCAGTTGTCCTTTTAGGCTGTAGATATATTTGGAGGAGAAACCAGAGGTGCAAAGGGGGGCTAGAGACCAAGAATTTAAAAATGAAGCCAGACATGTCCTGTACGTGGTTTCAAGCAGGTGCCTTTAGTTACTGCCTCCTCCTGTTATATGGCACCAAGCCGTGTAGCCCCCTCTATGGTGTCATCTTTTTAGCTCTGGGTTCTTTTTGTTCTAAATCAGAGCACTAGGGTTTGGGTTTTTTAGGATTTAGCATGAATCACTGTTATGGGTTAGATCTAAAATGTCTTCCAGAAGTCTCAGGCATTTGGAAGTTGATTGGATTGCGAGGGTGCTATGCTCAGTCGTCGGTGGGCTAAAGAGTTCATAGCTGCATGATAGGAGGTGGGGCCTGGGTGGAGGTGGGCTGCAGGGGGCTTGCCTTAGAAGAGTGTATTCTTGTCTTCCTTTCCTCTCTTCTTTCTCTGCTTCTGGTTGACATGGGATGAGAAGTTGTCTTCCACTGTGACCCTTCCACCACGCTGATTCTACTTCCGAGCCAGCCAACCATGGATGGAAACCATCAGCCAAAATAGACCTCTCGTCCTTTAAGATGTGAATATTGGGTATGTTGTCTCAGTGACAGGGAAAGTGGCTAAGACAGTCATCCTTGTGGGACTGGGAGGAAGGTAATGAATGCTGCTAATTAGCTTGCTAAGTATTCTCTGCAACTAGAGGATATCTGGTTTGCAACTAGAAAGCTGGAGTAATTATGTCTTTATGATGTATGAATCTTATTACATGAGCCTCATGGGAATTTAGGACTAGTTAGCTTAGATAAATTGATGTCCAGGTACAGGCTAATGACAACATCATGGTTCTGCCTTGAAGCTCCTCTTAATCTAGGGCTACAGGCTCCATCTCTTGTAGTACAAGTTGGTCACCATGTCTGAAAACCCAGATGATATTATCTTATACTAAGTCATTCTATGTTTACCTGCATTTCCGAATTTGGTGACCACATTAGACATATTTTGGGGGCAAAATATTCAGAAGCTGTTCTGCAGCTTCTGAACAGTTGTATGTGACCCGTGTCTCTCACCTCACATGATGGATAGGAGATGACCGCTTGATTCAAGAAGGACCAAGACCTCAGTCAGCCTACTAATAACTGGAACAGTCCCAGATGAACTCATTAGTTGTGGTTCAGTCATATTCAGTTGTTTATAGGAAAACAGAGAAAGGTGGACTCCAGTGTGAGAGTGAAGCAGCTATGCAAAAGAAGCAGAGGAGAGATGGGCCAAGAGTGAGTCTTGGGAATGTGGATGCTTTTGGTTCTTAATTCCAACCCTTGCTGAGGTCTGCCATCACTCCTGCCTTTAGCTCCTTGACATACTTGAATCTTTATACTAAATTCTCTTCTTTAGGGTTAAGCAGAGTCCAGTGGCTTTTATTACTTTCCACCAAAGAGTCTGAACTGGCATAACTCTACATCTTGTCCCCAGTCTCCCTGGAGAAAGCCGCTTGTGAGCATCAGGAGGGAATGTGTAGATAAATATGAATCTACTGTCACTGCAATGGAAAGAATTTAAGACTAACTCTTTCTAGAAAAGTACCACAGCATCTTCTTTAAATGCAAAGGGCAGCTCCTCTCTCTATTTCAAAATACACTTTTTTTTTAAAATTAGAAAATCACTTTCCCTGAGGTAGTAACTGAGAATCTGTTGTTTGAAAAACAATTTAAAATACGTACACTTCAGCAGATCTTCACTCAAATGAGCAGCTGTCCCAGATACCCAGGGCTAAAATGTCCTCATAAATTGTTTGCACTGTCCTTTTCTAAAACTATCTCCATTGGCTACAACCGAACAGAGCTGTTCTTAGTCTTAGCTCTATACACACCAAGCAGTACATTATTTGATGAAGAGGGTGATGTTCCTGGCTTGTGAATAGCCAGCAATAGGAAGGGGAATAAATTTCCTTCTTCCTGCATAATGTCTCTCCTTGTTTATAGCTGGTAACCTTATAAGGCTGAGCAAGAAAGTGTTGCCCTCAAAATGGCACCACTTTGGTCTTTAGCTATGAATGAGAAAGGTGGGAAGGAAGGAAAGGAAGGAAGGAAAGTGAAAGGCCAACAGCCCAAGCAGCATGAGGAAAAGCAGGGGATGGGGAGCAGATCAGGAGGTGAGTTCCTCCAGGGTAAGGACAATGACAGACTTGTCCCAGAGCCAAACCTTTTGCCTGAGCTGAAACAGGAAATCAATAATGTTTGTGAGGTGACCTGAATGAATGACCAAAGGCCTGAAAAGGCTAACAAGTGAAAGTCAGAACACTGTGTTCCTCATTGCTAATCAGACATGAATATTTTCCTATAGAATTTCAAACCTTCAATCCTTTTGAACTTGGTCACCCCACTAGAATCTGGTATTGTCTCTGGATAGAAAAGGCAAAACTTAAAAACTTTTCAGGCTCTCACAGTTAAGACTGTTGTATATTATTTTGAATTTAGATAACAAGTCACAATCAAATACCCTGACTGTCCCAGGGTGTATGAATAGAGGTGTTCATTCTGCACTCTACCTATGAGACCACTTGAATATTCTCATGGTGGCACTGCTTGTGCCACTTCACTCCATAAAGGACAAGACACAGGAAGTACCTTCTACCTGTTTCTGCAACCTGGTGCCAGCCCCATCACGGAGCATGGGAAACCACTGCCACCCTTTTTAATTACAGTCCCTGGAAGAAGAGACCAAACCCCTTCTGCTATAGAGAAAGCCTGGCTTCTTTATCTTATTAACAATAACATATCCCAGTGCTCCAGTAATTACAGACCTATTTCTGAAGCAATCAAATTGCTTTTTTGAAGGAAAGACTGTTTCCTTTCCCTAATGAATGCAAACAGTTCCCCAGAGCCTGAAGGTGATGTGTGTGAATGCCCCACTGTAACAATGAAAAGCGATTATAAATAAATGACACAGAGATGCTCTGTTCTTAAAAATCACTGCATGATCAATTTGAGAGACATGCATAGAGATAGGACTCATGAGATTTTGTTTTAATTATTCTGCCCGAAGGAAAATGATACTTGTTCTTTGTTGATACAGAGAAGCTTCAAGAGACTTGGAAAACATGATCCTATTCATCTTTTTCAAACCACTGACAGATATGGCTGCCCTCACTTTTTGCAAGGGGAAACTGAGGAGCAGATAGATGGGTGTT
Source organism: Hydrochoerus hydrochaeris (assembly GCA_004027455.1). Taxonomy (NCBI): domain Eukaryota; kingdom Metazoa; phylum Chordata; class Mammalia; order Rodentia; family Hydrochaeridae; genus Hydrochoerus; species Hydrochoerus hydrochaeris. Next base: position 331,751 of record PVLA01000277.1, read on the forward strand.
TCTGTTCTTAGTGGAGAGTTTGAGAGCTTGTCTAGCATAAGATCCAATACACCCCTAGGTCTCTCTCCTTCTTAACTATTCTGATAATTGTTTGCTTTTGAAAATCTGCTTTTAAAAAAAAACAGGAAGAGGGAATTAACAGAAGGATGGGATGAAGGTGAATTTTCAATTTTAAAAGCTACCAGCTTCTCAACATAATTTAAATGAAGAATATTGTTCTCTGTGTGGGAGGTGTATGTGTGCACTTGCATATTTTGGTATGTTTTGGCTCTGGGGTGAGAAAATACGATGGGAGCATGGGCAGGAATGAAGGCATTTCATTTCAGCCACCACGCGTGGACTGCCCTTCGCTGAAGTTTACATGTCTGTCTGGATTACAGGTCTGTCAGTTCAGGGTGCTGATGGGATACCATCTTTCAGATTCTAAAGCAAAAATCTGGTTAAGAGTTGCTCCATAACCCCCATCTGAGTCCTGCTGCTGCCCAGAATGGCAGTTTACAACTAATTTTTCATTCACAGGTCAAGCTGTGGACCACCAAGGAGGCCCTCTGTGAGCACATTGACAAGTTAACTTGTTACTCTTTGCCATTGTTTTAAAAAAGAGAAAATTAAATCCACTTGAAATTCATATATGTATGAGTCTGCAATGGCAGAATTTCCAACAAGAGAAAGTAACAATTCCTCAGGAGCCCAGATATTTATGTTTCCAGAGATTCTGTGCTGCAGTATGAGGTTGTCAGTTTTCCTTAGATGAGTTTCTTGATTTTGAGTGACACGTGCCTTTGCATTGCTTCTTTGCATAAGTCTTAGCCATATGACATTCATCAGCAGTTGGCAGAATCCATCCCCACACCAATTCAGAGTCTTGCGTCTGCTTACTTTTAAAAAAAGAGAACACAAAAATCATTTTCAAGAGTTTCTGGAACTTGACCATCTCTATGATTTGGCAGTTTTAAGTGAACCAACTAATTGCACCAACCAATTACTAGCTAGTTGAGTAAAACAATTGCTTAACTTCCTAACTGATGATCACATCCATTACTTCCCCTTGTTCTGGTTTTTCATTTGTTTTGTTTTTGACATTGTATAGGTATAGCTGAAGTTAAGTAAGCCAGATGATGTCATTGCTTACAGAAAATAAGTGGATGCTATGTTTAAAAAATGTGAACATCTATATGTTAAAAAAAAAGCAGTGGAATTAAATAGGCTAAGCTCTCAAAGGAAAAAAAAAAGGAAAAAGAGAAGAGAATAGAGAAGAAAAGAAAAGAAAGGGAAAGGCAATCCCTACCAGGGAATGAAGTCTCTGCAGAAATCGATTGTGTGGAGAATCCCTCTGCATCTCAGAACAATTAGCTCTCAGAAAATGAGAGGACAGGCTTTGTGCTTTTGGGTATTCGAATGGAACAGGTGTCTGCTGTCCCTTAGGAAGCTGTTGACTCTCATTTTCTTTTGGATACTTGCCCCTGCAGGGTAAATCTAAACCCTTGAAAGTTTAAAATTTTCAGCCACTGAGAGCCTGAATAATTGGATCCTTGGAAGACATTACTGTTGCAAGATTCTACCATACTTACACTTCCTGGGGTGTTTTATGTCAAAGGAAAAAAAAAAATCTCTGTTCTTACTGAGAAAAGGCAAGAAGATGGCATAATTCCTAAAGCAGGGATGAAAAGGGGACAATTTTGACTTTTCTCTGTCACTTTATTAACTAAATCCTTAGGACCACATGAACAGTGGGAGAAGGTAACTAGGGCTGAAACTTCCAGAACCTTGATAAAAATGCAGTGTGTTTTTCCAGGGAGTGGGAGCGAGGTCATGAGGCCTAGGGCAGAAAGTAGCAAGTGCACAAAGGCAAAGTGCAAAGGAGATTAATTTTCTTCTCATACCTGCTGAGAAAGATTAGGTGTATTTATGCCAGAAGGGGTGTTATTAAACTGATGAAGGACAGTCTGACGGATAGTTAATTAAGCAGCCTCTGTGTCTGGAGCCAGAGAAGTGCCTGTCTCTTCCACTATGTAGGTGGAGGAAGGTGTGGGCAAGGCATATCGCAGTGGGAGGCTGAGGACTTTTCCCTCAAGGAGTCAGCAGCACATTCTTTAGAGTCAAAGACTTTACACATTTTGGAATGTGGGATGGAATATTGTGTATTTTTCAGCAGCTGCCATGAAAAGTCCTAGGAAACTGTCTCTCCAAGCTCTGCTGGAGAGGACCTAGCCTCCCTGACTGCCAGCTTTTAGATGCCAAGGTCAGGCAGCTTTGCCTAATAGAGAATAAAACTGGAAAAAAGGGAGGAGAAGAGCCATCAGAGGGGAGGGGAAATAACTGAATCAGTTCAATAAGGAGACAGCCCTGAGGCTTTCCAAATCTTTGGGGTAGACTGGAATGGACAAAATGTTTGATGAGAGCAGATTTTTTTTAAAAGATGGTACTCCAGGAGTGAGACCAATAGAAGATGTGGGTACAGGGACTTACTGTGGGCCTTTCCTGATGTCCATGTTATAGAGTAAAACAGAGTTGGACCTGAGAGTGTGCTGCACTTTAATATGCAACTGCAGAGATTAGCACACAGCAAAAGAAGGAGAAGCACTTTGCAGTGTAGAAATCTATTTCCACTGGTGATCGCAATTTAAGTGTCTACGTAGGCACAATATTTTTGGAGAGAAATACAGCGGTATCTATCAGAACTTAAAACTGGCACATTCTCCAATCCAATATTTTTACTTCACAAAGTCTCTCCTTCAAAAACACACATGAATACAAAATGGAAGGACAGGGCCCAGGATACAGCTCTATGGAGAGCATTTATTTGCCTAGCGTGAATGAAACCCTGGCTTGATCTCCAGCACTGGGAAAAACAAACAAAACAAAAACAAACAAAAACCCAGGATGAAAGTGGAGAAATTTTTGAAAAGCCCTATTTGTAATAGCAAACACTTGCAAACAACCTGATTGTCAATAAAAAAAGGGAATGATTAACTTGATTATTATATAAGTGTATGGAAAGTTCTCCAAGATATTGGGAATTGATTTTTTAAATTGAAGTAAATTACCCATAACACAAAATTAGCCATTAATCATCTTACATTTAAAATTCAGAGGAATTTAATTCATAGTATTATATAACTGTCAATGGCTAGTGTAGATTCTTAGCCACATGTAAGATGGTGTATTTCTTTACCCACTTCTCCATTGCTGATCATTATCACCATGGTCTGACCTCCTCTTCAGGAAGGGGAGAGTTCCTGTAATTTTTTTTTTTTTTTTGTATCAGGACTCAAACTCAGGACCTTGGGCTTACCAGGCAAGTGCTATGATGCTGAGCTATATCCCCAGCTGTATGGGCCTCTAAGATGTTGCCAGTTGGCTAAGAGTTCTTGCTCAATGCATACAGAAATCATGAATCAGCAAAGTGTAGCTTGCCTAGTGTTAACAGCCTCAAGTTGTGAATGCCAATGACTGTCAGCTCTTGAGGTCAACAGTCATCCTTGACACACAGAGCCAGAAGCTACCAGCAGGGCTAGGAACTCTTCCATCACCAGAGGTGGTGGTTCCTGGCAACTCTGTTACTCTCGTTCATTCTGATGGCTGCTACCCACTTTCACTGTTATAACTCTGGCTGCTGGCTGTGTTTGGCACCATTACCAGCTATTATTGTACCAGTTCAGCTACTTTAGTCAAGATCAAAACCATGAACAGGCAGGAATATGCCTCATAAAGAAGCTTTCTTAGTGCTTAATGCAGCAGTTTAAGGGTGAACAGCTCTTGCTAACTGTATCCGGAGGCTGCTTATAAGGAAAATGGGTGGACTTGTGCATCTGTTGGGTCAGACTTCATTTGGTCATGGATAGCAGAAGGCCTCTCAGAAACCTATTTGAAGAGGGATGCCAAAGAATGGAATCATCTAGAAAGGGTGTGAGAGTTGGGGGATCATCAGGATGGAACTGAGATCCAAGCCTGCTGCGGCCAAAGAAATTCTGACTCAGATTGACAGTAGGGTTCCTGATGCAGCCACACTGGCTGCAAAGTATTTGACATAGCTGGGGAAGAAAAATTAAGAAGTAAACTTTGGGGAGCACGAGGCCCTTCTTTCCTGTCTCAGAACTGTCTAGTTCTATCACCTCTGTCTAGTTCCAAGACATTTTTACCACCCCCACCAATTGATTGGCCATTCTTATTGCCCATGAGAACTACTTTTTGAATGTCAGAATAGCATGAACAGTGTTCTTTCATTTATGTTTTCAAACCCTCCAAACTAAGTCTTGTATACACAACCACCTACAGAGGCAACAGGGAGCAGAGGCTCTGGGCAGGAGCTCTGGTGCTAGCCTGCCTCGGTTCCAGCTCCTGGCTCTGACTCAGGCCAGCTGTGCATCAGTGGACATGTGTTTAGCTTATCTGTGCCTCTGCTTTACAATTGCAAACTGGGAAAATAATGGGGCCCGTAGTGTAGCCAGACGAGTAAATCAGGGAAGAAGGTAGCGTGATACCGTCTGTTTAGTCTATTTACTTCTGTGTTGTTTTAATTTCTTAAGTCAAAATCATGAGCAAATAAACATGATTTCCAGCCTAGGGAGCAGGTGTGCAGAGCAGAATAATCTCTTCCAGGACACAGACAGGGCTGCGCCACAAGGAAGCCTAGCACTTGTTTAAAGCAACTGTTGCAGAGAGATGTGTGTTTCAGGGCAACAGAGCACTCAGTCCTCTGAATCTCCTTTACAGCGCAGTAGAAATGCAGGCTTTCTATAGTAACAAAATCCTGACAGAAAGGACTCGTGTGAAATACCTGTGCCTTAGGACGTCCATCAAAATCAAGGCACTGCAGTCACCTTAGAGTAGAGGAAAGGGTTTCCATGCAACTGGGAGACCTGAAGAGAGAAGGAGGGAAGGGCAAAGGGAAGAGGAGAAACAGGAATGAGGAACAAGATTAAGTTAAAATGAAGGAAGAGAAGAAAAGAGAAGGTGAGAAAGTGGGGAAGCGCTTGTTAGTTTGGAGCATTTAAAAGCAGCACTTTGGCTTCATTCAGTCATAATCTACATGGAGGTCAGAGATGCAGCAATGCAGAGGTGCTGTGTGTGGAGGAAAAGCCTCACTATAGCAGTAGTTTCACGATGCACTCTTCCGCATGTTCCCCACAATGAGTGTAACAGCCCTCACCCAGAGGTGCCTGCTGAAAGCCGGGTCTGGACAGTCCCTGGAGAGACCTTTAACTTTGCTGCTGCAGCTGAGCACCTCCCCAAGCAGACTCTGGCATGCTGGGATGTCCTGGATTTGGGGAGGCTTGGGAGGTTTGGGGGTAGTGAACAGGAAGCCCAGGTCCAGGCAAGCCCTCATCACAGGGAGGTGGAACTTGCAGGATGCAGAAAGCAGCACTGTACAGAGCTTCCACCGTTTCAAAGGGAATATTTTAAAACAGAAACACTACAGAATCACTAGAAAGAGGTGGATAACATTGTGCCAGGATATATTTTCAAGTATTTCTAAAACGTTTTGTGCTCTACTCTTGACATGATGAAATGGTTTAAAGCAATAAGCAGGCACTTTCGAAATGGTGATATTGCTCCTGATAATTTTCCAGAAAAATTAAATATGCAGTGAAGAATAAATTACAGTTTGATACAAGTTGTCTTGTTAAAATGTCATTCCTCTTCCCCGGCAACTCACTTCCCGTCTCATTAAGCCAGTTGACTGGATATAGCTAGACAATTATGACCGTGATTTACTACCTTAATGCTCGATTGTTACCGGGAGCTGAGGGGTGGGAAAGGGAAATCACATTGCCATCCTTGGAGGGATGATCAAGTCCTCAGCTGGAGCATTAAACACAGCAATAGAAAGCAGAGACACAGTAAAGCATTTTCACTGCCGTTATGAGCTGAGATATAAAATGAGATTTATTCACAACAATCTGATAGAGAAAATTGAGTCCTGGGAATTGATGTCCTAGAAAAGCTTTCAAGTCACCCAGGAGTTTCTATAGGATGTGAGTCACATAGCAAAATATTAAAGAGTCAGAGGAGGGAAAAACACCTGAGCTTTGACATTTTCTGCAGCCACTATTATAGATAAAGGAATTGACCAGTTTGTACAATATAAAATATGGTCACAATAACAGTCTCACCTCAACCAGTCTCTCCTCACAGTTAAATACCTTGGGCCCTTGAATTGAAGCTATAATTCAGCTTTTTCCTTTTTTTTTTTTTTTAAATGCAGTTCTTCTGCAAATGTGATGCCAAATAAACAAAATTCCCCAATGGCCTTCTCCTTCATTTCCTAAAGTAAATAATTTCAAATACTTGTAATATATCTTCCAGCATTTCCTGTTATTTCTTAAATTCCCTTGAAAACATCATTGAAATTTGAATTTACTGGTACAGTAATCTCAAATTAATACTTAAAAGTATTAAGAGCAGAAATTAGAGGTTTATGTTAAATTTTACTTACTTAGGTACTCATTCGGCAACCGATATTTGTCACAATTTTAAGGGGCTTTTGCTGTTGATAAGCTACACCGAGACCACAGATATATGCGATTTTTCAATTTGTACAAAACAGTTCATGCTTCCAGAGTAATTTGCATGTGTTTACATGTTTGCAAACTTACTAGAGGTCACAAGTAGAACTAAAAACAATGTGAGGGTTCATGATTACAGTAGGGCTTCACCAAAATCAGGAATGGTCCCTTCCTTGCCAGGCTTACTTCAACTCACTCTCTCTCTTTTTTTTTTTTTTTTGGTACCAGGGATCAAACTCACGACCTTGCACTTGCCAGGCAGGCGCTTACACCACTAAGCTAAATCCCCAGGCCCTACTTCAACTCTTTTTAATAAGAAATTAACTTTGAAGCTAGGGGACGCCAGGCAACTGAAACCAGTTTTCCTCCTGGTCCTTTATGTCCTTCCCATGATAATGCTATGGAACTTTATATGACACATCTCATTTTGTTGCAATGATTTTTTCAAAAGTTTTAGTGTTCTGGGATTCCTCCATTTACTTCATAATAGGACTTTACTCCTAATCTGTAACTGTTTCTATGAATAAACAGATGACACCTCAAAAAAGCACAACTTCATGACCTTTTATTACCCACTAAAAACAGAAATCAGGATTGTGATAGCAATCAAGGGTAACTGGAACATCTTATCATAACTCCCTATCTTATTTAAAGCAATGGTAAACGGCTCAATGAAAATCTTTCCTTTTATTTCCTTAGAATTTGTATAGTACTTATATGTTTTGTTTCCTATTTTAGTTGTTGGGAATATGTGTGATTTTTTTTTCCTAGGAAAAATGAGTGTATTTGCTTAATAGCCCTGATTTGTTAATTTCATCTTTTTCCCTAAGATATTAAAAAAAAAAAAAGGTGAATGACAAGAACTCTTTGACAGAAAAAGTAACTGGATCAAGAATTTCCCAAAATTGATATAAAAATTTATGCTTGCATTATATGAATGTGATCTTATTTATTGAACATTCATGATGCTTTTACAAGACCCTAAGTTCCATTTTCTAAGTAAAATTTTGTGAAAATATTTTCTTGTTTCATAATTATCTCTCAGTCCAATGCCAAGGATATCTATTTTTTCCTTACTTTCTTTCTCTCTAACCCAAACTTTTTTCTTTCTTTCATACTGTAGTAAAGTCACACTAACTTTAATGAGGCCACACATCTATCAAGCTGAAAACTACATGAGAACTTTTAAGAAAAATGAATACACATTCCACTCAAAAATGATAATCATCTAGCTAATCAGTTATCTTTTTTCTGATGATTAAGGCTGGTTTCTTAAAAAGTCCTTTGTTGAAATAACTATACATTCACAGAAAGTTACACGTGAATACACAGTTTTCACTCATATTCTCCCAATGGTGACATCTTATATAACTCTAGTGCAACACTAAAACCAGTAAATTGTCATAGGATATCATTAATGAGAGCATACAGATCTCGCTCAGTTGCCCCTGGTTTTTGTTCATTTGTGTATGTGTTTATAGTTCTACTCAATTTTATCCCAAGTACAGATCAGTGCAACCACGATTAGGATACAGAAATGTTCCATCACTACTAAAGAAATCTCTGTTCTACCCCTTTATATTCATATCCTCCCTTTCCCCTTTCCCTCACCTCTATCATCTGACAACCACTAATGTGTTCTCCATCTCTGAACATTTTCATTTCCAGGATGTTACAGAAATGAAATCCTATAGTATATGCTGTGGTTTAAATGTGTTCCCCAAAAGGTCTTGTGTTGGAAATTTAATACCTGGATTCATATCCTGATAGTATTTTAAAGTAAGGCTATGAGAGATAATTAGAGTTAGATGAGGTCCTGTGGTTGGGCCCCTCATGGTAGAATTAGGGACTTTATAAAAAGAGAGGCCCTTGTTCTCATTATGTGATCTCCTTTGCCAGGTAATGATGTGACAAGAAGGCCTTCCTCAGGTGTTGGAAACTTGATATAAGATATCCTTCTCTCCGGAACTGTTTTAGAAATCCATTTATTTTCTTTATAAATGACCCAGTTTTCGATATTCTTTAGTAGCAGAAAATATATTAAAGTAATATGTCGACATTTGAGATTGATTTTTATCAGTAAGCATGCTGCCCTTAAGATTCAGTTACACTATTGGATGTATTAATGGTTCTTTTTTAAAATTCTTTTTTATTTTTGAGTGGTATATTTCATTGCATGGATATGCCAGAGCTTTTTTTAATCATTCATATGCTTAAAGACATGTTAGTTGCTCTCAGATTTTTACTATTTCAAGTGAAGTTGTTGTTAATATTCAGGTACGGACTTATTTTGTGTGTGAACGTAAGTATTCATTTTACCAGTATTATAACCTATTAATCATATCCACAAGCAAATGATTAATAGGTTATATAGAAAGTGTCTGTTTTATAAGAAACTACCAAACAATTTTCATGGGTGGCTGCAGTATAGGAAAAATTCAGTTTTCTACATCCTTGTCAGTACCCAACTGTTTTGGAGAGAGAAATGAACATCAAGACTTTGTAAGGCCACATGTAGAATGAGCAAAGTGAGTGGAAAAAGATATTTGGCTTGTCTATGAGTTCCACACCATTATTTTTAGGAGGACTGAAATAGCAACATTTGCTATATTATAAATGTCCAAAGCCTTATCAGCCTGTTGCCATGGGCTAGCTAGAAATAGCTACAAGTGATAGAAATCCCAAATGTAGTCATTTAAACAGACATACAGGGTTATTTTCCTCTCAGAACAGAAGTCCAGAAGTCAGCATTTGTAGAAGCTTGAGGATGGTAGTTACTGCCACTTGAGAATCAGGTCCATGTTCCTTCATGAAGAAGAGAGAAGGTAAGAGAGTGATGTTTGTGTAAGGAAGGAAAAGGTTTTCCCAGGAATACATTGTTTTTTTGTTTTCAGCACACTGTCTTTGATCTCTTGCTGTTGTAGTCAGGGGTTGTGCAGAGAACAATTAGAATCAGGACATGGAGTTTATAATATTATTTTTATGGTGGCCACACAGAGTTAACACAAGAAAATGCAGGAAATCTATCCACAACACTAAAGATATAGAATATTTAGCCAAGGGCCTGAATCCCACAGCAATGTCCCACATGAGTCCAGATGAAGACCCAGAGCTTATGACAGTGCCTCCCATGAGTCCAACTGGAGGTCTAGAGCCCAGAAGAAATGACTCACACCAGTCTCTTTTACGGATCTGTGCTGGGAAGGCCCAAAGTTCAGCGGTGGAAGCCAGAAAGTCAATGCCAGCAGGATGAAGGAACTGTACTGGTAGGTTGTGCGTTCTACACTAGAGTTGAGAAGTCACACTCACAACAAAGACCAGGGCTATCCTGAAAAGCACCACAGCCATTCTCAGCGACACAGAGACCTCGAGCTCCTCCGACCACAAGCACAGTCGAGTACGTGCAAGGAAGCCAGCCTGACGAGTTCATCCTGGAGACCAAATGGCACATGTCTTCCTCTCTGGAGCTAGGAAGCAGTGCTCGATGTGAGGACCAGAACTTCTCCAGGAGAACCTAATGGCTCAAACAGCATCTCATAGGAGAACCCACAATGCCTCAATGCATCAACGCATCAACACATCAATGCAACGCACTAACGTATTGAGCATTAACACATCCATGCCTTCCTTCTCCTTTATGCTGGCAACTTTCCTCAGGTGAAACATCTACGCTCAGTGCCATGCTGATGTAATCCAGTTGGTGTTAAGTTGACCACCAGTTTTTAATCCATAACACTTGCTATAGTTTGGATGTAGTTGAGTGTGTCCCGAAAGGTCCATTTGTTAGCACTCAGTTCTCTATGTGGTAGTGTAGAGGAGGGAGAATCTTTATGTGATAGGGTTAGTGGAAGGCCATTAGGGTCACCGGAGGTTGCTACACTCACACGGGAATAATGCGGTTCTTATGGGACCCTGGGTGGTTTCTGCAAGAGAGACTGGAATACAAAGAACAAGACTGGCTGCTAAATTGCTCTGACTTCTCATTTTGTCATGTGGTTTTTCTCATACTCAGATCTACCATGAAGTCATTTACTATGTCATGATGTAGCTATAAGGCCCACTTTGGAGTTGAGCAGATGCTAGTGTCATGTTCTTAAATCTCTAGAAAAGTGAATTAAGCAACTTTTTTCCCTGATAAGGTATTCAGCCTCAAGTATTTTGTTATAGCAACAGATAGAAAACTGAAACAGCTCTCTTTATGACTGGGACATTGTACAGACAAAGGTCTTGAAACACTGATTGGTTCAGGCATGAACTTATTGCCTGACTTGTAAACTTTCAATACAATAATAGTTTAAATGAGACAGAAGTTTGTTTCTCTTTTAAGGTTCAGTTCTGTTATGACACCTCTGCTATATCAAGCATTCAGCTACTTCCTATGTCACTCTGTCATATGCACCATAGTTTTCCAATTCTTGTGTCCAGTATGGCTGGTCTAGCTCTTTTATGGATTGAATACAGTTTAAGACTATCCCCCAAAAAGCTTGTATGTTGGAAGCAACATCCCTAGTATAGCAGTACAAAAGCTGGTGAAACTTTTAAGAGTTAATTCTAGTAGGAGATCATTGGAAACACTGACCACTGAAGTAGCAGTGATAGAATTCTGATTGGTTTATGAGAGTGAGTTGCAAGATTGGCCTGTCACCACTCTCTAGCTTCCTGTCTCATCATTTGATCATTCCCTCTCATGTGTGATACTGCCACTGTAATGACATGTGGCATGAGTCTTTCATCAAAGCTTTATAAGTTTCTTTATAAGTTACTCAGCCTCAGGTATTCTGTTACAACAGCAGAAAATTCAGTTACTTCTTATGTCATATCCCATCATATTCATACTTAGTCAACAAGAAGAAGGAGATAAGAATAGGAAGAAATGCTCCCTTGCTTCTTTGGATATAACCAGAAAGTTTCCCTCATAATTTTCACTTAAATTCTATCAAGTTAGCCTTGGCAGCATTGCTCCACTTAGCTGCAAGGGAAGCTGGTAGTATGATCTTTATTTTAGAAAACATGTGACTAATTAGAGTTTCTATTGTCAGAACAGTATTATAAATATTGGAAAGCAAATAATAGAACACAGTACAGTTCCTTCTAGATTTGGAGCAAGGAAGTTTAGAGCAGTAGTTATCAATTAAAGGTGAATTTGTCCCCCAGCAGATATTTGGCAATGTCTGGAGATATTATTGATTGTAAAAGTGGGAGTGTGTATTACTATGACATCTAGTGGGTAAGTATTCATATATATTCTATTGTGCACAACACAGTTCTCCCAAAACAAAACAAAACAAAACAAAAGGAAGCTGAGACAGGAGGATTATAAATTTGAGCTCAGTTTGGGCAACTTAGTGAAACACTGTCTCAAAATAAAATATTTAAAAAAGGGTTGGGGATATGTAGCTCAGTGTGATGGCCCTGGGTTCAATCTCCAACACAACAAAACAAAATAAAGCAAAAATTATCCAGCCTAAAGTGTCAATAGTGCTAAGGTTGAGAAGCCCTGTCTTAGGGACTTATCTTTTCAAAGCCTCAGCCCATTGCATTTAATTATCTCTTTCCATTCTCATTTTGTACTGTTCTAGGAAAATTTCCAAGGCTAGTGTCCTCCTATGTAAGATTTATGTAATATCAATGTACCTCTAATGAATTAGGACCCTAATTAGAACCCTAAGACACTGTGAAAATGTGGCCAGTTCACCTTAGGTCATTTTAACAACAAAATGAAATGAAACTTTCTGACCCTTTTATATAGTTCCATAATAGCTGATATCAACTTGGGTTTAGTCCTAAACAGAAAGATTTATTTCTTTCAATTTTCCCAAGATGGTTAATAATATGTAATATCTAACTAATCCAGAGGAAAGAAGTAAATCTACTCAATTAAAGACAGATGCAATTTTGTAAAATTAGTCATAGTCTTTGTAAGAGAAAATAAAAATAAGAAGGAACCCATAATTATTCAGTGAGAAAGGAAAAACCATTCATTAATATAACATGTTTACTTTGAATGTGGTGAGATACATTGCAGTTTTGCTGTTAGTCTTAGGCATGAGAAACTGTGTGTTAAATCTTATCATTTCTGGTTCTGGTAATCTGCTTTAATGACAGATTAAAATGCAATTTGGCATTTCAAGACATAAATTTTAAATAATCAACTCAAGAGAACAACAGAAAACTCTCCAGAGAGGTTTCTAATGTGATATGGTGACACTTCTTAATAAACTCAGGATTAGTGATGTAGCTTGTCACTGGTTCAGCCAGAAGAAGCAAGAAAATGCCATGGTTGCTACAGTGACCACTGATTCTATAAATCTACAATATCAACTTATGGAAATTCTCCCCTGGGATGAAGATATACAGTGTGTCAGCCATGTATCATGGAAACCTTTTCTCATTTAAGGTGGTTACCTAGCATACATTTTTCTTATCTACAGAGACAAACATATTGTTCCTTGTTTCCAATTTCTGTGTATCTGAGCACTTTCCTTTTAGGCTCGTCACAAGAATTTATAATAAACTCTCTTAAAACTTTATTTCACAGTAATCACATCTTGCCTTTTTATGTTTATTTAAATTCTATCTCCTATTTTAGTTTTTAATGTCTTTACATTTTTGCCTTTCCAATTTCACAGAAAAATCTTAAGGGAAAAATTACTATTTCATATTTTATATTTCACATAGTATCTAGTGCAGTTCCTTACATAAACTTATCCTTATTGATTTTTGTGTTTTTGCTTTAATTAATACCATGGCTATTAGCAAGCTGTTGGAGTTGTGATTAGACACCATCATGGTGAGAGAGCATGCTACGACATTGTTCTTACTAACATGGAATGCAAAAGAAAAAAGCATTGCAAAAGAATAGAGATAATATCTGGATTTTATGTAATCATGAGATATTTCAAGTAGGAAAATGAATGCACATGGGTACATTAAAATAATATGTAGAACTTTATTGTATCTGGTGACACATAGTAGAGATCATTCAAAGCAGGATGCGTGTGAGATGTTAAGCTTATGTGACAACGATAAGAAACTTTCATATCCCTATTCAGGTATGGTATGGAAACAGCATAGCCTTTGGCGTTTGGACAAAGACCTGGTGTCTTGTCATATCTTACTTCTGATTGCTGTGCCTCCATGAACAACTTACTTTAACCTCAGCAAGCTTCACTTTCCTCTGTGCCTAAAATTAGGATTATGATACCATCCTTTCAAGGCCAGTATGAGTTAACATATAAAGCATCTACTGTATTTCCTAGTAATGCCAGAGTTCTTGAGTTTTAAGCAATAGAAACCAATCCTGTAAAGCTAAAGGGAGGAGAGCACATTTATCAGTACCTCACAGAATCCAGGAAGACGGAACTAAGTGTCAAAACTGGGGACTCCGGGCTTCACAGCAGCAGGAAAGTCCTGTTTCTCCAGTATGTCAGTCTGGATGACTGAACTCATTTCCAGTCACTCTTGCTTCTTTGAAAGATTTAAATTACCAGGAGAAAGATTTTTTCCGGATTAGGTCACCTAGTTTTATAAAGCCTGGGGGATTGAGTTGTCTTTGGGAGTTTTACCGGACCTGAAGAAAAATGGAAAAAAAAAAAGTCACGAAACACAAATACCCACTATGCTGGCACATAGTGCTCAGTAAATGCCAAATTCCTTTTGATTCATTTTAGCCCTGTTTATTTTAAATCTTGCAGCGTGTGTGTGTGTAAAATGTGATTTATAAACAGTATTTTTTTACAGATAATGCAAACTCTTAGATCTTTCTTTATTGTCCCTTTCATGCCCTCCATCTGATCTTAGATACTTTTCATCATTCAATACAGACATTGTCCTTAGTCTCCCTCTTTACCCTAAGCCCTGTCAGTGGCTTGATTGACTTCTAGATGTGATCTTCCTCCTTCACACTAGCCTTTCAAGACCCTTGAACTCTTCATGGTCAGCGACCTTATCCTCCATGTCTATCTGAGCCTGCTGTTTCTATAATGATCACCCATGCAGACATCGTTTCTCTGAACTTCCAAGTCTTCTAGCACATTTCCTCAGCTACTTCAAGTGTGCAATTTGCCTTGTATTATTTCTTTCTGCTGTATTGTCTTCCTTATACAGTTTAAATTCTCTAGCATTAGCATTAAAAGTACTCTTCTGCCTATCAGTTAATTACCTTAGTTCTTCACTTTATATACTTGTCTGGAAAAATAAACAACTCTGGATAACCTTGATAGGCTCAACCAGGTACAGAACACATCACACAATCATCAGCTTCCAATAGATCCTCACTGTAGTCCAAGAAACCTAGCATATTTCCATGGTTGGCTCATCTTCTCATTCTCTGTAATAATTTTTTTTTGTTAAAACATCTGTGTTCTGTTAACCTTGAGATCTGAAATGACTCTGAAGTCCATCAATATTTCTCCATCCTCAGTATGGTCACCCCAATCCAATCCATCATAATAATTTCATTTCTCTATTATTGTAAACATAACCTATGTAATTTCTTTGCATCATTCTTTATTCCCCATCAATCCATCAATCCTAGTGTACTGAAGTTCCTCTCAAATTATTCCCATAGTTTTCTATTTTCTCTAAGATATCCTTCCAAACCTCCGGCGTAGATGGGTAATGCATGTCTGTAATCCTATGGGAAGCTGAAGCAGTAGGATATAAAGTTTGAGTCCAGCCTGAGCGATTTAGCAAAACCCCATCTCAAAATAAAAAATGAAAAAACTTGAATGTAGCTTTGTGTGAAGGCCCTGTGTTCAATTCCCAGGAAAACAAAACAAAACAACAAAACCAAACCCCACAGCTGCAAAGTGTTGTAGCAGGCCTAGCATAATCTACCTCCCATTTACCCTTTTCTCCCCCTCATCTTGTTGGCTGACCCCTCTCTCTCAGGTTCCTGGCATATTAACCTGGTGCTCAGTTTCTAGGATAATTTTTATCTTATGTCTATCTTAGCCGGTCCCTGTACCTCTCTCTCTTCTCTACATTTAACCTCAGCCCGGCTGCCTGCTTCACTGGATGCACTGGTTTTCATTCACCAAGACTCAGTGGTGTTTCTCTATGCAGTGTAGAGGGTGTTTCTCTAGACTTCCCAGGTGAAGCCAGTTACCCCCGTTACATGTTCATACAGCCCCTTCTTCAGCACGTTCCTTCATAACATCTGCCACAGCCATAATCGCCTCTTCAGCATCTGCCTTTCCCCCCAGACAGGAAGCAGCCTGAGGGGAACACCTGTGGCTCATCGTTATCTCCCTCGGTCCCAGCCAAGAGAACCAAGGCTGCGACTGTGTCCTGAGTGCCGCTGTGGTCAGCTGTCCCCACTGAAGCCTTACGTGGCTGCTCCTGAGATGGGGGAAATGGAGAACTTTTCCTAGTGTTCATCAAGTACAATGCATGTAATTATAAATCAGTATATTTTCTCAACTTAAGTTTTATTTCCAGTCATTATTTTAAACTTGGGCATGGGTCCTCATGAATACTATTTAATGCCTCTACTGAATAATGAAATGCCAAGAAAATATTAAAAGAAAAGCTTGAAAATAGTTGATTGTATATAGCTGTAGAGTATCCTTCCCATCATTGATATGGACCTATGTTTGCAACATATTTTTATTTACTTCTTTATATATTTATTTTTGAGATGAATTTTCACTGTGTTGCCCAGGCTGGGCTCAAACTTCTGGGTACAAGTGATACTTCCACTTCAGCCTCCAAAATAGCCGGAACTATAGGTACATGCCACCACACCTGATTTGTAATATATTTTTATAAAGTATTAAATATATATAAAATATATATTATATGTATATATATATATATATATATATATATATATATATATAGAAAGTGTTTTTTGCTACTAAAGTTATTCTTAGGTCTTGAAATTAAATTAAGCATGTTGATATTTTGCAGTGATCCATCTACAAAAATTTCAGGTCTTTTTTTTTTTTTTTTGGCACTGGGAATTGAACTCAGGACCTTGCGCTTGCCAGGCAGGTACTGTGCCACTGAAATTTCATGTCTTATAAGTGCTATTTATTCTCTCACTGTGAGACTGGTGTGTGTTGCCATATGTGTGTTAAAAATGAGGATGGATCACTCTACATTGATGACTCTGTGTCTAATACACACTGCTTTGAGAATGTATCTATTACTTTTTCTTTGAGAATGTATCTATTACTACTTGATTCATTGCCTTATCTATAGTCTCAGAGCAGGAACCAGAATTCCACATACATCCAGACATACTACAAAGCAAAATGAGAGTGTCATAGGTGCTAACAGGCAAATACATTTCATCATGTTATTCGAAGATTTGGAACTTTACAAACGTATTTGAGAGTAATCTTGTACAAATAAAGAAACTTGTCTAAACTGAGCCTCAGGTTGATTTGAAAGGAATGGAAGGTACAAACATAAATATGGTTGATATAGTTTGTAAGAAATACAAAAGAAATGGATATAAGAAAAAACACACATGCACACAGAAAAAAAAATGCTTTGTAAACCAACAAGCCAGAATAATGTGTCTCAGTACGATGGCTAGACCACAATTCTCTGACACATAAGCCTAGAATTCCCACTGAAAGATGTATAGCGTTAGTAATCGATCATTCATAATTATGAAGTGATGGCATCATGTTGGGTGTTCCATATGGGATCAACTCACCTTATGCCATGAGAAACTTCATGGCAATATTATTTCCCCATTTTACTAATAATTAATTTTATAAATATTTATTAATAACACAGAAAAATGATATGCATTTTGGCATAGTATTGATACATGAGTGTAACATATTTTGATTATTTTTATCCCTTTCCTATTTTCCCCTCTTCTCCTGATCCCCTTCCTTGGCTTTAATAATCTACCTACTACTTTCCAGTTCTCTCTGTCTCTCCATATATAAATATATGTGTGTGTATGTGTATTATCTCTACATATATATTTATGTGTATATCTCAATAAAAATGTATACGTCAGGGAAAGAAAAACTTGCAGGGATATTTTAGCACTGAATTTATTGAAACTTTGTGAGGTTAATATGTAGTTACTTTTTGCCTCTAAAAAAAACCAAAAGGTGCTCAAGGTGGTGGTGATTAGCTTCCAGAGATTTATTAGTACAACAAACTATTGGAGTGTATATACACTTTTTTGGCAGACTCGTGTGTGTGTGTGTGTGTGTATTTCTCATATAAGAAAAAGCAAGTAATATTTAACTTTTAACTTTTTTGATTCTAGCTTATTTTTTAACATAATGGTCTTCAGTTCTATCTATTTTCCATACATGATATGATTTAATTCCTCTTTATGACCAAATAATATTGATGAAGCAGTATTAATGAAGAGATTGTAATAACTTGCCCAAGAGTATAGTTTGTAATACAACCAAGTATCGGATTCAGGTAGTTGAAATCCAGAGCTTGATATGATGTCACATGCTCAGTCTGACATACATTTATAAAATCTTGTCTAAAACAGTTACACTGAGTCTATGTTTTGAGTGAAAAGTCTTCATGTCCTAGTTTGTCACCTTCTCTGAAAATTCCTTTCAACTGATGTATCCTATCTCTATTCAACAGAAAGAGAAAAGGATAGTTTCATTGTTTTGGTTAAGAATCATCCATTTCATTTACTTTATTTATTTATTTTTGGACCCAGGAATCAAATGTACGACCTTGTGCTTTCCAGGCAGGTGCTTAAGCCGCTGAGCTAAGTCCCCAGCCCCACTTCATTTATTTTGAATCATTGTGTTCTAGGGCTGAGCTTAATGAATTAGATATATAAATGTCAGATAATGTGTTATTTTATAAGATGATTTTAGCCCCTTTTTTTTTTTACTTATAGAGGGCACTATAAATGTTTATCTCCTTGGCTCATTAATTTAAGCAAATTAGTGCACATTACTTCTAAGAGGGCATTGAATCTTGTTCCTTGTAGGATTGATGCCTGTTTCATTTTCTAAAAATCCCTATGCCAGATGCCTTCTCAGATATTATCACTTCAGTTTGAATTCTCTTCATATTGTATGTTGCCTTTTCATTCCGAGACCCACTACTGGTTGCTTAGAACAAAGCATTTGTAGATCTCATGGGGGATTGAGCTCAGCTATTTTAAAAAGAAAGAGGTGTAGTGGTCTGTTAAGGAGACAGGATGTTATACAGTTTTTGCATTTCAAGTGATAGCTGAGGGCTGGGGATATAGCTCATTGGTATAAGAGCCTGCCCGGCAAGCATGAGGTCATGAGTTCAATCCCCAGTACCTAAAATAAAATAAAAAAATAAAATAAAATAAAGTGAGAGCTTAGCCTGGCATGATAGTCATGCCTGTAATTCTGGGTACTCATGAGGCTGAAGGAGGAAGATCTCTAGTTCAGGACAAGTCTGGTTATGTTAGTGACAGTCTGAAAATTTTTTTGAAAAGGGTTGAAAAACACTGGTTACTCAGTGTTCCCTTGGTTCAGTCCCCAGTACTGCAACAAACACATACACCTACAAAGTCCGAGAGCTTGTTTTGAACAAAGGTCACCTGGGAAGAGAAGCTTATATGGATTTATTTGACCTGCTGTTGAATATCTGACTAGTTTTTAAGAATTCTTTAATAACTGCATCCATTCTGAACTTCTGGGGCAACAAAGTTTGACTGTGGGGTGCATGGCCCATAATCTTTGAGTCCCCAACTCAAATGGATCCCCACTAATTGCACAGTATGGGGAGACGCTTCATCAGCTAAGTAATGAGCAGTCACATTGACTGTCTTGAATTAAGGGAATTGGAGTTGAGCCATTTGAATTAGGCCAGTGGGGCTAGGGTGTCCATCTGCAACTCTGCACCTATGTGAATGAGCAGGAAGAGGGAGGGTCCACAGGAAGAAGGAGGAATTTGGAGCAGTGTAGAGAAGGGGCATCTGTGGCCTCAGAGAGCACTACAGAGGCAGAGAGTCCTGCATCTTCCTTCCTGGAGGAAGCTTTACCAGTTCCAGCTCCCATGCGGCCCTGTCTTCCTTCCTTTCAGGGTGATAATGTGCCCAATAAATCCCTCAGTATTTGAATTGCTTTAGTAGCTTCCTCTTCCTGTAGCCAGAGAATTTCTACTAGAATTATACCTGCTTTCCAGATTTAGATTTATGTATATGTGGTACATTTTCAAGAGCTCCTGCGATGACTGGACAGAAACAACATAATGCGGTGATTAGATAGGCAGGAACTGTAGCTAGACCGTACAGGTAGAAGTTTCAGCTCTGTCACTTACTGGTTGTCTGATCTTGGACAATCTAACAGCTCTGTGCTTTGGTTTCTTGTTTTCAAACATGAAGGTAGCAATATTTTCCTACATCATAGTTTGCTGTGAGGATTAAGCTATGTAAACAGTGTGCTTAGTATATTATGTCTAAATATTCAAGGAACACTAGCTTTTATCTTAATTGCTTTTAAACACGAGCACTATTTCCACAGACCTACACACATGTATTAGAATAATGCACACATGACTATAATCTACTCATAAATGTGTATTATATGTGTGTGCTTATGTTGTATGTACATGTATACATATATAGACACAAACATACAATTATCTGGCCTGAGTTGGAAGCTCTGTGTTCCTATAGCAGTCTGTTCTCATTTACATTAAACCCCTTAACAGTGCATTATATCCTATGTATCTCTCTTTCTCAGTGTAAGTGGGCTCCATGGTTCAAGTAATAGGTGGATGTTAGATGATACGTCACTGTTAGATTGTCATGCCTTTTGCTTAACACTTGTCTAGCTGCTAAGTTTGCCTGAAGTTTGAGTGACTTAAAGCTGCATGCTGCTACAGTATTTAGTTCTTAGAAGGAAGTGACATCAAAGTTCTCCCTAAAAGTGACCTTTGGCAAGTGAATACAATAGAGATTTTGAGGAATCTTGATGTCTGTAAGAGGTGGACACCTGAACAGGGTGAGATTCACAATCTTCATGCTTTTGCTCTGTTATAGTTCTCATGGTAATATTTCTCTTCCCAACTCAACTCATACAGCCATCAGTGGTTGAATGACACTATCAAGCAGTGCTTTTTTGCAACTTGGTTGTAGTGGAGAAATAAATTGAGCAGTCACGTAGCAGTAACTGGGGGAGGGCAGGAAGGAAGCAAAAAGAATAAAAATGAGAAAAGAAGGAAAAAATGGAAACAAATCTTGTTTTTTGTTTTTTGTGCTGGGGATTAAACTCACCACCTCACATTTGCCAAGCAGGCACTTACACTGCTGAGCTAAACCCCCAGCCCAACAAAACTTTTGTGAATAGGGAGGGGAAGAGAGGTTGAAGAGAATGGAGGAGGGTGGGGAAAAAAAGATATATCAAGATATATCATGTACAGGTACAAATTCCCTATGATGAAGGTGATTATGTATACCTAAAATATACCAATAAGTAATTTTAAAAAGTGTGCATAGCCCATGTTTTCTGCTCTGTATGACAATGTAATTGAAATCCAAACTGATGACTATTTCTCTGTGGTCCACAGACAGGGAACAAGAAGCAGTCACAATGAAATCTGTGCTGTCACACAGATGTGACATGGAAATGCAGAAATCATTGCACTGCAGGGCACTCTTGAATGTTCAGTTACATGGTGTTGATTCTGGTTTTCTCAGGGGTACCTGGAGGGACAGAGGCCCAAGTGTAGTGAAGGCTGCCAGCCGGAGTCTGTCACAGTGGCACAGTGTCCCAGAGCTGTAACAGGGACTTGCAAATAGATCTGCTCATCTCAGGAAGTGCAGACCCAGGGTGTGAAAGGCTCACGGAGGTCTGAGAAATACAGCAGATGAGTTGAGACTCAAGTGAGACCCAAGTGAGACTGCCCAGCAGAAGCACAGAGCAAGACAGAAGCCCATGAAGCAAAGGGACGGAAATAGAAGAGGGCAGCCTGGGGTCAGGGAATTGAGGCGGGCTTCAGAGCTAATGTCAGGAACCCTGAGCTCTCTTAGGGTTGGGGGTGTGATCTTAAATATTCAGAGCTGGCATTAAGCCATTAGAAAATTTTGAGTTGGTGAAAAAATTTTCAAAAAATGTCAGGCATTATACACCTCTGTACTACCTCCTGATGACATATTCATTCCCATGAAGTGATCTCATCTAGGAGTAATACCAACCCCACTTTGACTGAAAAGCCCATTTCTAGAGTTTTAGATTTTATTCTTCATGTATAAATTATGCTATCTCATAGTTAACCTTATAAGGTACTAATGGTTAGTTATTGTAGTTATTATTCTTTATATTATTCATTCATTTATTGAGCATGTCCTTAAAGAAGACTTCTCTGACCCCAGCCCCTAGATATATTCTCTTCTTACAGTCTGTGCTTCCTTAAAAGTCACCCTACCTTTGCAATTAAATAGTAATTGTTTAATGTCTGTCTTTCTTGCCAAATTATTTTTCCAAGGAAAGCAGGAGCAAGATCTACCGTAATTATACCTGTATACAACACTGGTTCTTTTTAAATGAGTTATTTAATTCATGTACTTATTCATCCACTAATTAATTTAGCACTCACAAGCCCTAGGAACTGTGCTACAGTTAAAACAAAAATTAATGTGATAATTTTTGCATTCAAAGAGTTTATAATTCTGTAAGTAAAGTTCGTTACCTTTTTAGGTAAAAGTTCCCCTTGAAAAACCCAATGAAAGAGGTGGTTCCTTTACTCAAAAAATACTCCTCTGAAATGGGCACAAGATTTTTGATTTAATTCGTTAGGTTCCCAGATCCTTGCAAGTCCCTTCACTGTCTTCTGTAAATTCTCTGCATTTGGAAGTCAAGATCTCTCTGTGGAATACATTTGCAGGTCCATACAAAGTCAGGGAAGGGATGAAGGTGGAGTATCGCAAGTCCTTCTATGGATTAGGAAAGGGTTCCATTGCAAGGAACATTCTACCGTGTCTTGGGCAACAAGTTTGACGTCAGCAGGATAAGGGGCAGGGCTAGAGGTTGCGAAGACAATATTTGGGAAAGCACAGAAGTATGAAAGAGCACGTCATGTCAGGGAATTGCAAGTACTCTGTAGAGTGGAGAATGTAGGGCTGTGAAAATTCTGCAGGAGGGCAGTGGTGGTGAGGAAAGGTTGTTGAAGAGAATACTGGAGAGGTAACTTGACCGGGGAGGACCTTGTTTCAACCAGTGATCAACAGGAAGCTCTTGTAGAGTCTCATGCAGGGATTAATCAGGTCAGGCTTGTCCTTCAGAAAGAGCCCTGTGTCGTGGTTTTGAGGGTGGATCTGGAAGGAGAGTGGGGCAGTCACAGTGGTCATTCAGACCCCAGGGTGAACAAAGGTGGCAGCAGGGTTAAAGGAGAGCGTGTGGGTCAGTTTGTGATTTAGGAAGAAGCAGCAACAGAAAGTTGTCACTTATTAGATAGAGGTGTGTGACAAAGGCAGGGTTAAACCCAAGGTGGGGCCTTTGACAGCCCAGTGTGTGAGGATGGAGCTGGGTTGAGGTCTCCAGAGGCAGCCTCTTAGGGACAAATGCCAGTTCAGTAAAGTAAGTTTTCAGAGGTTACATCTCCCCCCCTCAAAACTACATAGGTCTTTGTAAAAGATAAAAAGTACATTCTTTACAACTTAAATTATCCTGCAGATTGACTACAAGAATGCTAATATGAAGATCAACCTTGCTTTTTAATCAGAAAAGTTATCTCTGCAGCCACAGTGAGGCAGCTTTCTAATCTCTCTTCTTGAAATAAGCATCTGGGCTGTACTGGAACACAGGGTTGGCCAGTTCAGTCTGGTTTAATCAGATTATTCATTGCTGTCTAAAGAATTCTGGGAGATGGAATACCTGGCAGGGAAAGTGATGATGCAATTATAGACTTGCCAAGTCTGACGCATTTGGTACAGTGTGCTGCACAAAGAGGGTTCTCAGTAAATATTAAATCATGGCTATAAATTTCTAATAAATATTAAATAATAATTACAAGTATCTTACAGAGGAATCTTATTTTTCTTGTATTTGGAATCTGGCATTATAAATCTTAGATTAGTATAAAAATATTTATGAAAGTTACAACCCTCTTACAATTAGTTCAAATTTCATACAACAAAGTCTCCAATTAAAAAAACCCAACTCCACTGAGACATAATTTACATAACATGCTATTCACATAAAGTCTACAATGCATTCAATTAATTTTTATTTGCTTTAAAAAGTTTGCTTTTTTCTAAGTTTTTGTCAAATAAATGATATTCTTTTTGTAATGAGAAACACATACAAATAATGTATATTTAAACATTTTTTAACAGTCCTTATACATAAAGAATGTTCTCCTTGATCATTAGAGTCAAGAGAAAACATATCCTATGTAAGTTTAAATTAAACAAACGTATAAAATACAGTCAGGTATTATTACAAAAGTGACACAGTTAGTGAGAAGAAAAGACTAAAGATGGATCATCTAATGGCTTTCTTTAATGTCCTGCTAAGTCAGGGAGACGCAGTTTAATTTACAGATGCTTGTTTCACTATCAGGGGGTTGGAAAGAAATGTCCCCTGCCACTAAACTTCCAGGCTAAGGGTCGATGTGTTATAATGGGTGTATTCTCACCCAAGATGGCAGTGATATTGCATTAAAAGGGACCCAAAGCTCTGGGATTTAAATTGATGCATGTGTTGAAGGAAAAGCTCAACCTATCCATTTATTGTATATGAAACAGGGAGGAAAGTTGGCAGGTTCTGACAGTGCTCAATGTCAGCTCAGATCAGGTGTTAATGATCTTCGTGACAGAAGCACGTATCTAAAAAAATCATACTGCTTGGTTAAAGTAAAAGTGCGTGGAAGAATGTAACTTTTCCCTATAAAATGCATAGCACTGTGCCCAAAGTTTGAACCTCTCTGCTTTGCCCTAAGAAGCTGGATGCTGGGAATATAATTGGCATTTAGGCTGAAATGCTCCCCCAAGACTGCAAATGGTTGTACAGTGGGAGAAGGACCTCAAAAAGTTAGGTCTAACCTACCCTGATATTGCTTCTAAACTTATGGTTGTTAAATGTAGTGTTTCTTAGTTCTGGAGTTAAAAGCCTGCAATGCCCTATGGTTAAATGCTTGCTTATAGCTTTAAAGCCTGAAAAGGATACTGGCTTAGTGAGAGATTTTTATCACTTTCTATTTGTTGACTGTTCTTTTATTTCTGTTAACGTAACATGCCAAAGCTATGTGGACTGGTTGTATAAGCTTTGGTACCTTTGTTCCATAAATAATGCTTGTTGACAGTGAAATAAAAAAGTGTGCTATAGTCCACTACTATCCCAGTTTTTCTGTAATCAGGCTTGTTTCTTCATTCTTTCAGAGATGGGATATTTTGGTGTCTAAATGTTTGCTTACATTGTTTAATTTCCTGTTGTAGTTGCTGTTAATACAGTGTAAAAATATTATATCTTTAAAGTCCTTTTTTTCTCTCTGTCTCTCATGGAGTACACTGTCTATTCTGCTGCTCAGTGTGCCATTTAGGAGGATCTATGAGGAGGGCATTTTACTCAGATGTTCTTGTTCCACAAGCAAGACATACATATTTCTTATGGAAACTATTACACAGAATTAATTTTATTTCCTTTGTTGCTTTGACCACTAGGAAGCTCACTCACTTGGCCTCTTCTTTAGTACTAACTAGATTCTTTCTGTTTGTTTGCTTTTGCAGTCCTGCTGATCCAATCCATGACCTGGATTGGAGCTCTCTACCAGTGAACTGCATTCCCATCCCTAAATAGATTCTTACAGCATGATTTTATTTGGATTAACTTTTCCACTGACTTCATTTTATTATTCTGGCCTTCAGGCAGTTGGGGTGATTCTTTTAGTATTTTAAAGCAATTTGTTAATGTATTTTTGAAAGTCATTTCAAATTCCTTTTGGATCTAGGTAGAATAAAAAACAAAATGTACACTATTTACCTTTCTTACAGTCTTTTTGCCTTTCCTTTATTTCAGACCTCATCCAATCTTCAAATCCAGATTTTCCATGACTACCCCCATACAAAATGGGGATTGAACCCAGGGCTTCACATATGCTAGCAAGACCTCTACTGCTAAGCACACCATCAACCCTCATCAGTCCTATCCTTTTTACTTTGAGAAGGATCTCACCAAGTTGCTCACTAAGTTGTTCAGTAGCCTCGAACTTGGAATTTTTTTCTGCTTTAGCCTCTCAAATAGCTAGGATCACCCGTGTGTCACCACGTATGGCTCACTCTTTCACTCCTATTGACCAATTTTTCCTGAGTTTTTGTGTTAATATAATTTTTCACTTTACTAAATATGAATTTACTCCTGAGTTTCATGTGTATTAGGCCTGTTGTTCCAAGTTGCGTATTTTTTAGGACTGTGGCTTATACTTTTCTGAATCATCTAGTGCAATAATAATGTCTCAAAAAATGTTTCCTTTTTCAATGTAATGAAAGCAAATAGTCTCTCTTAAAAAAGCTTATTAATTCTCAGAGCACTCAGCACAGCAGTGTCCAGAAGTACAGAAATCCATTTTTGTCTATAGCAGTTTAAGGTTATTTCATTCTATGTAAATTATGTAAACCATTCGAATTTGTCTTGAGCTTTTTTTATATGATGTTATTGGACCGGGAACTAATTTTTACATCACCATTAGAGATGAATGGTAATGCTTGCAGGTGGGGTGGGGATGGACAAGCAGGTTTTGGTGCAACACAATTTGGGGGCCACTTCTTCGACAGGCAAGACAACGTGTTTGCAGCCTAGCCAAAGAGAAAACCTGCGTGAAAAGTAAGCACTAGAGCTCTGATACACCCACGCCAAATACAGTACGTTCTGGGTGCTAACTGCGATGATCAACACGGGTTACCAGGGAAAGTCCAGTATCCTGATAACCCTGTTATCTCTCAGCAATGGGAAGACTGGCCATCTGTGTGTAATCCCTCCGGAGGCCAAGTACGTCTCCCACTGAGCAGCGCCCACGCCTCTTGCTCGCCAGAATAAAGACTACAGGTCCTAGCAAGCAGCAAAGCCGCCGCAGTCCAGGGCGCTGCCTGGAAAAACCTCTGGCAAGTTCGCCGCTAGGCAGAGCTCGTACGTACTGACGTCGCGCGCTG
Organism: Hydrochoerus hydrochaeris; assembly: GCA_004027455.1. NCBI lineage: Eukaryota > Metazoa > Chordata > Mammalia > Rodentia > Hydrochaeridae > Hydrochoerus > Hydrochoerus hydrochaeris. Next base: position 358,340 of record PVLA01000277.1, read on the forward strand.
ATGACGCAGGTCGTAGCGTGGTGACGTTGGCGCGGGGGCCTCCAAGCTTCGCGGCCTCTCAGAGTGCTAGAGTTTGGCTTCTGGAGGAAGGGTGTCCTGCAGTGTTTCTGTAGCGCTCTGACTGTCTGGTTGGAACCACGGTTATTTAAAAAGCCTAGGCTACTTGAGAAGGGGCTGCCACTCCCAGCTCTGTTTACTGTGACTGCGACTCTCGGGTCCAACATGAACAAAGTCTGTGCTATTTTTGGGGGCTCCCGGGGTATTGGCAGGGCAGTGGCGCAATTGATGGCCCAGAAAGGCTACCGATTGGCGATCGTCGCCAGAAACCTGGAAGTGGCCAGAGCCGCCGCCGGTGAACTCGGCGGTAGGTACCAAAGGGAGGTGTCCAGCGCGGTGGCTGCCGCCCCGACTCCTGGACTTCCTCATGTGTGAAAGGAGCGGGTCTCACCTGCACGACCCGGGGCTTAGCTCTCCGTCCGGCTCATGAGGTGAACCTCTGCACCTCCAAGCCCCGCGCCTCAGCGCAGCAGCAGCAGCAGCTGGGTACTTGGGGTTTTATTGTGAGCGGTCCCCACGCGTGGGTGTGTCAGAGCTCTAGTCCTTACTTTTCACGGAGGTTTTCCCAAACATGGGATCTGTGGTATGATACTCATATTAGATATGGACAGTGGCAGCAAGCCTAGCTCCCAGCCGGGGATGCAATCCGGAGGATATACTGTTGTCGCTGTGTAGTACACTGTTTGCTAAGCTACCTATTTGGTAGGTAAAGTGTGTTAAGTACATTTACAGCCTCCGATATTTTCACCGCTTGATGGATATATCTAGACATGACAATCATAAATTGAGGATCATAGGCATTAAAATGTTATTAAAACAACTTTGTCTTTTTGAAATATAATTTTAGACTTCGTTTTAAAAAAAGACGTTTTTGAGAGATAATAGTTGTCTTGAATAATACTCACTATAGTATTTGATCAGTTGTGTATTTGTAATGCATAAAACAGAATAAGAAGAGAGAGAAGAAGCCTTGGGGTTCATCCAAAGAAACCAGTCCAACTTAAAAGAATTAGACATAAATTTCAAAAAAGAAATCTAAAACTCAGAAGACTATTGAATTGGGTAGCATGGGTTCAGTGTTAAAGCTATAAATATTAATCTTACAAAGCATTATCACTTGTGTCATGCTGCTGTACCTGGCCAAAGCTTTATTTTTTTATTTTCAAATTTTACAAAAAGTTGAGGACTCATATTGCCCGGGCAAGCCTTGAAATCCTGGACAACTGATCCTCCTGCCTTGGCCTTTCAAGTAGCTGGGACTGCAGGCATTCATCAGTGCAACCAGCAGAAGCCCCAAAAGCCTAAAAATTAACTTTCTGTAATACCACCTTACTTCTTATTTCCCATTTAGCCCTATCCCAGCTTCATTAGACAAATCCCCAAGAACAGGAACCTATGGCTTTTATAGATTGAGCACAAGCCTGCCACATAGTAAATGTTTGCCAAATGTGTATTGAGGAAATTCAAAATTCAAGTTATAATTTATACCTAATTTTAATTTAACTTTGTTTTGTAGGAAATCATTTGGCTTTTAGCTGTGATGTTGCTAAAGAACATGATGTTCAAAATACATTTGAAGAAATGGAACAACATTTAGGTCAAGTAAATTTCTTAGTAAATGCAGCTGGTATTAACAGGTTGGTTATAGATTTAAGTAAATTTCTAATGTCTTTTTTAAAAACTTTTTTCCTTAATAGAGCTTTGCTTAGTATAAGTTAATATATTGTCTTATTTCTGTTTGGAAGAAAAGGAAAGCATTTTAAAACTTTGTAGAACTGTGTGTGGTGGCACAAGTCTGAAATTCCAGCTACTTGGGAGGCTGAAGCACAAGAACTGAGAGCCTGAACAACTTAAATACTGTCTCAAAATTTGAAAAAGACTGAGAATGTAGCTCAGTTGTAGAGCACTTGTCTAGTATATGTCAGACCTTGGGTTCAATTCCTAGTACTACAAACAAGAAAATAAGCAAAAGCTTTGTTAATTCATGCATTCTTTTATACTGAGATAAGTGTCCAGTTTGGTTAGTTGTAACATTGTAATCAACACCAATTGAGCTATATAGAACATTTCTAGCACTCCAGAAGATGAGCTTAAATTTTTTTTTCATTTAATACTTTCCTCATAGGTAAGGGCAGTTTTGAGTTCTGTTACCAAACATGTGACAGTATATGAACTTGATACTAATGGAGGCATAGGGTAAGTATTCAATTCTTTTTTTTTTTGTCTCTTTGAGAGTGAGTTTTACCATGCAGTTCAGGCTGACCTTGAACTCACTTTGTAGCCCAGGCTGGACTTGAACTCACAACAGCAGTTCTCCTGCCACAGCCTCCCAAGTGCTGGGATTACAGGCATGTGCCACCACATCTGGGCCTTTTTTTAAAAGATGAATTTAGAAAGAAATATTTAGAATAGCATACTAATTGTTGTACTAAACAATACTTAGTAGTTACTCAAGCCACGCAAAATATTTTGGCTGCATAGATACTACTTTTCACAGTTAGAAATATTTGCTGCCGCCGCTGCCACTGATGAGAAGTAGGAAATGCCTTTGAAGCATATTCTTTCTGGCTCATCAGTTGTTATTTTAGTGACTTTCAAGCCAAATTCAACATAAAAATTTCTAGGAATTCTAGCTCAGATATAAAACATTTCTTATACTTCACTTTCACTTGAAATGTTACATAAGTCTTATATGTCTTGACCTTTTGGGGGGCTTGCTTTATCTTGTTCTAATTTACATGCTGTGTCTTTTTGTAGAGACAGTCTTTTAGTAAGAACAAAAACTGAAGATATGGTATCCCAGCTTCATACTAACCTCTTGGGTTCCATGTTGACATGTAAAGCTGCCATGAGGACTATGATTCAACAGCAGGGAGGGTCTATTGTTAATGTGGGTAAGTTTTCACTATTGTGGCTTTATAATTATCTCAGTCTACCATAAAAGTATTTAACCCACTACTTTGAAACTTCACTTGTGAAACTTAGATAAATTTATCTTTGTATTATCTGTGGAAAAAAGGTTTTAATTATTTGATCAGTGAGTAGAAGAGGAATCTCTAATTCACATCCCTGTAGGGTCAGGCAGGTGTTAAATGGGTGCTTCTACCAACTATTAGAAAAATGACAGTAGAAGCAAATGACAAGAAACATCACGGGTCAGTGACCAGAGGCCCCAGGGAATAGTGGAAGCCACCACTGCTCAGATCCAGTAGATAATTGCTGTGCTTGAATGTGGTCCATTTTTGTCAGCAGTTTTGATTTCTCAATAGAAATTGGGCATCCAAATTTTTATCTGAAACCTAATTTTTAAAGTATGGGCAAAGAATTAAATTATAGACACTGGAGCTAAATAATAGTAGTTGGGTAGGTCACTGATAAATCTAGACAGAAGCTTAAGTGAAATTAAAAATTTTCAATAGTTTTAGAATAGATGTAAGTAACCTCTAGTCTTCAGCTCATCTGAAGCACAAGGAAGATAAACTATGAAATATATGCCTATAGAAGTTACAGTGCAAAATGAATTAAATTTTAGTTCAGTTTTGTAATTTGAAAATAGTAGCATACTGTGTGCTTTTCCACTTTTAAGTAGTAATACCTTAAAAGGCCACGAAAGGAGGATGCTGCTTCAGCAAGTAAATGACACTCTATAAGGGCTGTTTTCTCTACGGAATTATTGAATGAGTAGACCTTTGTCTTCTGACACAATTCGATAATTACTTTGGGTTCTTTTAAGCACACAGACCTGTATGCATCACTTGATAATGTGGAATACATTCATTTAACTCTAATATATGCCCTTTGTAGGTATATTTCAGAATCTGATGTCGTTCAGTTGTGTTCAGAACTTCTTTTTATTAGAAAAAGTAATACTTTTAGAATGAATTAAGAGACTCTTACTATAGAAAGAGCTACTGTATTTCTGAAGTTACCACTTTTTGAGTAGATGTATGATAGCGTGTGGCAGGAACTGAAGCTATTAAAATTTTCTCTTTGGCCTTTCTCCACACCTGTTACTCTGTCTCTCTCTCTTTTCTCTCTATCTCTGTCCCTTCTCTTTCACCTTCCCTCCTTCTCCTTTTTATCCCTCTTTCCCTTCCTTTTTTTTCCTGTTTTTTTGGTCTCTGTATTTCCTGTTTTTTTTTGTCTCTGTATTTCTTTCTCCCATATATCCCTTTCTCTGTCCATCTGTATTTTCTTGGTCTGATATCTTTTCTTCATGTGCTTCACAGTTCTCTTCCTGTGTTATTAACTGGCTTACAGTACAAAGCTATGTGCCACATAATGTTTCAGTCAGTGAGGGGCCTCATGATTATATGATTATAAATTATAATGGAGGTTAACAATTTCTATTGCTTAGTAGTTTTACTGTATCTTTTCTATCTTTAGATACACAAATACTGCTTTACAATTACCTATAGTATTCAATACAGTGGTGTGCTGTTCACATTTATAGTCTCAGAGGAATAGGCTATATATCTATTTTACCAACTGTAAAGTCAGTAATGTGTATGTTAGCGTATATCCCTGTAAGTCATGATACATAACTGTGTAATATATGTAACTATTTTAATATGGGAGTTATTGATTGTAATAGAAAAAGTAGAATGCTTTCTTTTTCAAAAATTTCATGAGGTTCTTGTTTAATTTTTATATCATAATATCCATGGTGCAGAAAATTACTTTTCCACTTCTGTTTGCTAGCATTTATTTGCATATAGTTGATAATTGAATTGGAAAATACTACAGTCATTAAATGAGGTCATTTAATCTTTAGTAGGCAATGGAAATTACATCTCTAAAAGTAACAAAATTGCACTTTTCAAAAAGTTTGTAGTTAAAGTTTCACCAATTTAGATTGATAATAGTTGGAATTTAGTGATATTTATCTTCAAATGAATTGTTCTTATTGGTGAAGTACTTCCTTATGTATTTGGCTATAGAATCATAATATTAATCAGCCTTTAATGACTTTTTCTGGCTTTACTTCTGAATTCCTTTATATGCCACAGAATTTTCATTATATCTGACTTACTCAGGGCTTGGAATGGATCCCTTTCACTTAAGAGATCAGTTTGAAAGCCTCCTGTCTAGTCCTTGTAGTTTTATATCTCCTTCTTTCCTATCCTGTTTTCTGTATTTATTTGGCATAGACTTGGACTTTTAAGTTTCACTACTCAAATGACAATGTTAGAATTGCTAATTTTAGCATAGGATAAGATGAAATGGCTTACCTTTTTTGTTTATTATAAATTATCTGAATTTTCAAGTTACTGTTATTTGGTTTGGATTTACTTACTTTCTTTTTTTCTTCTAGGCAGTATCATTGGTTTAAAAGGCAATTCTGGGCAGTCTGTGTACAGTGCCAGTAAAGGAGGATTAGTTGGATTTTCCCGTGCACTTGCTAAAGAGGTAGCAAGAAAGAAAATTAGAGTGAATGTAGTTGCGCCAGGTCAGTTAAAATTTTTTATTGAAATAGCTTTATTATGATTTTTGTTTTACAGAGAAAGAAGTTATTAATTTAGTAATTAATAACTAGGTAATTAATTTAGTAATTAATTACCAAGTAATTAATGTAGTTGGTATCTCTAATTGACATCTGGGTAGAAGGTTCTAAAATGATTGTGAAAAGAATTAATGAATGAACTGGTGACTAGAAAAAAATTCCTTGTATACCATTTTTATGGAAAATCTTTATTTTTAAATTTTGCACTAATTATGGAGTAACTTAAAGAGGATCTTAGAGATCGTATATTCAGCCATTTTTATAATGTAGAAAACCAAGACCTAGGATTCTGAGTGATTTACCTAAGGTTACACAGCTAGGTTATGGGGAGCATACAAATAATGCTCCCCAAAATTTTCTTTTTAGTCATTACCACATTTTGGTCTTTTCATCTTTTTTGCTACTGTGGTCTATCTAACCTATCTGGAGATTTTCAGTTTTGTAATTTTTACCTTTATAGTACTTTGCCAAGTTACTAGTTGGTAAAATGGCTTGGATTGTTAAAGACAATAATAAAAAAGTACTAAGACTCAAATCTATGCTATCACTCATTTGCTGGTATGCAAGAAATTTGCTAGGTGTTTACTTGACTTTTGAATGAAATGAATGTTTTTGTGTATCTCTGTCTATTAGTCATGTAGTGTCTGTCTTTCTGTAGTAGGTGTTTAAGAACTAACCACCTATGGTATGTAAAGAAAAGACAATTTTGGCTCATTAGTTGTTTGCAAGAAAGCATGGGCTGCTGTAGTCCTTTGCTACCTTTCCCTTTCCTGTCCTGATGGCTCCACCTTGGACCATTGGTGTTTTATTTGGCACTGATGTTAAGCCAGAGGATATCAGGGATTTATTTTTATTTTTTTGAGACAGGGTCTTGCTTTGTAGTTCAGGGTGTCCTTGAACTCGCTTGTGTAGTCCACGTTGGCCTCGAACACATGACCCTCCTGCCTTGCTCTCCAGTATGCTGGGATTTCAGGCATGCAGCACCATGCCTGGCTATGATTGGGAATTTATTGAAACATCCCATTAACCCTTTTTGCTCTATAATGTACCCTTGTCCCGATTCATTATTTAGGTACAGAGACTAATTAAGTTCAAACATTTCAACTCCATGAATATTGGATAACTATGATGAATGGCTGCAGTTTAAGTGCACTTACTTTTGGAAAAAGAAAGCAGAATATCCAAAGGCTGCATTGTCATTATCTTGGCCTTGCTTTCTACAGGGGTGTGTTTTGTATAATCTGATTTATTTTATTTGCTTACATGAACCATCTATGGGGAAAATTACTTGCAGTTTGGAACTGTATGTGTTTGCTTCTCTTGGCAGGATTGGAGTACTGTGGGTATAGAAGAATTAACTCTAGTTCATGATAATTTAAAAACTGAATAGGGTGATACAAGTGTTCCTAATCACAAGAACACATGCAGCGAACTTTGTGGAGTGTGTTGTTATGTGTGGGGACTGTTAGGTGCTGAAGTTACAAAATGAATGTGATGAAATGAGCTGTTTCTACTACAAGGAGCTAGCCATGGTGGGAAGACAGACCTAAGTTAATAATGACAATGTCATCTGACGAATGTAAAGCAAAAATAGATGATACTGTAGAAAAGCTGGGGAAGGAATCTTTAGTTTTGTCAAGAATGAATTAGTTGTCAAAGCAATGGGCTAAATGGTGGGAATCCAGGTTGTATACAAAGGAGAAATTTTAAAAGTACTAATGGGAGAGTGGCATAGCATAGGGATATCTTACTTTCCAGTACAATTTATACCATTTAAAACCTGTTGTTAAAAATGTGACACTTTAGTAGAGCAACCTTTATGATAGTATGTTGAATATGCTTCATTGGCCAGAAGTAGAAATTGAAATAATAGAGTAAAATAAATTCTATAGATTATTTATTTTAGATAGTAATTTCAGCCAGATTTTTTACCACATGTTAACAGTTGACAAACATCAGTTTTACAATGTTTCTTTTTTTTTTGTTGTTACTTTTCTTGATCACCTTCAAATGGCAGTTCTAACTAGAAGAAAAATAATTAAAAAGCAAATTATAGCATGAAAACCAAGGAATAAGAAACTCAGCTAAGCTATCATTCACTGCCTGATATTGTTGATTGTTTTTAAGATCAATAGTTTTTAGGCTTAGATATTACTTTAAATATAAAATGAACTCAAATAGATAAATCTTACTGATTGAAAATATTGAATGTGGGAATCAGAATATTTGATAAATCAAAACTTTCATGGATATATTACTTTAAACATATATGTATTTTAAATAGTTAATATGTATGTATTTTACAAACTTCAGAATACAAAAAGACAGAATGAAAAATGAACCTTCTCTAGACATCCAAGTTCTTTCTTTAAAAATCAGCTGGTTTCCTCTGTATTTCATATGTAAGCCTTAAGGTATGTGTGTGTATGAAAGCACAAATGGTATTATACCATGTACAATGTTCTGTGCCTTTCATTATTCACAGAACAGTATATCTTGGAGATGAATCCATATTACTCCAAGTAGAATTACTTAATTTTTTAAAATAACAGCTTTATGGAAATGTAATTCATATATACCATTAAAAATCTATGTGGATTAGTGTAGTCACAGAATTCTTCAGTGTTACCACCATAAATTTTAGAACATTTTCTGTAATCCCAGAGAACCTCCCTTACTCATCCCTCCCCCTTTGTCTCTGCTTTTCCCAGCTTTTGGCAAGTGCTAAACCACTTAATTTCTATAAATTTTTCTATTCTGTACATTTCACATAAATGGAAAAAGAAATACTTGATATTTTGTGATTACTACATCATGTTTAATGGATTAACTAATAATTTCTGTTTTAAATTAGTTATACCCTAGTGAGGGTTGTTTTGGGGATGTGCCTTATTTAATCTATTGCCTCTTGATAGGTTGTGTCTCATTGTTTTCTGTTACAGATCCTGATACTATGATAATACTTGCACAGTTTATTTTGCACATTTGCAAGTGTTTAAATATAATACTGGGATGAAACTGCTGAGGTTCAAAAGGAATATGCACTTTTGTTTTTTTGTAGTACTAGGAATTGAACACAAGGAACATTTATTTGAAGGTAGCAGTATATAAATGAACTTTCCTCAACTGGGACAAAATACCCGACACCCTCAATTTAAAGGTGGAGTGGTTGCCTAGCATGCACAACACCCTGAGTTCAATTCCCAGTGCCACCAAACAAACAAAAACAACGACAACAAATTTAAAGGTGGAGAGGTTTAATTGGCTTATTATTTCAGTGAATTTCAGTCCATGCCTGGCTGGCTCCAAGACAGAAGTAGCATGGTGGAAGAGCATGAAAGAGTAAAACTATTCAACCGATGGTGGGCATGGGTTGAGAAGGAAGGAATTGAGGAAAAGAACACACCCTTCCAAGTCAGGCCCTAGGTGACCCACCTCCAACGAGGCCCCATCTCCTAATAGCACATTCAACCATGAGCTTATCATTGGCTTAATCCACTGATGAGTGTGGCACCCCTTGATCCAATTTACCTTCCCAGAGCCCCACCTCTAAATACATGAGACTATAGGGGAACATTTTAATTCTTAACACTGAGCTACATCCCTGCCCCTACCCCTTGTCTTTTAAATTTTGACCTAGGGTCTGGCCCATATTGGTCTTGAACTTGTGATCCACCTGCCTCGGTCTCCTGAGTAGGTAGGATTACAAGTGTATGCCACCATACCTGATGATACGTTCATGTCAATTTTTGACAAATAATGAAGCATTGAATTTATTTCTGTAGGGTACCCTTAAGTGTTTTGGTACTTCTTACCTTTAAATTGAAGAGCTTTTGTGTTTATGAGTTGGTGAGAATTTTGTTTAAAAGTGTGTGCTAAGTTTGACATCCGCAAAGCATGTATTACACAAGGTGCTTTTTGTGGTTTGGATCTGAAATGTCTCCCAAAGTCTCATGTATTCAGAGGTTGGGCTTTTAGAAGGTGACTGAATTGTGGGATGGTATACTCATTGATAGATTAATTCATTGATGAGTTCATGACTGAAAGTGTGCTGTTAGGAGGTTGGGCCTGGTTGGAGGTAGGTGTGACCTGGAAGGATGTGTTCTTATCCCTAGCTTCTCCCATTTCTGTCTGCTTCCTGGCTGCCATGATGTGAGCAGTTTTGCTCCACTAGCCATTCCACCATGCTGTTTCTGCCTTGGAGCCGGTGACTGTGGACTGAGCCCACTGAAACCATGAGCTAAAATAAACCTCTCCTCCTTTAGATTGAGAGTATCAAATATTTCATCCCAGCAGTGGGAAAGCTGATACAGTGCTTTTAGTTGCTGTTTTGTATAGTGTTGATTTTTTACACAACTTCACTCTACAAACATATTACTGAGACACACAGATTTGTTCTTATTCAAATATTGACAAATAGTGAAGGTCTAGTTTTTGGTAAGAACATTTATTTATTCTTCCTTATAAAGTGTCTAGCATTAAGTTAGTTCTTTCTAGGTTCTGTAAACTTATATCAGAATAGATATGTGAACTAGTAGATACATTAAATAATGCCACATCACACAACTGATCCTACAGGTTAAGCAGTTTAGTCTGAAAACCTAAAATGCTCTGACATCACAAGTGGAAAATCTATATCAGATTTAATGTGGTGGTTTGTAGTCAAAACCACAAGTACTTTATAAAATTCCTTATAGGAATAGAGAAGAGGAGGGGAAGGGGAAGTAAGAATTAAGATAGGCCATGTATGGCCTATCTAATAACTACCCATGTATGGGTATCTAATAACTGCAACAAATGTAAACATGTGTCATATGTTTAGAATGAGCTTAGAATAGTAATAACAATAATTTAAAAATTGGGAAATAGGATTTAGAGGGAGAGGAATAGGTAGGAAGGAAATTAAAAAAAAGAAGCTGTTATGTACATGTATTTACTCCCCAAGAGGAATGTAAATTTCATGTACACAAGCATATACTAATAAAAATAATTAAAAATATAACAGATAGTAGTTGCCTACCTCTCAAAAACAAAACAAAACAAAACAAAACATTACTTTCAGGCCATAGGATAAGGTGTATATAAAACATAAAAGTATTTCATGTTTAGACCCATGCCCATGATACCTTATATATGACCCTATTCTAAAATCTGACAAAATCTGGAATTTGAAATAGTTTGGACCCCAAGTATTTTAGATAAGGGACACCCAGCCTGTACCAGTGATAGGCTAAATAGTTGGTGTTTTATTTAAGTATAAAGTCTGTTGTATATAAAAGTTTGAAAACCAAAATAGTGACCTAGTAATATGGAAATGAGATGTTGCTATTTATTTATAATGTAGGTAGTCAGAAATGGGTAAATTGTTTCCTTCAGAGTTTTATCAAGTATAAATTCCCACCATAAAAGAGCCATATACTTGTTTTTAATGTCTCCCTGTTCCTAAGGAGTTCATATTTTTTAGAACGTAGGGGTGTATGTGGCTCAGTGCTAGAGTGCTTACCTAGCATGTACAAGGCTCTAAATTCAATCTCTAACACTGAAAAAAAAAGTCTTGGGTGGGTTATTACCTATATGGCACTAAAATAGAAATGTCCTTGTTCTGAATTGGTTGAGTGCATGCCATTTCAGTTATTTATTGATTGATTTAAGGAGCATTAGGTTTGTAACAGTTGGAAGCCTCTGTCCAGTAAAATAATGTCGTAACATCATTTGTTGGACAGTGGCATCTACTGGTTGTTTCTAATTTTTATAGTACAGCCCTAAAATCATTGTAAAAATATGTACCTAATTAAAGGAAGAAAGGAACAAAATTCCCTGAACTTTCCAAATAAGATAAAAAAAATAATGTGAGAAAGTTTTTTGGGGTCAGAGAAAGAAAGCACAGACTGGAAAATAATACACGCACAAAGTTGGGCATGTGAGATAGTTAACAACTCTAATACCTTTCCTCAGGGCTGTAATAATTGATATAAAACCCAAAAGACTGTTTATGTGTAGTGCCTTGGATTGGGAATGTAATTTGTAAATGAGGATCTTGTTATTTATGAGCTTCAGCATTAAATGACATTAACGTTTAGCAGATCTCAGAGTAATTTATCATTAGAGACCAGTTTCACATTTTTAAAGTTTCTGATGATACATATGCGTTCCTAAAGGTACAGATAGATTGGGGCAGTATAATGTTTTGTGTAACTGTAATTGGTATAACATAATGTTATACCAATTGTCAAAATCCCGAGAACTGTACAGACTAGAAGGAAGCTGTATCAGTAAGTGCTTGCTGGAGAATCATTTAATGCAAGACATACAAATACATTAGAATTTACAAGGTTGGCTTTACAGTGACTGCCTGCAGTCAGGCATGGTCTGTCTGCATACTGGGATCCGAAGGATCAAGTCGAAGGCCTGGAGCTCACTGTAGAGTCCAGTGTGAGTCTGTATCAGGAGGCTGAAGGATTTGCACTGGAGGTCAGGAGACAATGTCCATGGTGAAGTCAAAGACTTAAGCTCCTTCGAATAAACAGAAGCCAGCAGCCTTCTTCATTTCTCTTTATGTCATTGTAGTGGCAGTCTTCCTAGGGTGGGTCTTCCATGCCCAGAAATATGCTGAGCCAATTCATTTGGGCATTTCTTGTTGACATAGTTAACTATCACAGAAGCCTCTGGATTTTCCTTAATATTATATCAATATTGCTTTGTCCATTGTAACAAATGTACCACATTGAAGTCGAATGTTAGTAAGGAAAAACAGGAATGGCATTGTGGTAAGGAGATGGATTGGGACTTTCTGTTCTTTCTACTAATAGTCCTGTAAACCTAAAATTGCACTAATAGTCTATTAACAAAAGACTGCAGGTAGTGATGAGCGAAAGGTTCTTTGATTGAACATGTTCTTGTCCTCCATAACTATCTAAGAGGAAAAACCAGTATGTTTTAGTGAATTCATCCCTTCCTTTCAACTTGGCCTCACACTCACTTTGCTTTTTAGACTTTTATTGCAGAGTCTATAATGTGAAGTTTGCCATCCCAAATGTCTGTTGATAGATCTGGGGAGAGGCTGTAGTAAGCAAGGATGAAATAACATCCTTATCTTCTATGATTGAGCAGTAGCAGAATTGACCTGTGAAGTGGGTGACTGACTATCACAATCCTAGTTCTGGACTGCTTATAACCAAGCTGGACTCAGAGAGTACTGCTCTCTTTTATCAGTCTCACCTAACATGAACACACACCATATCTGCGATTCCTAGAGCCACGTCTTAGGAGAACTACCTTTTCTAAACATCGGCTGAAGCTGGGGAATCATGAAGACTATTTAATGAGGCATACTTTTCATCTTTAAATCAAAGAGTTGTAGAAATAAAACAAACCTCAAAGATCTATCATTTTTAATCTACTCCATTCATTTTATGATACAGAATAGGTATATAGTTGTAAATAATGCTCCTCAGATCATAGTTTAATATGTTCTAACTCACTTGTCTTTTTACTAGAAAATACTGCCACCAAAGCCAGTTAGAGGTTAAGTCTGGAATTTCTAATCCATACTTAGAATGGTCTTTATTGCAAACCATTTCTGTAATAGTTCTGTGTGTGTGCATGCATGCATGTGTGTGTGTGCATGTGTGCATGTGTGTGTGTGTCTGTGTGTGTGTGCGTGTGTGTAAGTAACCGAGTCTCTGTCGGCTAGACTAATCTGGAACTCACTGTGTTGTCTAGGCTAATCTGGAACTCACTATGTAGTCTAGGCTGGCCTTTAACTCAAGATCCTACTGCCCTGGCCTTCCCAGTGCTGGCATTATAAATGTGTGTCACTATACCCTGCTTAGATTTGTTTTTTTAATAGATGAGAATGAATACTTAAACTGGGAATGGAGTCATGTGCCTGTATTTCCAATGCTGGGGAAGCTGAGGCAGAAGGATTGTGAGTTTGAGGCCATTGAGGGCTACATAATGAGACACTATCATAACTCATTTTTAGCCAGGCACGTTGGCACATTCCTATGATCACAGCTGCTTGAGAGGCTGAGACAATAGAAAAGCAAGTTTGAAGCCAGGGTGGACAATTTCACAGACCGTGTCTTCACAAATAAAAAGAATTGGGGCTATGGCCCAATACAAAGGACCTGGGTTTAATCCCCTGTTCTGCAAAAACAAGCAAAAAAATGAATCAGTGATTTTTCTTGTTGGGAGTTTGTAGAGTTAGTGGGGAGTATTTTATGCCAATTTTGTTAGGATTCAAAAAGACCTTAGATTAATGGATAATTGTGTCACGAACTCTTTGAGAAGATAACATAAACTTTTAAATGTTACACTCGTAATTTTAATTCACTTAATTTTTGTAATAGATGTGGAGTTTTCTTCTTAGGCTGTTCTCTGAGGCAATTTTGAAAATAAGAGTATGCAAAGAGAGAAAACTGTATCAAGAACCCCCCTGATAGTGTTCCCTAGGATGATTGGATTGCCTATTGGCTATTATAATTCTGTACTGTAAGTTAAGTTTCACTTACAGTTCATTTGGAATTCTGCAGAGGCTGGTTATCATTATCTTTGTCAGCTGCTTCTCCTTTTATTCTTGCTTGCTTTCATTGTTCTTAAAGATGAAAGGAAACAAAGGAAATGTTGCTGACTTTTCAAATAAATACAAGATTTTATGGCAGAGGCAGTTTGATTTCACATTATAATCTCAGTGTAACACAGAAATAACACAAAATTAGTTTTGTTATTTCTGGCCTCCATTACAAACCATGTGAAATTAGTACTGTGCATACTTTTCAGTAACTTTTTGCCTCAACACAAAAATAATATACATCTGTTGTGGGCAGTATGACAAAAAGCAGGAAAGTACAAAGGAAATAATCATTACCTGTTATTTCAATAGCTAATGATAATCACTGTTAGTATTTTGGTTTGTTTCTAGTTATGTACTAGTTTTTGTTTTAATAACATAACTGAACGTTTATAATATTTCTAAATATACAAATGTTATTTTTCATTTGTTTTAAATAGCTTCTGTGGCATCGCTAAAACTCTCATATCATTCTATTGTGTGGATACCTCATGACCTTATTTAACCAGGTCCTTGTTGAAAGACCTCCAACTTATTTCCAGTTTTTGTACTAACAATCTGTTGCTGGCATAGGCTTCATGGTAGAATCTCTGATTACTTCTTGCAGGACTTAAGAAAATATATAGATATTTGCAAGTGAAAATCTAAAGTAAAGTTAATTAAGTTAAGCCATTGTCTTTATCCTTATCTTTTCATTCATTTGAAAGGTGGTCTTGGTATGTTGCCCAGGATAGCCTCAAGCATGTGATCTTCCTACATAAAGGGGATTATGGGCATATAGGGCTGTGCCAAATACTAATTAATTCGTAATCTTGCAGCTAGTTCACATTTATCATGGTACTTTTTAATTATATTTTACATGAAGGTACACTTAAGTTGATTTACAGATTGAATTGTAAATGTTTTAATTCTAACAAGCCAATTTTAAACTTTATTTTTGAGTTTGTACATTGAACTTTTATTTCATGTGCCATGTCTAACACAAAATCCATTTATTTTTTGTGACCTTCACTTTAAAAAATGTTTTTCAAATTTTTACTTTCACCAAGATTAATATTATAGTTTCTTTTTAAAAACCTGAATGATTCAGTATTATACAAAATATTGGCTATGGGTTAAGCATTTTGTTAGTAATATGTATTAAGTTTCAGACAAGATTTCTCATAAATCTATAATTTTTCTTGTTATATGTATAATAATTTACAATTATAATTTAGAATTATAGTCTATTGCTTAATAGACTATAGTACTTTATACTGTGGAATTTTTATTACTTAATAGACAGTAGTGCTTTATACTGTAGAACTTTGGAACATGTTCTCTACAACTCTTATTGCCTACATGTACCAATACGAATTTAATTTTGAATTTTTTTACATATTTGTATCAGAACTGGATATGACTGTAGATTTTTTAAAAATACAGATATCAAAAACACTGGGCTTTCTAATTATGGTTTCTGGTTCAAATGGAAGTGTGTTGTTCGGAATTGCTACATCAGTTTGTGTGATCACATTTGTGAGGTCTTCCCTTGACACTACCTTTTTACTGTTCTGCCCCTACCCAAGTAAAACTAATTTTTGTGACATTTGATTTATACCTCTGTAAGAGTATTCAGCTGATATTTACATAATTGTTTCCAACATTAATTATATATTCCCTAAGGAATGGAATTTTATTTCATTCATGTTTATTTCCTATTACATGACACAGCATTGACCTTATTTTTGCTAGGAATTGGACCAGATACTTGGTGGTAAGACATTTTAGTGTTCAGTAAATGTTAAGTTAAAGTGAGTAAATTTGTAGACATGGTTATTTAACTGGCAACAGAACTCTGTTTTATAAACAAGGTTTATTCTCATTTTCAATTATAAATTCATTTGTTTAAATTGATCAGATATCTTAGTGTCTACTCTTCAACTAAATGAATATTTTTCTTTTAGGATTTGTCCATACAGATATGACAAAAAACTTGAAAGAAGAACATTTAAAGAAAAACATCCCTCTTGGGAGGTTTGGAGAAGCTATTGAAGTGGCACATGCAGTTGTGTTTCTTTTAGAATCTCCATATGTTACAGGGCATGTTCTAGTGGTGGATGGAGGATTACAACTTGTGATGTAATTAGAGATTGTGTATAATGGTGGTTTGAATCAGTTTGGCTATTGATTATAAATCACACCTACATTGGTGACATTTACTAATTAAATATATTGATTCCACAAATGTTGATTCTCACGTTTATGTGATTGTCTGAAAAGAACAATGTGGAACCAGCTGTGTTTTATCTAAAGGGTATGTTGATTACATTGTGTGCTGTAGTAATTTTAGTACAGAGACATTTTGCAAGTGCTGTAAACAGGTATTAACTTACATATTTTATCTCCCAAGTACAAAATTATGTTGTCTAATTGTGATGAATTTTTTCAGTTTGTCTGGTGGAGTTTTTTAGACGTTAACCTTTTGGACTTTTGCCAAAATAAGAGTATTTACAGAACAGTGATTAGTTAGTGCTTCAACAGCTCTGATAAAGTTAAACACTGTATTGGTTGTGCGTGTGCTTAGGCCATCAATTTTTCCACAGGTTAGGAAAAGTATTAATTAGATAAAGACATGAAGTTAGACTCTGTTTCTTGGAGAGCCGTTAGTCTTGGTTAAGCGGGTAGGCAAAATAATATGCAAGCTTAAGGATGGTGTAATTGACCCATTCTTTAGAAATTCTGAAAGGTGGTGAAGATTAATTCTTATGTAGTATTAAGGTTTTAATATCTGGTACAGTAATAAACAGATTTCATGAATGTGGGGAGTGTTTTTTTCTCCCAAACACTCAATATAGTGAACTATTAAAAAAATATATAAGAAATATAGCATTAAGAATATTTTGTAGGCCATGGGTGGTGGCACATACTTCAGTTCCAGGTACTCAGAAGAGTGAGGTAGGAGGATTGCCAAGTTCATGACTAGCAAGGGCAACTTCATGAGACCCTGTTAAAATAAAATAAATTAAAATTATAAAGTAAAAAGATCTGGTACTTCCTAGATTAAATCCTCAGTAAAAGAAACAGTATTTTGTATTAGTAAATATAATAATGATTCTTACCTTAAAATTTTAAAAAGGTAATAATTACTCATAACTCATTAAAAATAACAAATATGCAGTAACAATAAATTAAATGTCTTTAAAGAAGCAAAGCGTTAGTTTTGAAAGAGAGTATTTGCCTGGAAATAGAGATAAGCACAGGCAAAATATAACTTAATGCAAAATATCAGATGTCTTTTCTTGCATTGAACTCTTGTGGGGAATAATGTAATATTTCAGTGTCACTGGATTCATGTAGGTTTTTATTATACCATTTTTCAAAATTATAAATATTGCACTTTAAAGCATAACCTTTTATGGCTCTTTTGCAGCTGAATATTATCTAAGAAGAGACTTAACTATATATTAAAAATCTGCAAAAATATAAGTAGGGCATACTAATAGTGTGATAATTGTAAGTCAAAGCTGTGTTCTAAATCAAGATTCCTGAGTTCTTAAAATTTTTCTTAATTTATCTTTGAAATAGTTTTCTTAATCTTCTCATGATATGGGAAACTTAAGTATAAAGTTAGCTATTGAACAAATCTGCTAATTGCAAGGCATGGTAATGTCTAGAATGTACCAGGCATAACAGTTCAGGTACAGAGAAGAAATGCAGCATTTTGGATAATTTCAAAGGTTTTGCTTCTGAGTGAGGAGAGTTTATGCAGACAGAGGAGGTTTAGCTTTTACTTGGTCTCACCCACTGGCTTTTGGCTACCTGCATTTCACTCCAGCTTTGCCTTTGCTGTACATGTCGTATTTTAAAGTTATCAGTGAGCTGATTTGACTTGTGATTTATGCCAAAGGTTGCAATTTTTGCCTGAAATTGATACCTAGACAAATTCAAGGAAGAAGAATTTGAAGAGAAAAATTTTTATTATGTTCCATCGTTCACGGCATTCAAAAAATGGAACACTGGGCATAAATGGGTTAAAAAGAAAGTAATGTATTTTACTGAAGTAATGGCATTGAGATGTAAGTTACAGGTAGGTTTGCCTTTAGGTGTGTATCTATACATTTTACAAAAGGAATTATAACCTTTTAAACTTTTCCAGACCTCGCCAGCCTATGTTAAACTGGTGGAATATGTGACGATACATTGAAACAAATAAAATAAATTTTTACTCTGCTGCGTTCCAGGCGAATTCTCCACCTAATTTCACTGACCTGGTAGAATATGTAATTTCAAACTTATATTTTGTTTCTAAAATCAATTGCCAGCTATTACTTTATGCTTGAAATTTGAGAACTTAAGTGTATTAACTGGGAAATTCACCTGTAGCTGTTATCTGACTTTTAAGAGCTTACAGTCCAGCCTGTGGTTAGCATGAAGAGAAAGTTAATGGGTAAAGCCAGTGTATTAAAATTTCTCATTGAGGTTTTAAAATGTGTACTCCTTTCATACTTTTTTCATACTCAGTTTATGAAGGATTGTAAATGCTGTTTAGGCATAGAATTATTTCTGACTACTTTGGAGGGTATAATTTGTGCAAAGATCATTTAATTTATATGCTTCTGTAATCCAGTAAAGGGAGAAGACTCTTCTGAATATTCAAGAATTATATGTTACATCACTGAAATATTTTTCCAAACTTTTAAAATGAAAATATACATAAATTAAGAAATCATACCCTTGCCCTAACTTGACAGCAAATAAAGTATTTAATAATTAACTTTGTTTTATATTAATTTTGACTCCCAGCTATATTGTAAGCTCCTAAGGATAAATTCTCTACTGTGTTTTCATTCATTAAGTAATTCAACAAGTAATTATTGTATTTTTGATACTACCTACTTTGCCTATTCAGCCCTGAGTACATTGGATAAACTAAGTAAATGCACAGGTTGATTTTTAAAAATGATTTAGGAAAATTATTCACTACATGGTACTACAGTTGGGAGGAGTCACTGAGATGAATTTGTTCTGGTTCTCAGTACATATTTTGGAATATTGTTTCTTGGTCAGATCTGTGTGACTTACCTTCTTTTTGGAAGGCTATTTGTCTCTGTGTCTTTGATGCTTGTTATTTTTTAAAAAATTTTATAACCAAATTTGCAGTGCTAAGCCAATCAAGTATTTTCTCCTAGGCTACATGCCTTCAGTTTAGATATTTATCACAGTTTAATTTGGAATTCTTAAGCCAGTAACCCACATGGAGATGATATCAATATCACCTGTGTTATTGAAACTAATTCCATTCACATGGTTGTTGGGGCAAGGAAGAAGATTGGTAAGCAAGCAAGATTGAGAAGATGGTGGACTGTTTCCAGAAAGACTATGTTAATACAGGTTTTAAAGCTGCTTTTATCTTTAGGAGGAAATGATTGATGAAACCTGGTAGCCATGGAAGGGGAGGAGAGTTGAGGAAAATAGAGGCTAAATCACTCTGTTGTAATGACTGAGGAGGTCTGGGCCCTCATTGTCACTGTTCCATTCCAGAGTCTTAGGAGATGAAACAGTGGCTGCTCTGGCTGCTTGCTGCTGATAGTGGGTGAAGGAGGGGTGATCGTGGAATGGAACTGTTTAACCTGGAGTTGGAAATACGGGAGGATCTGAAAGCATAAGTAAACCATCCTATAAATGTAGAACAGGTATCTACCTGCTTTTGTACTAATTATATAATTTGGTTCCCTTTATAAACTGCCACTTGTACCTTGGGATATTGGGTTTCAACATCTTTTAAAGTTCTTTGTGTTAAGATACCAGGAAGTAGGGAGATCTTTTTCAAATGGGAAGGAGAACGAGGAGGGAAGGAAAGAAAAAAAGAATAAAAACAAAAACAAAGGATTGAAGAAATAAATGGAAATAGAGTTTGTGCAAATGCTAAGAGGAACAACAGTTGGAGGGAACAGAGAGAAGGTATGACAAGGGAATGAAAAAAATTAAGATATGTTAATCAGTACTGAGTAAGTAGAGCCTATGTCCACCAGAAATTTTATTAATTTGTTCCTTGATGTCAGTTTTACTTTGGACTCCTCTGGGGGAAATTTCCATCAGGTATCTTAATCCAACAGAGCCCCTGGCCCTCTTCAATCTGTGTGTGAATATTCTTTTCCACTCTGTGCAAGGCCTGAATCTTTCTCTCCTTTGTTGGCTATTTGTACCTTCTTCAACTCAGGACAGTCTTTCTTCAAATGTCCTTCCTTCTTATACACATCAGTGTAGGAACATTGATCCTTGCTCTGAGGAGCCTTAGTTTATTTGAAGGATTCTTTTTTCATGAGAGTCTAATGCAGTGGCCAGTAAAGAAACATTGTGTTTTGCATACTCTCCATCCCTCCTCCTCCACCTGGGATGAGTTCATCTCCAAAGCTCCCTCAATCCTTTACACTTTGTCAGAGATGTATTGGGCACTCTGCTTTTCAGTGTCATCTTCACCATTCTTATGTTTTCTGATCCTTTAAAGTCAACATCAGTATACGTCCTGTATGCCTGATACAGCCTCTTCAGGAATTGGGATGGGCCTTCCTTTATCTTTTGTCATAATTCCCCAATCTAATTAGACACTTGTTTAGGTTGCCCTTTCCTTAAGCTTTACAGAATGGATCTCTGTTAGTGTTTCAAAGAAGCAATCTGGATCTGCCGTTGGAATGGCTGTATTTGTAGCAAGGGTTCCATTTGGATTTGCTAGATGGGAGTGGAAGCTCCTCTCTTGCCTTATTAATCACCATTCTCTTTTCGTCTTATGTTAACAATATTCATCAGAGGCTGTATATCTCTCCAACAAGGGTGATACGTTGCAAAGATAGAGGTAAAGAAGTTAGTTATTGGGAGGGGATTTTCTCTATAAGACAGATTATTATTAGTCCAATTAAAAAAGTCCAATATTGAAAAGAGGTTGTGCATCCAAAGGAAACCAACTGGTAGCTTATTTACCTTTTGACTGCTATGGGGTATTGTCACATAGGAAACTGCCTTACTCTGGGGTAGTTCCCTGGTGGAAGTGTGTACTGTGGTAGCATTTGGAAGGATTTTAGAATCTCTTCTTTGCTCAGAAGTAGATATCTAAGGCTAACCCATGCTTTTTGGAGGGAGCAACCTAGATGCTAAAGGGGAAAGTGATGAGGTGTCAGTGTAGACCCTAAAAAGCAGGAGGTGGCACCGGTAAAGGGTAGGAAGGGATTTAATATTTGCATTATCTCATCTTCCTCCTCTCCGTCTTCCCACTGATAAACTAACCTTTTTTTGTTTTTTTCTTTTGCTCTTTAGTCCGTAAGCTTGCACCTTGGTTTTCTCCCTGCTTCATCATGGTGCAAAATCAGAAATGCCCCTACATAGGATATCTCACTGTTTTTTTTCCTGCTTGGTCACAAAATAATTTTAGTTGCAAAATAGTATTGGTAATTAACTGTATACAGAAACCACACTATATTACAATAGAATATCATTTTTTTGGTTTTAGGTTCATAACTAAAATTAGACCAGTTATTCAAAATCTGCCACAACAGACTTCCTGGGGATCAATGGCATACATCCCATCTGAAAACAAAATGCCTTCACATATGCAAGCACAAATGACCGGATTCCCAGTTTAGGTGACAGTGCAATTTAGCAGACAGTCCAGTCTTGTCTCCAAATAAGGTACCTGATGAATAGAATTCATAATGATTATTTTCATTCACAAAGATAACCTGAAAGAGAGGAAAGGAGTTCCTGGCTGTACATACACTTCGGAGTGACTCACCATACTCAAGTGATGAATCTGTTGTTGACCTGCAGTTCATTTTCTTGCTCCACTAGTGAGGTGTGAAGAAGTCTAGGTTGGGACAGGAGCTCCCTGGAGCAAATAGCTCTGAGCAGAGCTATCACAGATGTGGTATCTTGACTAGATTAATCGATATAGCATGTGGCACTTGATTTGCAACAACTGAAAAGGAGACTATCTTTTAGTGCCTATCAGGAAGGCTTTTACATGTACTTGGAACAGTCAAAAGTGCATATTTGTGTACTTAGTGCTCTTAGTACTCTTTCACTCTCCTGCCTTCTGTCCTACTGTAGACCAAAGGAGCCTTGAATGTCCAGCCACTCAGCGAAACATCATCATTGACTTCATTAATGACATCATGTTAGTGAATAGCACTCTTTGGCAAACCCACTTTTCTGCTTCTCTTGTTTTTTATCATACCTGTATGACAAACTTACAAATGTACATGATCAGCTCTTGACTTTCTCTCCATACCATACTCCATTGACTTTTGTTTGAGTTACTCTTCCAGATGCTGCTCATCTTCCTGCTCTAAAGTTGACCAAATGCTTTTTAGTGTGCTACAGTTTTCAATGTAGGACTTTACTATCTTTCTAGAAGTTGCTTTTGGCTTACTTGTGCCTTAATCTATTTTCTAAACAGTGGAGCTTGCTGGTTGTTATACAAGATGCATTTTGCTTTTCATAATAATAGAACCCTATGTTTTAAATTTAATACATGGAGTAAAAACTAAATGTTCAGGATTGCCCTACAGCTAAGGGAATCCATGTCATTGAATTTTGATCTGTGAAATTTAAATGTCTATTTCACACGAAGTCTGATGTCTAACACAATGACCAACAACACATGATGTGCAGTAAATATTGTTGATTTACTGAATTAATATATTTCCTCATCCTTAGAGACTTTCTTCTCCTGACACTTTTCCCTGCTTATTGAACTTTTACTCTTTATGACTGCTCTCAAATATCATATCCTCTGAGAAGTTTTTTTCATCTTCTTCTCTCCCCTGTTTAAATTATTTCTTGTACTAATATTATATCTCAGCTTGAGCAATTAAAGCTGAACTTATTCTCTTTATGATAGTAGTCTTTCTATGGTTGCTGTAATGGCAGGGTTTTTTTTGAAATGAAGAGTTCTGGTCACTTTGACCCAGCTAGTCCCCTTCTCATTTATAATAGTATAGCTCATAGTAGCCAAATCTTGGAAGTGGGCTATATCAATCAACAAATAAGCAGATAAGGAAAATTTATTTACACACAATAGCATATTATTCTGCTAAGGATAAATTTGAGTCATTTGTAGGAAAATGGATGTACCTTGAGACCATAATGTTAAGTGAGATAATCAAACACAGAACCTTAAATATCTCACAGTTTCTCTTTATATATTTTACATCATTTTCTTTATTAGTACATGTGTGTAACACATAGTGTTTACATTCTTTGTGGGTAGTTGGTACATTTTCATTGTACATCTTAATTCCTTTTTTCATTCCTTCCCTCACTGCATTTCTTGGTCCCCTTCTCACTTGCAAAAGGTCTCTCTGTTTCCTATTATCTATCTTTTATTTTGCTCTTTATACTTTGGGTTTCTGAGACAAACCCAGCAAAATAAAAGGCAGATAACAGAAAGTAAGGACAGGTTTTCCTCAAAGGGCAAGTAGACTAAGTGATGGAGGCGAAAAGCATGAAAAACATTAAGATGTGTTATGTACATGTACCAACTCCCCATGATGAATGTAATCATTATGTACTGCAAATACCTACGAATACAAATAAAAATTTAAAAAAATACTAGTTTCTCATAATATTTTTTAGCACTGCTCCCCCTCACCCCCCGCCCCCAAAATAAAAAGGAGAAGATCATTGCTTGCAGGGAGAACAATGTCTTGGATCAATTTAGTCTTTACCTGTTACATTGGTCTGTGTATTTAACTTGAGGGTTGTCTTTATTTTCTATTTCTCATTGCCCCCGTTTGGTACCATGACATAAGACAGTTGATTGATTTTGACAAAACCAATGGCTGCTAGAAAGTGAAAGTTTAAAATAAAAGAGAACTTGAGAAAAGGTGTGCACGCTCACACCCTCATTTTCCACAGGAGGCTAAATTTTGATCAGATCATCTAATCATGGAACACAAGCAAGCAGAATTAGTTGAATGTTGTCAGTGATCAGGGAATTGTGCTATGATGGTTTGGATGCCAAATGCACAAAAATAAATCTTGCTCGATTATACTGCTTAACAGTCCTATGCGCTGAGTTCCCTTTCTTCATTTAGTGTCCTCCCCAACACCCTCCACTGGGGATTGAACCCAAGGCCTCCTGGTACAGGATAAGTCCTAGCATTCCTTTTTCTTTATGGGCCACGTAAAGAATAGTATAAATTAGCTGTATTTTCTGTCACTTGTATTTCAATCATTCCTTCCTGAGAGTACTGCTACTGCCATTCACCTTGATTTGTTGTGAATGTTTCCCATGAGTTCTTGGGTCTAGCATTAAAAAGTGGCTTTTTCAACAGTCAGCTAGACATTTTCATACTGTTGAGACACAGTAATTATAATTCTCAGAGACTTTTTATTTTTGGCCCAGGGCACCCTTCTGTAGCCTACCCTGTAGCTGATGTTACCATACCTATTTATAGTTTTTATAGGAGTTTGTGAATTTTCTAAAGCTCCTGGGAACACAGGTGCTGTGTAATTATTCAAACCATTAATATCTTCTTCCATTGCCTGTTCCTTTTCATAGGTTACCATGGATTTTAATTTTTTACATCCTTATTTGCTTAAACATTTAACCATTTAATGCAGTAAACTGTTTTAGTTCAAGATTCTATATAAATAAAGTGCACACATTGAATTTTTCAGTGTTAGGAAAATTACAGCAGAGAGCTGAGAATCCATAGACTTGTTAAGATACTTAGGTTAAAGAATTATTAAACATTTATGAATTATTTTTGTTCATAATATAATATTCTATAGCTACTAACACACTCTACACACAAAACAGTAAATTTAAAAATATACATGTTTGTAAGACAAGATAACAGTTGGTCTATATCCCAGAACTGTGCTGGAGTCTTACTCCAAAAATCTTTGGCTACACCATATTTGAATAGTTTTTCTTATCTTTTTCTAGTTCATGGTTTTAGTTCTTTAACCCATTTTGAGTTGATTTTTATGTAGGGTGAGAGGTACGAGTAAAAGTTTCAAAATTTTGTTTGTCTTTTGAAACAGGGTCTCATTATGTAGTCCAGGGTGGCCTTGACTTGAGTGCTGGAATTTCTGGCCCGTACCACCACATCCAGGCAAAATTTCAGTGCTGTTTGTGAGACCATTCAATTTTCCCAGCAGCATTTATAGAAGAGGCTGTCCTTACTCCAGTGCATGTCTTTTTGATCTTTACTGAAAATCAGTTGGATGTAAATGCACATCGTTTCTGAGAATTCTGCTTGATTGTATTGGTTTCTGTATTTTTTTTTTATATCTGTATAGTGTTTTGATTACTATAGTTTTGTGAAATATTTTGAAGTTAGTGTGGTACCACCAGCTTTGTTCTTTTTGCTCAAGACTACTTTGGCTTGTGTTATATGAATTTTAGGATTTTTTTCTAGCTCTATGAAGAATGTCATTGATATTTTGATAAGGGATTACATCAAATCTGTAAGTCACTTTGAGTGGTATGGAGTTTAAAATAATAATTTTTTCTAGCCCATGAACATGAAATCTTTTCATTTATTTGATATATTCTTTTCGATTTCTTTGATCTGAGTTTTGTAATTTTCTTTGTGGAGGTCATTCACTTTCTTGATTAAGTTTATTCCTAGGTATTTTTTTCCTTGTAGCTGTTGTTAATGGGATTAATTTCATGATTTCTTTATTTTTCATTATTGGCATATAAAAGCACTACTGCTATTTGTATGTTGATTTTGTATCCTACAATTTATTGAATTTCTTTATCAGTTCTAACAGTTTTTTTTTCTTTTTTCTTGTTTGAGACAGAGTCTTACCATATAGCTCAGGCTGGTCTTGAGCTCACTGTGTAGCTCAGGCTGGTTTCAAACTCTTAGTGATCCTTCCATCTCAGAGTGCTGGGATTACAGGTGTGTGCCGTTGTGCCTGACTCTCTTAATTGTCTTTTGATGGAGTCTTTAGTTTTCCCTTCCTATGCATATGCTGTCTATTTCTTTTTCCTTGGTATTCTTGTGAAGCCTTCTAATTGTGTTGAATAAAAGTGATAAGAGCAGCTGAGAATATAGTTCAAAGATAGAATGCTTGCCTAGCATGTGGAAAACTCCAGGTTCAGTTCCCAGCACCAACACAAGGGATGGGGGGAAAGAGAAAGGAGGAGTGAGATACAGAGAGACAAACACAAAAGCAAACAGGCAAGAAAATCAAAAACCAAGAAAGTCGATGAGAATGCAAATCCTTGGGATTTTCTAGATCTTAGAGGGAAAACTTTCAACTTTTCTGCATTGAATAGGCTGTTCCATTTCCAGGGGCATTGAAAACCATAACATGTTTAGGAATAAATTTAATGGATGTATAAAAGCATTGAAAATTATAGAATACTGACTCCTGAAATAAATTGAAGAACTAAGTAGAGTGTCATGGTTTATGTCAGTGGCCCCCAAGACTCATGCAATTATGGACTTGACTAACTGTAGCATTTGTGATTGGTTCATTGTATAGTGCTTGGATTGGATGTTGTGAGTGCTACACCTGCCTAAGGGTAGAGCCAGGATACAAGGTAATGGTGGAAAGAAGGTGTGTCTTGTTCTCTCTTTCCAGTTCATGCTTTGCTGTTTGTAGCCATCCACGAATGGCAGCTGCCATGCCACCCTGCTGCTTGGAGCCAGCAAAGTATGGACTGAAACCTCCAAAATTGTAAGAAATAGACCTTTCCTTCTTTCATGTTGGGTGTTGGGTATTTTGTCTTAGCAAAGAGAGTGAAAAATAACTAAGACATAGAGAAATTTACTATGTTTTTTAATTGAATCATTAGGATGTTTTCTCTAAACTTTTGTATATGCAATTTTATTCCAGTAGATTTTAAAAAATACAAAATAATAAACTGATTTTAAAATTTATGTAGAAATGTAAATAACTTGAATTAGCCAAAGCAATTTTATAAAAAAGTAAACAAAATTGGACAAATTTTATTACCTGATTGAAGAAATTATAATTCCCCACTAATCAAGACAGTGTAGTATTGGTGAAAAGACAGATATAAACCATTGGAATTTAGGTGGGAATCAGTGCAAGCATGGCCAGTTGATTTTTTTTTTTTTAAGCAGGGTCTCATTTTGTAGTTAAGGCTGGCTTTGAACTTACTCTGTAGCCCAGGCTGGCCTCCTCCTCCTGCCTCCACCTCCTGAGTGCTGGGATTGCAGGGATGTGCCACTATACCTAGCTTGTTCTACCATGCCCAACTTTGATTTTTGACAGTGCCACCAAGGTAATTCAATGGACAAAGAAAAGGCTTTGATCAAATGAGTCTGAAACAGCAGGCTAACCATATGGGTAAAACAAATCTTGACCCCTGCTTTACACTGTGCCCAAGATCTAATTTGAAACAGATAAGGCATATATAAAAAGTAAAATAAATTTTAAAAATTCTGGAGATCAATATAGGAAAACCAAAACAAAAGCTTGTGAACATGGAATAGGCAAAATCCTTTAGATCAAAAAGCCTAAAGCAAGCTGGGCATGGCTGTGTGTGCCTGTAATTCCAGAACCTGGGAAACAGGCAGGAGGATTGCCATGAGTTCGAGGTCAGCCTCGGCCACATAGTTATTTCAAGGCCAGACTGAACTATAAAGTGAGACCCTGTCTCAAAAAAGCCAAGAAAACAAACAAAAAACACTAAAGCACATGGGGGAAAAGTCAATAGAAATTTAGGTTTTAGCAAAATCAAGAAATTTTGTATTTGGAAGGTACCATTATGAAAATGAAAATGGGCTGAGGATGTATCTCAGCAGATTGCTTGACTAAAATATATGATGTGCTGGTTCAAGTCCCATCATTAAAAAAAAAGCAAGTCATACACACTAGGTAAAGTTGCTTGCATCACATTTTTTAAAAAAATCCATAATATGTAATAATATCTTACATCTAAATAAAACAACCAAATGAATAAATAGATACTTCACCAAAGACGATATATTCCTGACTGTAGGCTTATGAGAAGGTGCTCAGTAGCATTAGTCACAAGAGAAAATGCAAGTTAAATCCACAAAGAGATGCCAGAAGATACCCGTTAGAATAACTGAATTGAAAAATACTTATAATGTCTGTTGAAGATATGGAGCATCTAGTACTTTCCTGTGCTGCTGATAGGAAAACACAGGGTTTACAGACTCTTTAAAAACTGGCAATTTAAAACACACATTTGCTTATAAAACTCAGCCATTCTCTTAGGTATTTCCCTAGTATAAATAGAAATGTATATCCATACAAAGATTTGTATTTTGTTCATGGAAGCTATGTTTATGACAGCCAAAATTGTAAGCAATGCACAATGGATTCATTAATAAGACAGTAGATAAACTAAAAGTAGCATATTCACATAATGGAATACAAAAAAACCAAACTACTGACACACGTAGATGAATTACAGAATGTTGTTTTGTAATGTTGAGTGAAAGCAGCCACATTCAAAAGAATACATACTTCGTGATTCCAGTCATGTAAAGTTCTAGAAAGTGTAAACTAATTTATAGTGGTGGAAAGCAGATCGGTAGTTGTCATGCATGGCCTGGAGTGAGGTGGAGTGAGGGAGAAACTATAAAAGGGTGAGAATTCTTTTAGAACTGATGGAAATATTTTATGTCTTGGTTGTTGTAGCAGCTTTGTGGGTATATACATCTTCAGAATTCATCAGCTTATATGCTCTAAGTGAATGAATAAAATTGATAAAATGAGGACAATGGCAATGCAGATAGCAATGAGGCAAATGTTTGGAGAACAAAATCTCCCTCTATCTGCATTAGGGCTCAAAATACCTGTTTCCTGGTCTTGTAGTGATGCAATGTCTAGCAGAAACAGCAAAACAATATCCAGGATATGGAGGCAGATCTATTTTATATTGAGCACTGACAGGAAATCAATTGTCCCTCAAGATGTCAGGCCCCAAAGGCTCATGTAGGGAGGTTTTTAAGGGATTGCAAACAAGAAACTAAGTACTTGGCTGCCTTTGATTGCTTCTTACAATATGCATCATAGTGGCCAGCTATGCATCATTGTGCTCAGCCCTTTCTAGATGATCAACCCTTTTTAGGAGACAGCAGTAATAGGAACTATTACCTGGGCAGCTGACAAACTGGCTGGGAGGCATTTTCTGCTGCATTTCTGCCCCCTCCCTTTTACTTTCCTGGCAAATCTTTGCTAGGCATGTTACATGTGATCTTTTGAGACCAGATCCACTATAAGCAATAATGTTAGGGCTGTCAGTGGTCCTAGGATTATTCCTAGCCAAGGATCTCAGGATTGGAAAGTTTTCCCTTATTACAGGGTTTTTTCCTGTTTTTTTTTTTTTTTTGGAAGAGACATATTTCTCCCTTAGTGGCCGTGATTTACTGTTACTCTGGAAAGATAGTGAGGGAGTTAATCTGATGTAGGAGAGTTTTCAGTGTACCTCATAATATGCAGGGGTGTCTACAGATATAGCTGGTCTTTTAGCTGAATTTTTAGTAAAAGGCAAAAGATTTATATGATCTGAAGAGAAACCAGAGTATTTTTTTTTTAGCTAGATTTTTATGGAGCGAGTTACTGGCTATTTCTGTGGGGTTATGTCTATAAATGTAGGCCCATTATCACAGAAGGACCCTATAAATTCCTGTTGTGTTCTTGATGCAGGTAGACCAGATTATTTTGAGTGCAGATTTGATGTCATTGGTTGCAGGTTTCCAAACAGCAGCATTTTTTCAATTTATTGTGCAGACCATCTCTGTAGGACAGCTTTGGCCAAAACAACTATGTCCATAGTGACCACAACACATCTAGGCTGTTGGACTGTATTCCTAACGGAGCTACTTCCATACATAAGTGGGGTATACTCAGCACCTGTCAGAGGATTCATTTTTAAATCTGGTCATCTTGAGAACAGTTCATTAGTCTGTGCCAAGCAGTCATGGTCTGGTAGGTCCAGATTGGTGGGCAGGTACATGGCAGGACAGAGTGATTGATCGTCACAAGCAGTTTTACTAATCAGAAGGACTAGGGCACAGAGGCAAGTATTTGCACAGGTGGGCCACTGGGCACCCAGGGGCTGACAATGTGAGTAAGCATTTTGAAGTCACATGTCATCATTTATCAACAAACAAGTTGAATTACAGTTACATCTGGAATTCCCAAGGTTGGGGCTGTAAAGAGAGCCTTTTCCCAAGATACCTTATAGCCATTTTCTGCCAGATAGTGCAGCAAAGCTTTCATGTCTTTTCATCAGGGAGTTTGGGTGTTATTAATCAGAAGTGCAGTAATATTTTGTGCTGGGAAACTAGTGAGATCAGCTGTTATCCTCTGAAAGAGGATAAACAAGTTTTTGAACCTCTGAGAGGCTAAGTGTAGGTCAGTTAACCTTTGAATTCAGAACTGGGATCTTTCCATTTAAAAGCAAAGAGTGTCTGGCTGACAGGAGCCAACTGAAGTCGGAATAAGGCATTCTTTAGGTCCAGGAAGGTATACCAGCAGGCTGTGAGTGATTACAGGACGGAGCACAACTATGGCAGCATTGTCAGTTCAGAGATCCTGAATTGACTTTACAGGCATGAGAGGTGTATTTTAACGTTTTGACAGTCTACAAATTTTGTGGTTCTAAAGCCTCTGGATATATAGTTAAATTCCTAATTGAGCCTCTCATGGAGTAGGGTACTGTTTATTGCAGGTGGGGATTGTCCTGAAATGGTTTCCCAATCAGCATTCTTTTCTCAGGGAATTGTGCCAGAAACAGAAGAGACAGAGAAACAGTTTTCTCAGAGTGACCAAATCTGTTGCTTAGAACCTCCACAAAATAGTTGCAATTGAATCCAAGTGAGCTGGCCCTTTCTGTCCTGTCTCAGGCTCTTCCCAGTCAAAGGCATCTTTTAAGTCAGGTGGCATCTGGAAATATAGAAATATGAGTCAAGGAGAATGGTTGGTGGTTAGGCCCAGAGGTGGGTCTATACCCCTGGGAGGAGAGTTTTCAGAATTTCAGGATTATGATTGTCTGTCTTAGGTCATTGCAGGGTTAAATGAGATGGTGGCTGACTGGCTCAGGGCCTTTAATTTGGAGAGGCAGTCTCCTCCTGGAAGCTGTATGGGGCATTCTGGTATATAGAGGATTTCATGCCTGGTGCCTCCCAGTCTGCAAGTGTATGCCAGGCAGAAGGGGCAAGAGTCCCCAGTTACCCCAGTGATGGTAACCTTCTTCTCACAGAGGAGACTTGAAGGCAGAGAGTTCTGTTCCATTGTCTACCAGGAAGAAGGGAGCCCAGTGTGGTCTGAGCCCATCAGACCAATGAAAAGATTATCATCTGATCCAGGTTGAAGCTTTTGAGAGCCCTTATCTTTTAATCTGAAAGACCATTTCTTGTTTTATGTCCATATTCCTTATAGCTCACATATTGGTCTTTAGCCAGAGGGTATGGTTGTTTATTAGACTGGATTTTCTTATGGACATTGATTGTGCAAGGAAGGCTGATCAGGTTTCTAGGTAACAGTGATTGATGGGCTTTTTGTCTCCTTCTTTGATGTCTTTGAGGAGCACTTGAATGGGTTGCTTTGTTTTGCAAGGCAACCTTTGGGAAAGTCCATGACAACCCATTCTTCAGGCCTGACAGTCCAATTTTTCTTCAGTCAGATTGTGGCAATGCTTCTGTGTTGAACAGTCAGGAATTGCTGAGTCATCTCAGGTGAGCATTAGATGATACCATCTGACCAGGATGGGTATATAAGGGTAGCTGTGAAGCAGAAGGTTTGGGGGAGGGCTTCTGTGGCCAAATGCAGGCAATGGAGCTGGAACTGGTTCAGTTGGCTGGAAATAAACAAGTTAGGAGTAAAGAGTGAAGCTATATGGGTTGGCAGCAACTGTGGTGGCTGATAAGGGTGCCAAGGTGGAATTCTCAGGAAGACCAGATCTCTTTTTTTTCCTTCAGATGCAGAGAACAGCTGTTTGATTTCATTTTATAATTATATACTAATTGATTCCCATTTCTGGCTCCCTATGTATGTGTTGTGTATCCTTGAATGATGAGACATCAAACAAAGGTTGGGTGCTCCTCAAAGAGAGAGAGACCATTGAGATGTCCACCTGGCTGCACCCCTCTTGGGGACTTAAGTGTGAGTTAAGGAGGGTGCAAGGCCCCCTTTATGCCATATTTCAATTGCCATGGAACCCTACGTGAGGGCCTAATCAGCTGCCACAACCAGTGCTTCCCAGTCTTGGTGCACAGACTGAGCAGCCTATTGCTGTCTATTCCACTCACACATTCATTCAACATTCACTCAGAGTTAAACGTCCCAAACTCCTTCCCTCAAGGGTGGTCTTGACTAATGAGGTAATCAAGCAGTCCATCTGCTCAAGCTGAGCAGGATCGACAGACAAACTGGGGTACTCCTGGGGTTTTTACTTTATTCAATGACTGAACCGGACTTTGTCTTCGTCCCTGTTGGGTTTGATATGAACTACTCAGTGAGGAGCTAAGAATTGGTCTGGAGGACTTAAGAAATCTCAAAAGCATGTCTTCCCATCAGGACCTGGAGATGTCCTTGCTCTGTCCATGAGGATCACAACTGGTGATCAAAGAGATTAGTATGATTGGTCTTCCTGGCTGATGCACCAGATGCAATGGTAAGCAGAAACACCAAAACGACACCCAGGATTTGAAGGCAGATTTTATTTTACATTGATGGGCAATGACAGGGAATTAATTGTACCTCAAAACATCAGGCCCTGAAGGCTCAAGAAGGGAGGTTTTTATAGAGTTGCAAGCAAGAAGCAGAGTACTTGACTGTCTGTGATTACTTTTTACAAAATGCATCATAGTGAGCAGCCATTTCTAACAGACAGTAGTAACAGAAGCTATTACCTGGGCAACTAGCAAACTGGCTGGGAGACATTTTCTGCTACAGTGACATGTTACTGTATCATCTAGTAAAACACTGACAAAACAAAGTGAGTTTTTTTATTTAGAAGACTCTTAAGTTGTCATTAATGGTAAATAAAAATGATTTTTCATTTCACGTAAATAGGAATATTTGTATTGGTTTCTTTGTCTGAAAACTTTCGGGTGATGAGGCTTCAAGTGAATGGTATGATTAGTATCCAGAATCTTTTTTGTTTTCCTCCCTCCTTCCCTTTCCTATTTCTTTTTCTTTCTTGTAGTGCTGGGGATCAAACTCAGAACCTTGCATATACTAGGGAAATACATTACCACAGAGCTACAACTCTAGCTAGCCCTTTTTAAACACTATTTCTTATTTTTAGACAAAGCCTTGCTACATTACACAAGCTGGCCTTGACCTTGTAATCATCATGCCTCAACCCTAAATATCTGGGATTACAGATGTGAGCCAAGGCACCCAGTTCAGAATACATTATATCTTGAAGGGGACAACTTCTTCCTAAGAGAGAGAGAAATCTGTGCCAAATCTTTAAATCACTGTAGTTGATTAACATATCTAAGTATCTGTAAGTATTTTTGAAATGAATACCTACTGTATTTGCTGAGTTTGACAGGAATTTTGTGTATGTATACAGTATCTTTCTGGACTTTTGAGTGATGTCTTATACAATTTATCCACAAAATAATGGTTATGTTTCTTTTTAAATTGTCCTTTGGAACATGATGTGAAATGTCTTCATAGAAGGCTTGATATATTTTGCTGTAAGCTAGTGGGAAGATAAAGCCTTAAGTTAGTGGCAACATAAGCCTTTGCAGCCCCAAACTCCTGCTTTCAAATTTTAACTCTGAAATTGGTTATAAATTTTGCAAATTATGTTCCTCTTCTGAGCCCATATTCTCACCTGGAAAAAAGAGAATAACACTAGGGTTGTTGTAAGGATTAAATAAAATAGCATTAAGATACTTAGGATAAGCCTGCACATAGTAGGTATTAGTAGCTGCTGGGTAGAATCTGGAGTTCTCTTAGTGCTATAAATATTAGATTTTGTATTTCCATCCTTTTCACATTTGCAGATTTACTTTCTGGCTTTATTTTTTCAAGTTATTCATCTTGACTTGAAATATGACTTCTAAGCAATATCTTTTCCTGCTTGTTCACAAAATGTAAACTACTGGTGATTCTGGCATCTCTCAGAAAGCAATGTCCCTGTGTAGATTGTGTTATTTACATCACACACTTTAATCTCTTTAGTAAAAGGATCCATTACAAATAAATATTTGTGCTCCTTGGGCTATTAGAGAGCTGCCTAGCAACCATTTAACTTTCTCACAGTTTTCCCGAGTCTGACTCATTTTAATCATACCTTTCCCTGTGGCTATGTTGTACTGAGCTCAGATGATTCCCATGTGGTTTTTACTGCTTTACAGCTGGAAGCTTCTCTGCTCTAGGCCTGGACCCCATGGTCTGCTTGTCTAGTCTCTTGACTGTGTAGGAGATGTCAGTTCTAAGGCCAGTCCCTCAGCTTTTGATCCTTAGTTGGCGTGAGCTGGAGCTAGGGCTGGAATATGTTCCTAATCTCTTTCAGTCCAAGAATCTTGCATATTTTGGTTTAGTCTCTTGCATAAGGTATAAGAGAGGATCAGAGTCTAATTGCTATTTTAATTTCTGCTCCCACTTTGAATTGCAGAAATTCCCAATACTCCTAACTCTACAGTCTTAGGAGCTCCATTAGGGAAGCTGGGTTTGTTTTTCAGCATTCTCTATGATTGGCCAAAATTCAGCTTGCTTGCCTCTGTTGTAAGTTAATACCTAACTTCAATCTGCTTTCTAGCATTTGTCTTACTCTCATCTTTTCGTTGTTTGGGGATATATAAAAGCTAAATGTGTGTATTCAAGACACTATCCTTAATTAGAAATTCAAACAGTGCCACTTGTTTACATTTTTTAATAGTATACTTTTCATGGGGTAAATGCATGACATTAGAGATATCGGATAATCTTTCTCACACTGGGAAAGATTTTGCGGATGTTATCTAGCATACTTGAGAGCATGCTGAAGCAGTAACCATTAATTTAGCAAATCAAAAAGTTCCTGAAACCTCTTAAAGATACCCTCAGTGGCAGAAGATTGTTAGTAACTTTATAGATATTCTTTGGGGTTGAGAGTACAACAGCAACAGCTGTATCTAAATATGTATCTGTATCTATATCCTGTATTATCAGCTTATTAGGGAGACACTTAGAATACCTGACCCTCCTGTGGTCAGTGGTTTTTAAGCTTTAGTATATATCAGAGACATCTGGAGGAGTTGTTAAAATTCAGGTTCTGGACTCTACTTAGAATTTCTGGTTCAGAAGTTTGGGTTAGGGCCCAAGATTTTGCATTTCTAGTAAGTTTCTGATAGTCTAGGGATCATAAGTGAAGAACTGCTCTAAGAGCTAACATTGAAACTTCCCAAAGAAGGAATTAAGGGTTAGTTATTTACAGTACAATAGGCTGACTCTTCATCAGGTAAAAGTTTAACATAAAGAACAGGTCAGAATATATGAATAAAACAAACTTATGCATTGTAATAAATCCTGAAGTGCTATAAGCTTTAAACAGCACAGATTTATAATGCATATTTCTGGTTTTATTTGCTGATAGTCTTTGTTTATGAGAATAAGCAAAAGTGAGGACCAGACTACATAGGAATGTCATCAGTGACTACATATAAATTCCATTGCACTTTAAAGGCACAATGGCATTAAACATCATCTTGTCCAGTTCCTTATTTTATAAACACAGAATTATCTCTTGACTCATTTTTCCCTATGTAATTCTTAAATGCCCTTTTGTTTTGAAGAATTGCAATTTGTAAAAATATGCATATGGTCCAGATTCATTATTGAATTTTCTCTTGTGCATGAGGGCTTTGTGATCTTACTGGAAAAATAAGATTGGATACTAAGATTGAATGTGAACTCATGAAGAGCCTATAAATACTACTTATTAAAAGTAGATACTTTTTCAAAAGGAAATATCAAATTCATTCTTTAAAAAGTATGAAAAGTGTTTATGGCTTTTGATTACTTAACATCTTTTATTAGTCTCCCTGCTCAGCACAGTTATCAGTCGGTATCTATGAGGAATTAGTTCCAGGGCCCCTTTGGGTACCAAAATCTGTGGATGTTCATGTCCTTTATATAACCTGGCATGGTATTTGCATATTACCAACACACATCCACTTGTATAATTTAATGATTTCTAGATTACTTAAAATACATAACAATGTAAATGCTATGTAAACAGTAGTCATACTGTCTCATTTAAAGAATAAGAAAATAAATCTGTTAAATCTGAATACTATGAAAATTAATAGTTTGTACTGTCATTGTTTGATTATGTCTGTGCCTAGATCTTGTAACCTGAACAACTTAAGATAACAATATGCAATATATTAACTAGTGTTTACTTTTTTTGAAATTCTGTATCATTTCCATCCTTTTTTCTGTTTTTTAAAATAAAAATAAAAAACAGAAAAAAAGAAAATAAAAAACAGAAAAAAAGAAAATAAATCTGTAAATTTGTTAAATATGAGAAATGTTAAAAAATAATGTCATATAACAGAAACTTATAGGTGGGAGATTTTATGTTTAGTACATGTTTAGTACAGTTTTTCCCTGAAGTATTTCCAGTCTATGATTGTTTGAATCTACTGATGCAGAATCCAAGAAGAGGACAAACTACTTTGAGCCATCTTTCCCACCAACCACATACATAGCCATACATAGCCAGGTTTTCCAAAATCATAGAACAAATTAAATTCACGAACCAGTTTTTTAAATAAAAAATTCTCATGAAATATTTCAAATATGGAGAAAATATATTGAATAATTATACTTATCTACATCTATAGATGTTAACATTTTTCTGTATTTTGTATAAATCCTTTTAAAAAATAAAAAAATTATGGGCTTTCTTCTTTTCATGGCACTGAGGTGCTGAAGATTGAACCTTGCATATGATAGGCAAGTGCTCTACCATTATGCACCCAGCTCACATTATTGGCTTTTCTGAAGACCCTTTTATTCCTTATCCCTTCTGGAGAAATCACCTTCTGAAATGATATGACTTTCATGTGTTTTTAAAATATACATAACTAATTTATATAAATAAACCCATGCTATACATATCCTTTTGTAACTTTTGTCATCAAATAGTTTATATTTATCAATATTCATGGATGTAAATACAATTATTTGTGAATAGTAATGCATTGTATGAATAAATCATAACATCTTTTTCTACTAATGAGCAATTAATATTTTCCTTATAGAATGCTGGATTGAATATCTTTGCCGTTATCCTTTTTACATATTTGAATTTCTCTGGGCATGGTTCTTAATATTTCATATCATATACTGTTTTGAGACTCTTTGAACTGTATGGATCCCTTCTCAAAATGTTTATAAACACATATATAGGAAACAATTTATCTTAAAATACTTGTCAAGTATTTTAAAAAGCCAGATAAAATGATACATATGTTTCCAAATCACATCTATTAGTAACTCTACCAATAAATTTGAAATAATGCAGAGTATAAGTGGTATTTCAAGATATTTAGAATATTTATGATTTCTACTCGGATAGCTGAAGGTACTTCTATGTTGTGTTTTGTTGCTTCATAAGAGAAGAACATGCTAAAGTTCACTTAGAGGTGATTTGTATTAAAATAATATACTATTTATTATGTTCCAGGTACCAAGTTAAGTTCTGCATACATTGTTATCTCCTGTAATCTTAACAGCAACCTCAAGAAAGAGGTATTAATTTTATTTCCATTTTACAAATTAGAAAACAGCATAGGGAGGTGCAGTAACTTATTCGTTTTTCACATAGGTCCACATGATCAGGAGCTAAGATTGAAATCCTAGTTGTACAACTCCAAGACCCAGTTCATTACCATGTACAGAATTCATATTTCCATAATTTAAAGGAATCAAGCTTTTCATTATATTAGTGTTTAGCATTTGAGTAAGTGAAAGTGATTATTGTATTTTACTTATGACCATATAAAGGAAAATCAAGGATAAGTTTAGCATTAAATTTATAATGAATCTTGTAAACTTCATAGCAAAGAAGTCATAGGTTTTGGAGATAGTGTGAAATATATAATTCTGGTCTAATTCAAATGTATCCTCAAAATTTATCACATAGCTTATGTAAAAGATGAAATGTTTTCATTTTATGGAGGCTGTGAATTATGTAAGTT
Organism: Hydrochoerus hydrochaeris; assembly: GCA_004027455.1. Classification (NCBI taxonomy): domain Eukaryota; kingdom Metazoa; phylum Chordata; class Mammalia; order Rodentia; family Hydrochaeridae; genus Hydrochoerus; species Hydrochoerus hydrochaeris. Next base: position 396,621 of record PVLA01000277.1, read on the forward strand.
ACCAGCTTTTTTCCCCTCACTCTATTGTTTTTCCTTAGCAGAAAAGCCTAGTGCTAAATCTGCTGTTTCTGTGTTGTAATTATCCTGACTTTACGTGTGTGTAGAACGGAATTCCTTGTTCTGTTAATGCTGTTAGCATTTTCTTCATTATTCCTCATTTTAAGTTTATATCTTCTTGCTATATTTTATGTACCCTTATAAGCTGTGGCATTGGTAAATACATGTATTTACATATTTACATAGAATAAACTGATGTGGTAAGCAAAATGCTAAGATGGCACTCAATACCCCATACCAATACTGAGCACCCTTTCTTAGTTAACCAATCAAGTATGAATCTAGGTGATACTTTGCAGGCATGTTGCATATACAAATAAGGCCCCAAATTAGGTGAATTTAGGAAAGGAAGCTAATCCAAGTGTGCCTGCTTATCTTTAAAAGGGACTTAGCCTTTGACAAAAGAGAGAGTGGAAAGTCTCATTTTGGCTTTGAAGATGGAACATGCTCCATGGCAAGGAATATAAATGATTTATAAGAGCTGAGAGCACTAAATGAGGCTGCTGTCCTGTAGCTACAGGGAGCAAAATTGTGTTACAACCACTTGAGCTTGGAGGGGAATCTTGAGCTCGGAACAAAAATGCAGCCCAGCTGACAATGATTTTAGCCTTACTGTAAATAGAGAACCTGGCCATGTCATGCCTGAACTTTTGACTCAGAACTATAAAAGCAATAGCTGAAGCCTCTAATTTTTTAACTAATTTATTATATCAGTAATAGAAACTAAAACAACTGAATATTTTGCTTCATAAAATTACAAGCATTATTTGTTAAATATTTATTGATGTTAAATTCACATTACACCAGCACGACAATCCAAAGTAGCATGATAGTACTTTTTTTTTATAAATACAACATAAAAGGTGGCAAAATAATGCTAGTCAATCCCCAACCCAGAAAATTAGAAAACAAAAGTCACATTCAGAAAAATTTGGCAAGTTAGCTATGACATACACCATTAATTCTACACTATAGGTAGGTCCATGAGACTCTGTATGTTATCTTAAACTCCACATTAGCAATGCATGTAAGTGTGGTCAAAGAAACTTGTACCACACTCATAGAACCTCTGCCACCGTGCTCATTAATCATTTAAAATTTGGTTGGTTGGTGTTCTTACAAAGAAGTAGAAAGCTGTACATGTGAAGCAGTAATATGAAATAATATGGGGTGGTATACAGATATAAAATTATTTTAAAAATACTAGGTATGAATTGAGTAACTGACCTAAGAAAATTCAACACTTATTATAAATAATGAAAGATATATGTGTTTTGCACAAGGGATACAGTGTTTTCTTTTCATAGCAAAGTACCATTAAAGCCTCATTCATGTTTTCTACTAGTAGGCCAAATTATTTTTTCTCACTGAAAGATTTTATTGGTTCCGACTTAAAACCATCAAGTCTGGTCAGAGTCATTTCATTCTAGCTGATGCAGAATCATATGCATTAAAAAAGTGGTCTCTGAAGCCATGCCTTAGAAACTACTCAGAACCTAGCACCTTCTTAAGATAATGTTTCATGGCAGCAGGGAAGTGAACTAGCTTCCATTCTCCATATCTTCGTGCCAGTGGAAAAGATACATTATAGCACAGATCTGTTTTTGTCTCTCTTTTTAGTCTCCATTTCTCTCAAGTAGACCAGCTCCTACAGGCAGTTTCTCATTTATGCCACTCTTGCAGTCTCAATCCATTTTCAACTTGCTCTACACATCTAAAGTCTTCAGATATCACACAAACTCCAGATACACTGAAATCTCCATAACACATGTGCTCCACACTTCCAGCTGACCCTAGATTTCTTGACTTTTAAATGGCAGTGTTTTTTTTTTTCCCCAACCTAGATTTGAAGATTAATTTTCAAGAAAACCAAAGAAAAACCTGGCCTTTGCCAGCTTTCCTCCCCATTCTATTTTTATCTAAGTGAATAGAGTATAGCTGTGCAGGAAGAGTTTTCCTTCATTCTCTTCCCTACTCATTCCAAACCTGTTTCCTCCAAATACTGTATACCTTGGTCATCTGGGTGGTTTGGATAGCTTTTGTGGAATGGACTGTAATATATTTCTGCTTTACTCAGAAAACTTTATATTATTTATGTTTAAATTAGCCTTTTAATATGGTTTGTAAATGAGCTTCCTACCAAGGTAGCATGAAAAGAAAATGCTACACAAAAGAAAAAAGGTTAAGAACTAAGATATTAGAAAACTTGATATTAATAAGATTTAGGGCAAGTAGTTCCTTCCCTATGATTTCATATAAAACAATTTGCAAAGACAAGGCATTTACTTGGATTTCTTTGTCATTTTCTTTTCCTTTTTCATCCCTAAATATTGCACTTGATTCACTTGAGCTGTCTGAATACACTGCACTTTAGAATCCTTGTAGTATCATGTTGAACATTTCACACTGTTGTGCTATGTAGCACCTATAGCTTGTGTTTAAAGGCACTTGTAGATAATGTAAATTGTTACTATTAATTTCCTTTAACATTTTGGCATTTCAGACCACTTTAATCACAGCAATTCCTAAAGTTTTAAATTGGACGATAAATGTAAATTTTGTGTGCAATGTGTACATTTCTATAAGCATCACCTACTTAACCTCTAAGTTTGGTATAACAAGTAAGAAAAATATTATTTTGGTGTTTTTTATTTCTTATAAGTCAAAGTATATTTCTGCCTTTTATATAATGTGACAGAGAAACTTGTTGGTCAAGGCAATGGCTGTTTCGGTGTTTCAGCTGTAACAAGAATACTGGATTACAAGTCCTCGCTTTCTACCAAGCCTGTATTCAGTGTCAGGTGAGATGGGCTGGCTTCAGGTTGGAACGCTGCTTTGATGTCTAGTCCTTGGTCTGAAAGTGCTGCATAGCGACTGGCTGACGGCCGCACTTTTTTTGGCTTGGTGGTCTGTGGCTGCTGATGCCACTGGGCTACAAAGGAAAGAGAGTAAATTAAGATTTTTAATAAACATATACTTGGAAATCTCTAGATGTTTTAAATAAACACAGTCTGTCTCTGGATAGATACCAGGTACATATTCCTTGTGAAGGTAGAGAATATAGGGATACTTTTGCACTTGACTCATGTTACAGATATACTATCTACACAGGGTGGTGGGATTGTCAAGAGTGGGGTAATAAAGACCAAGTGTAGTTCATATTTATTTCAAGCAATACAACAGCACTGAGAATTGTCTGAAATAGTTGATAAACTTCTTAATTCTCACTCCTCCTCCTCTTCTTTTAAAAAAAGTTTTTTTCTTCAGTAATTATAGTAGCTAGGAATACTAGTTGGATATTTTAGCATTAATAAATTGAAAAGAATTGGACATTAGGGAGGCTTGAGGCTACTCACTTACTGAAGAACCTCTCAAAGATATTTTTTCTTCAAGAGAGGTAAAATTTGAAATCTGTTCTTAATCATTTTGTAGTAGGTTTTCCTATGTCAATGGATCACATAATACTACTTTACTAGTTTAGAAATTCAGTAGGAACATTTAAAAAGTAGGATGAATGTACAAAAATATATATGCACAAACACAAATCTACAGCAGAAATGCTTAAGATGTATTAATGAGAAAAGCACTAAGTAAGTCACAAAGGTACACATTCCAATATCAATAGTACACACACTGAAAGTGCATTAGGATACTGTGACAGGATCATCATAGAGTAAGACATGTTAAGACAGTCATTTGCAGAACACAGTGATATGAAAATGTGAAAAACATTTATGCCTTTGTCTACTGTTAACTCCCAAGGATGCTTGGATGAGGAAGCCACAACTGACTAGCCAATGTAAGAGAAATCAACATGCATATCTTGCTAATAATTCAGAATTCCTGAATGATACTTGGGCATTTGTTCTCCTGGTGGAGTTTCACTATTAATGTCGAGAAACTACAAATAGAAAGAGAAAGAGAACATGAGTTTTTTGGTAAATAAAATGCTATTGTTTTTTGTAAGATTAGCTAAGAGTAATGTGATTTGCTGTCCAGATGTTTGATTTTTTTAATAAATCAGTGAGTAAATGTGATGAGGCAGTACTTACTGTAAACATCCAGCCTGGCAGTGCAGGACACAATCCCTGCTTCATTCTTGGCTGACACGGTGTACCACCCGGCGTCTTCCTTTGTAGCTCCCTGAATAAGCAGGCAGATGTAGCCATGGTTATCCTGGTGCATGCTGGAGAAAAGGATAAAGTCATTAGGGCTCTAAATTTTTAAAAAGTGGCTTTGGACATGAAGCATCATTTTCAATTAGGTCATTAGAAACAGAATTGTGCAAATGGCAGCTAATAGGGTCATACTTATTCTGGAGAGGATGCTAGCCCCATTAAAGTTAATGGGGGAGAAGAGGAGACTTCAAGAGGCTGAATAAATCTGTGCTCTTAATTTCTAGTCAATCTGCCTTTACAAAAACCACTGAATAGTCCATTACCACTGAGGCAAATGGATTCATCTTTTCTTTTTGATATGAACATTTAAAAATCATTGCTAGGTTAAGTCAGGATCTGCTTCATTATATACCACTGTGGTTTCTTTCTAAACTCTTAAACCTGTATTTGGGTCAACAGTGATTTTTATCTTTTATATCCTCAGTAGCCTGGCTTTTACACACACTGACTTATATGCTGTATAAAATGTATCTTTTTTACATATCATTTGGATGACATTAAGTCATTATGTAATCTTACCTCACTCGGTCGGTGCTGTGGGTGAGTGACTCATTTTCTTTCTTCCAAAATATCTGAGGTGGCGGGACTCCTAAAACACGGCATTCCAGCCGCACTGGATACCCATCAGCAACTCCTGTGTTTTGGAGCTTCTCAACGAATATAGGAGGTTTGTGTGCTTCTTTAGCTAAAAAAAATGAGATGAATTACCTGTCACTGATACACAAAAGAAGCTCTTGTACATCAATGATATGCAAGAGGAGATTATCAGTGATATACAAAAGAAATTCAGAAGGCTTTAGAAATACTGCTTGTGAAGTTCTTTCATGATACCCTTTTTTGCTTCAGGTGGTAAGATACTAGGTCCCTCTCCAAATTACTTTGTTACCAAGCAAAGGTTCATATGCCTCATTCCATTCATGTATTTCCTCAATTAATTCAAGTCTGATATGCCCACATGGTCCTCTGGCCATCTGCTGCACAGAATGCCTGTCTGACAGGCTGTGGAGACTCCTAAGTGATTGTGATGGCTTCTCTAATTACATCACTGTGCACTCACAGTGCTCACCAACTACCGCCACCTAGTGATGCTGAGAAGCAGAAGGATTTCCAGGAATTTGATCCACTTAAGATTCCTTCACAGCAGTGGGCAGTATTTGCTTTAAAGATTTGGAAGATTTAAAACCCCTGGCTTAAGTAAGATATAACAAAGGATTTGAATGGGGGAGAAACACAAAGGAGGCATCTTCATCTAAGTTTGGCAGCTTTAGTCACCTATAAATAGAAATATGCGTTTTATAAATTACAGATTCGAATTTGTATTCTTTTTTTTTAGTAGTGTTTGTAGTACATAATGAACACATTCTTTGTGGGTAGTTGGTACATGTACTTGGCACATATTAATTCTTTTATATCCCCTTCTCCCTTTTCTCCCCCTTCCCAATATCTCTTGCTCCCTTCCCGTTTGCCAAAGAAGTATCTCCTTATTTCCTATTGTGTTTTTTGAAGGAAGCTATGAAAAGGCAGCTTTATTATTACTTTACAGGAAGAAGCCAAAAAAAAAAAAAACTTAGAACTGATTTTTTAACACTGAATATTACCATCCAGTGAAAACTTTCCTTGGGTCAGTGGTAGAAACAATTTTAGAGAAAGAATAAGATTTAGTTATTCTCTTCTGAGCTACCAACAATGATTTTGAGAATGCATGTCTTTCTCCATCACCTACCCCCTCATCTGGAGTGACAGATAAAGCACATAGGAGAAAGAGCTCAGAGGATAAAAATTCTACTTGAAATTTTCAGATTCCTGGAAGACTCTCTACGACACTGAGTAATTAATGTGGAGGGTTACCTGACTTAGGCTATTTTGGGGAAAGTGGGGACAGAAGGTTATTTCATATTCTTTGTAAGTCTCAGTTTTGAAAAGAACTTAAAGTATTTAAAACGAGCCTTATTGTAGCAGCTTACCTTGAAAGGTAATGTATATCACTTGGAAGTACTGCTATACAAGGTTCTGCTTATGCTGAACTTTGTACATATTTTTATGACTAAACTTTTAATAAAAGTCCCTATTTTCATATGGAGAAACCCATATGCTGAGGTACACTTGCCAAGGGTAGTACAGATGGTAGGGCAGAAGTGACCTGGATTTGAACTGTGATCTGATCCCTGAGCCCTTGATTCCTACTACCATGCACTGCTGTCTTCTGACAGAAGTGCTGAGACAGGCTGAGATGTCTGTGTCTCCGGGATCCTCAAGTCTCAGCCGTGAAGGGCAGACATGATCAACATATTCATTTAATGGCAGAAAATAGTTGGAGATTAGAACAATTAATGAAACCAGTCCTGCCGTGTAAGAATACAGATTACTTTGCACATAATTTAAAAGCATGGATGAAGTAGCACCACAGCCCACATGTTCACACATTTTAGTGTGGAAAAATACTTTGGTGCCATTCTAGAATCATCATCCAGGATTTCAGCCAGGACATCCTGGTTTTATTTTCAAGGCCACCCTATTTCTTGAAAAAGTTCAGTGGCTGACAGTGTAATTGGAAGAGCACAAGGGGCCAACAGGATGTTCTGAACCTAATCCTCAGCTCATTAAATGAGACCTTTGGAAAGGATATTTGCTCTGTTTATGTCCCAGTGAAGTGAGAACTGAGATGACACATATGAAACACTGTAAATTAGAGGCATAAGAAATAAACAGTTTTTTTAAAAAAAGATATCAGATGATCAGAATCTCTACTTATATCTAACTCCCAAGGATGGAATAAATATGTTTTCCTTTTAGGCTTTTCAAAAAAGGTGTCATATAATACTACTCATGCAGTACCAGTTACAACCTTGCAATTGATTAAAGAGACAATCTCAATTTGACTATGACATTGGGTGTGGATGACAATGCCGTTTAAAAATCTTGAATTTCGAAACCGCTGCACATGCTGTTAAAAACTGGGTCTGCATGTGAACTTCTGAATAAGCACATTCTTAGTAACTAGAGCCTATGCGGCTGCTATTTTTTTCCCTGTGACATACTGAGGGCCATCACTGTACTAGTATCCACATGACCTAGAAAAGCTGCTAAAATCCTTTCCCTCTTGGGAAGGTTAGCTGGAGAAAGGAAGGATAAGTAAGAATGGTTACTCTAAGAAAAATTAGTGTCTCTGATTTGCTAAGCCATATAATTTATCCTCATGGATGAGCTTGTGGATGAAATCTATTTTGTCAGCAGTTTGATTTATTTTTCATATTGGTTAAGTAATGCACGGTTAGTTTACACCTGTAATCTGACATTCACTGTGGCAGAGAGAAAGGATTCGTTGAGGTGCCTACCAGCAACCACAAGCTCCAGGCTGAATGAGTTCTGTCCTGCTCGGTTGGTGGCTATGCAAGTGTAGATGCCGGCATCTCGAGATGTGACTGGCTCTATGATCAGAGAGTGCACCCCATTCTCACGGACGAGCATCTTGTGAGCACTGTCGGGACGTATTGGCTTTCCATCTAGTTGCCAGCTTAGATCTGGGGTTGGTAACCCACTGACCTAAACCAGAAAGGAAATATATATATACATATAAAATTCTCTGTTAATATAGAGGGAAATAACCAGGCATGGTGTTGCACAACTGTAATAAACTCAGGAGGAACTGAGGCAGGAGGATCACTGAGAGTTGGAGGCCAGCCTGGGCTACAAAGTGAGTTCAAGGTCAGCCTGAACTACACAAGTGAAACCCTGTCTCAAAAAGACAGGGGGAAAAAAAAAAAAAGAGGGAAATCACTGATAGCTAGGAAACCAGCACAAACTCCTCCTTTAGGAGCACAGAGAATTTTTAAAACCAGCACATGTTACTCTTTTGCTTAAAACCTTCCCATGGCTTCCTCAGCACTCACAGTTTCACTTGGAAGCATTTCACACAGAACAACTGAAGGACAAGTGAAATGGGGATTTAAAAAATTTCAGTCATCACCTAACCTCACCCAGGACTATAAAAATTCCTGGGATGATGTCAGTACTAACCTCTCAGCAATGTGGAAATAAAATGTCCAACCATAATAACAATAGCAAACACTCAGCTGCATTTATATACTGTGAAGCTTCTCTTCAAGGAGTAGCCCTTGCTATGGAGACATTAGTTAATGGGTCCATCAGCACGCAGAGTATTATTATTTTATAATCCTTGAAAGTGAATAACAAAAGCAATATAAAATTCCCAGAAAGCCATCTCAACAAATTAGCATCACAATGGAAACATCATAAAATCTTGAGAGCATGACAGTTGTGCTGTCCAGCTAACAGATAAAGCATATTTAATTGCAAATTTATAATCTAAAGGGAAAGGATGGTTGCCATCTGCCGGTTTTATATTGTTTCCCTTGACTCTGAATAGGAGAAAAGCACTGTTAAGGTCTTTTTACCTCCTCTTCCTACAATTTTACTAGGTGGGGGGAATTATATAAAAAAAGACAGACTATAAAACAATTCCTTTCAAGGACTAGCTTTGCCCAAATCAGCCAGAGAATTCACAAATTCTATGCTGTTGTATGATATGTATTGATTTATATTAACTACAGATGCCTCCCACATACATAGCAAAATGTAGGAATAGCAAAAAAAGTGCTTAAATTACAGGTTAAGAGCATGAAGAGAATTTGGAAACAAGCAGCCAGCAGGGGACTTGGTGTGCTAGGCAGCCCTTTATGTCCACCTGCCACCCCAGTTCTCCATGTGCACTGCTCCCATCTGGAGGTTGCTGGATGTGGTAGAGGGGAAGAGGGAGAAGGCACTTTGGGTTTAGCTCCAAGTCTTTCCCAGATTTAGAAGTAAAGTGGCGATGCTTGTTCCCACTCAGCTAGGTTAGATCCTGGATGAGGAGGGCCATCTCCTGATGGACGCCATAGTTTCATTCAGTAGGTGAGCTGCCCCCAGCCTGTACTCTCAAACCACCTAATTCACAGAGGATCTGCCCAGGGTAGTGTTACTCACCTTCAGACAAAAGAAAATGTCCTGTTTGTCTAAGCCCATCCCCCTGGGTGAGTAAGTGAAAACAGCATGATCTCTGGAGCGCAAGGGTTGAATGTGAGGCACCATTTGAACACATCTATGCTCAGGGTACACACAGAGGTGGGGGAGAAAAGAATATACTTCATACTAGAGAGCTGGGAAGAGTTATTTTCCCTAAGATTTACTACAACGTAAAAAACTGGTGTCTGGGAATGCACCCATGGGCTGGGGGTGGGGAAGATACGTTTTGGAGGAAAACAAGCTATTGCTTGTCCTTCACAAGACGTTTTTCTCTCTCAAAGATTAAACACATTGGGAACTTTCTTCTGAAGCAGGAAGGCCCTATCCGTGTGGCATGATAGTCACACTTTCTTCATCTGGGTGAGATCATCAGAGTGAAGTAGAGTGGAGATTACTTTTGTTCCCAGTTACTCTTTTAAAGGCAGTGTTCAGGGGCATAATTTATGTCACTGTGCACTGAAATAAATCTTTATGATTTCTGTTTTAAACATAATAAAAAATAGATACACAAGTGTGGCGAATCTCTTCATGCCTATTGTTGAGATCCACTATCATAGTTTTTTATTTTAGAATAAATCTAAGACTTTCTGTAATTTTACTCCAGCTCAAAAAATGAGTTACATAATCACAATTCCATTTTTATAAATGAAATTAATAATAAAAATTTTCTAGTTATAAATGGTCTTTATCAATTCTTTAAAATATATTTTAAAAAAAATTAAGTGATGTTAATGTTTTTTAAACTTGCTTTTTTTGAGACAGGGTTTTGCTGTGCAGTTCAGGCTGGCCTTGAACTCACTTTGTAGCCCAGGCTGGCCTCCAACTCTCAGTGATCCTCCTGCCTCAGCCTCCCAAGTGCTGGGATTATAGGTGTGTGCCACCATGCCTGGCTAATTTATATTTTGAACAACATGATGTTTTGAAATATGTATATACTGTAGAAAGTTTAAATTGAGTTAATTAATATATTCATCACCTCATATGCTTATAGTTTTTCTGGTAAGAACACAAATCTGCTCTCTTAGCTTTCAGACATATAGTTATTAATTCTACTTATAATGTTATATAAGACATCCCTTGGACTTCTTTCTCCTGTCTAACTGAAATTTCATACATTGATGAGCATCTCCCCAGTTCCCTTCCCTTTGGCCCTCAGTAACTATGATTTACTTCTCTGATTTTACCAGTTCAGCTTTTTAAAATGAGATCATGCAATATTTGCCTTTGTGTGCCTGGATTATTTCATTTGACATAATGTTCCCTAGTGTCATCCATGTTGTCACAAAGACTGAATTTCTTTCTAAAGGCAACATAGCGTTCCGTTGTACCTATATCTTCCTTATCCATTCAGATGTTGGTGGACATCTAGGTTCTTGTAGATAATGTTGTTAGGAACAAGGAGAGTAGATATCTCTGACACTGATTTCAGTTCCTTTGGATAAATACCCAGGAGAGGAACTGCTGGATTGTACACAGCACTTCTCATGAATGAATTTTTAATTAGATGCAAAAAAGGAAGTGAATAATATACTGAGACTCAATTTATTTACAGTGTAAAATAAACTATGTTTGAAAATAAAATATTTTAAAGAATACTTTCTATATGTTTCCAGAACCCCAGATTTACTTTTTGAAAAAGCAAATACCTACATCCCTAACCAGCTTATGCATATTTGTGTTCTGCAATCTCAGAGAGAACCAGCAGAGGGAGCCTACATTACTTTTTAAAAACTATCCATATTTAAGAACTAAACTTTAAGATCAATAAGTAGTAGGGCAAAAAAAAAAAAACAAAACAAAACAAAAAACAAAAAACAAAACCCAAAATAAATAGAATGCACACACAAAAGACAACCAGGAACAAAAAACCTTTCAGAGCAGTAGTCCTTAAGTATTTTTCATCTCAAACTCCTTTGAGAAACTATTGAACATGCATACAATTTTGTATATAATTTCAGTGTCCACACACCTAATAAAGACTGCATAGCTGATGACCCTGGGTTAAGATGCCCTATGGTAAAACAGGTAAAAGAAGGCTGTCACTTCCAGATACAGCTCTTGTATGTAAAAAGAATAAAGATCACCTGATGATTTGGCAAGATTCATCACATTTACTCAACAAAATGAAAAATTTCGAATGCCTATCTGGAATATGAATATGCAGGGTTTGGAATAAAAAACGTATTTAATAGTGGAAAAAAGAATGATGAGAAACAGCATGTAAATACTCAGTACAGTTCACTCTTTTTCTCTGTTGAGCTAGAATCATCTTATAATTTATACATAATTTTTCTCAACAGGAAATATACACAGAAATGGCAGTGAGGGTAGAAGCAATAATTCTGCAGCAATAATAATAAACTCTTACTTTGCAATCCATTCTGCAGAGTTTTCCTTCCTGAACAGTCAGATCTCCGGGAGCCTGTAAGAAGTGAGGTCTGAAGAATCGCTCTTGAATTGGTTCATTTTCATCTGTACTGTCCCTTGACCTTGAGCGAGGCCTTGAAACAGAATATGATAGATAGATAAAAATATAGATAGGTAGTAGTTATTTCCAGGATTTTAGCCATTTTTCTTATAAGGGGATAATAATCCAATTTCCTTATCTGATATCTGTCCCCAAAATTTACATACAAAAAAATCAGAAAAGCAAAATTGTGTTTAATTTCAAAGTATATGATAAATGGAATAGTCTGCAAACTACAAATAATAATCACAAAGGGGAAAATGGAAAAGGGGGGTTTTATTACATATGAGTATATTTTTGTCTTAAATATTTTAAAGTCTTATGGTAGCCATAGGACCAGCTTTTGCTCATTCATTTATTACCAATTCTTTTTCAATAGAAATTACTATTTCCACTGTGATTTTAATTTTGCAGAGAATTAGAAGTTTTTATTTTATAAAAACGATATATTTCAAATAAAATTTTTTTTCATACTTAGAAAAAAAATTACATTTTTAGGCAAGTTTCATTTTGCATTAGTCATCCATTTGCCTAAAGGCACCATTTCTTGCTTTAAAATAAGATTGTGCAAATCTCTCAGATCTCGTGTATTTCTTCTCCTTTTAAGTGTGCTGCCAGAGAAATCCAATTTAATGTAATAGTAGGGAAGACTTAAGAAATGAGCATGATGTTGAATACAAATTCTGTCAGTAATCACTAGAAGACAAATATAAAGACACTTGTATTTCTCTTCAGTAAAGGCGTGTGCATCTGTGGCCTGTAAAATAGTCAGGACTATTTCATGTTGCTCTGTCTGTAACATACCTAAGTAGGAACCCGGCTTGACAGACTGGTTTCATATTCTGTGTTTTTTCTAAGTGCAAATGCGTTACTAAGAAATAACATTCTCTCTCCCTGTCTCCCATTATTCTGTCATCACTCTTTCATAGACTTATGGCTACTAGGAATGGAAAGTACACTCTACAGTTAGCAGATACTTGTTTGAGCATTTAAGATACAATGACTCTTACCTATAAGATTTATGATTTAATGGTCTTATGTCTGAATTATGTGATTTAAAAATATACATTAATAAACTAGCTGATTTTAAGAAATCTAGTGGCAATCATTAATAACAGTCTGTTGGTTAGAGAATTGGAATTTTGAGTATCAGTGTACCATTTACTAGTGTTTTCATGTTTATGTGCCATGTAAAGGTGCCTTGTTTTGATTTTTTCATATATAAAATGTGTTCTACTTAACAAACTAATGATAATATATCTGAATGGGCTCAGCACATATAAGCAAATGTTTGTTCCCTTGCATTTTCTAAACTGCAGAGGGGATAGTAAAGAACATACACTTTAAAGTTTGTATTTATGTTTATATTGTCTTCTACTTATGCTTATATTTATGGCCATACCATGATTATAGTAATAGTGAATTTATAGTGGTAAATAAACAAGTAGTAACACTTATTCAAGGAACATCTGAAATACCTTCTGACATGTGGATGTCCTGAGGGAGAGCGCGGACTGCGGCCTCTTTGGTTGACAGCTTGTACCATTAGCCGTCCTGTACAGCTGACCCGGCCCTGTCAGAGATACCAGGAAAAGAAATTACTTGCTGTGCAGAACTGTTAACTATCAGGTCTGCTGTCCTACTGCATATCAAATCAGTGTTCCATTAGCAATAACATCCACCCCGCTCAGAGAAGAACTTCCCTGAGTTAATTCTCTCAGTAAAACTGTATTTACTTAAAGAAGTCCGGTGAGAAAATCTTTCTCTTAAATGTTAAATAAGCTGCTCTGCTCTATTTAGGATGGTACTTAAAATGATACCTCTCACTGAATTAACTGCAGTTGGCTAAGGCCTCCTACAATATGAGGTTGACTTGTAAAATACAGCAGAAGGACATCATTGTCTTGTCTTCCTAGTCAAATATTTACTACAAAACTAACATTACATAATTTTAGTCCTACTAATATTCCAGTTAACCCTATTTATCATCCCAGTCAGTCAGCTCTTGATACACATTACTGCTGTTATATTAGCTTCTAATTTTCTGATTTCTATATGTCCATGGTCAAATATTTACTACTTGTGATCAATTCTGAAATCAAAGGTAGATGATTTTAGTTTTCTGTTAGATGTTTATAGTAATATATTTATTAAATGTTAGTGATATCTATTCCTCAGAGTATGTATTAAGGGATGGCTGCATGACAAAATTAGCACTATGTAAGAAATATATACATGGGATGACAAAGAGGACATCATAACTAAACAACACCATATTCTCCTGAAATGAACATATGTAAAATTTAAAAACCAGGAGCAGTTAAATACTAAAATATGTGGTCATGTGGCAAGGGTCTAGCTAATGAAGTTACATTTTATCTCTTATTAAATTTAGCAATTTGATATTTGCCAGTATGGACAGACAAACATAATACTTAGGGGACCCAGATAGCATGGATAAGTCACCAATTGTTGCTCTGCTCCCTCTTTTAATTTTTTTGTTTCAGCTCCCTCTTTTAATTTTTTTTTTCACAGTTACTAGTGGAGTAGCAAAACAGATTTTCCCCTCTATTTTTCATCTTTTCTACCAAGAGAATGAGAAGATGTACTTCTAAATTCTAATGCTGACCAACAAGTAACATAAAAAGAGGAAAAGTGAGCAGATACACCATTAATGATTTAGACTTGGTGAATTCTAAGATTGTTAAACAGCCCTTGTATGTACTTAATTCAAAATAAAATTCTATAACTAGCTTCTATTTTCACTGCAAGTGACTAAGCTAACAGAAGTAGGGGTGAGAACACTGCTTTGGAGTGTGTTTTGAAAAACTGTTTTCCAACTGAGGTTGGCTGAAGTAGGAAGAGGGTGAGCACAGGTAGAGGGAACATAGTAGGGCACCATATCGACACACCTCACAGTGGGATTTAATAAAGGGCAGGAATCCAGTCAGTGGCCTTTTTTAGGTCTGCCAATGGCCAGGCTTCTTTTGGGCTATTTTCAGCCAGAAAAGGGGGGTTTACAGGAAAGTTATACAGAACAGAGAAGAATTTAGAATTACCAGATACAAAGAGGTGGAACCAAAGAAATCAATTTAATCTTATACCAGATACCCAATGCTTGCCAGCATTTATAGTATTTACTGTTGAGGTCACACTTAAAATACTAACTTCCTTGAAAATTTCCAAAGAAAAGTAAATACAACATTATGAAAGAGAATTGCTTCTAAATTAGATTAATTTTATCTGAAGCTCAGGTCCTATGACATAGATTTGTTCATGCTGAGCTCTTGGCAAAACACTTGGAATTTCCTAAACAAAACGTTCAATACTAAAGGCAGAATAAGTGGAAAGTAGATCACTTTTTTAACTTCTGCTCAGCACAGTCATATTCCCTAGGCTTGTTTATGTGATGGCTGACTGGAGGCCTAAGATGGGAGATGCTCTACTTTAACCCCCTTACGGTGCTGAGATTATACCCTGCCTTCTCTTGCTTCTCAAGCAAACAAAACAAAACAAAAATCAGGGTAGACAGATTGCATACTACTATGGAGAGACTGCTCTCATTTCTACACTATTTTTAAGGTTTTCATGGTTACAGCTCAGACCCATACACACAAATATTGATATAGACTGTCTTCTTAACCTTCCAAATTTAAGAAAAATGAATGCGTTATGATTTGTAGTCTTATGTACTCCTATACCAGCTTTCACTCCTGAACATAAGGATAGAGGGCATTATTAATTTGATTAATATTATGTTAGTGGCTAGATATATTACTAATCAATACATAATCAGGAGCATTTAGAAAGGATCCAAACTAAGAAGTTAGAAAATTTTGACATTTTTATTTGACCAAAAAAAATCTAGAATTCAATGAAGCAGTTTTGAAAATGTCTTCAGTGTTCAGATTTTTTAAGTCTGAACATCTTTAGAATGAATGATCATACAAAATTAACATTACATGATTTTAATCCTAATATGCCAGTTAACCCTAGTAATCACCCCAATCAGTCGGCCCTTGATACTCATTACTGCTGTTAAGCTAATAGCTTTTAATTTTCTGATTTCTACATGCTTTACTAACAATAAGGTAATAATGTATGTCAATGTTTAACGTGAAGCTTGAAGTGAGCTAGGAGATCATACAATGCTAAAACAAAATACAATCAACAAATTAATTTTTCTGCATTTAACTTAGCCCTGTGTTACTTTTTGTCTATTCTGACAGATCCACAGTTTAAAGCTATAGCACAAATAAGAGGTTCGAATTGTTAAAGTGATCCTATTTTAAACAGCCAGCTTGTAAAGATTATTTGATACCTCATGCAAGCCCTATTATTCGTATAATATGAAAATAACATTTATATTTCCTAGTTTATGAGTTTAACTTGTGGCACACAGGTCTTTATAAAGCTTGCCATCTGTATACATAATGTAATTTGAAGAAACATCAAACTGCAGAATAGCTATTCCACCATCCAAGTGCAATACAAAGTAACTTAGCAACACAACAAAACAAAGTAAAACATGTGTGTTTAGATTTAGTTGTGTCCTAAAGATAGGATTAGAGTCTAAAATAAACTGTTTTTGTGATCCTTGTTTTGGCATTGCGTTTAGTACAAGACTGCACAGTCACTCATTATTTTGCTAAACTACGTGACAACTTGGGTCTCTAATGAATTGAGCTGTGCACACTCAGTATGATGATCCCCAGTTCAGTATATGTTTGGAGCTGTGCACTGTATCCCAAGCAGAATCTGGATGTGATCAACAATATCTAACGCATTTCTTTTTCCCAAAAGATTAACCCAGGTGGAAAACTATGACATTCTATGAAATATTCTGCTGAACTTCAGGGTTTTCCTCTTTCCTTGGTTCTCGCCCTTCTCTTGGCTGCTTTCTATAATTATTTTCCTCTGCTCAAGAAAGCTCTGCCTTCTGTGTTTCATTACTGAACTAATTTTTCCACTCCAGGCTTTTCCTCTTCCCCGTGTTCCTTTCACGTTACATAGGCTGCAATGCATTAGGGAAAATAGATGCAGTCGTCTCCCTTTCAAAACCAAGTACGTTTAAAATTTGAAAAAGTTTAGTGTAACTGGTAGACATCAAACATGACTGAAAACCAAAGGTTTTTAACTATGTGCTTTTGGGATTAATATATCTTGGGATTTAACTGTTTTGTTTTTCTTAGAATGCTTGCTTATAACCTTCTTTTAAACCATGTTTTAATTCACAAATAACAAGAATATCAAAATACTTCAAAATATAATAACATAAGGTTGAAATTATGACCACATTAAACATTTCTTTAATGACATTCCTATAGCCACAAATAACTTGCACCAAAGGTTAGGTAGAAAAGTGGCCTGCCTCCTGTCCTGGTTTAAATGCCACAACCCCCCTCTTTTTTAAATGAGTAGTAAAGTTCATTCCAACAGCTAGATGATGATTCACAAATCCTACATCTGGCATATCTGGACATACCTAATGTTCAGGACTCCAAGGATAAAAGAGTTTTGAAGTTAAAAATCAATAAGGCAACATGTTCAAAAACTTGGAACAGCTGGGGATATAGCTCAGTGGCACAGCACCTGCCTGGCAAGCATGAGGTCCTGAGTTTGATTCCCAGTAACAAAAACAAAAAAACCAAAAATACCCAGTTAATACCAAATAGAATAAATATCACAGCCATTTCAATGGGTATACACAGCTATATATTCTGAGGCCGAATGTCCACTGTCCACTTTTTTTTTTTTTTTTTTTGAGTCAGAGTCTTGCTATGCAGTTCAGGCTGGCCTTGAACTCACTCTGTAGCCCAGGCTGCTCTCAAACTTGAAAGGATCCTCCTGCCTCAGCCTCTCAAGTGCTGGGATTATACGCATGCGCCACCATGCCCAGCTAGAATGTCCACTTTTAAGGATTACCTCTGCCTCTTTTTATGAGTTTCACTCTTTTGGTTATTTGGATTAGAAAGCAGACTCTTGGCACCACCTCTCAGTTAAAATGCAGACTGTAAGGACCCCTGGAATTCAAGGCATTAGGTGCCGCTATGATTATTGTGACTTTCGGGGTTCGGATCGCTTGCTCTTCCTGAGAAACCCAGAACACGCTTACTACCATTTACTTAAACCATGGGAGGGATATTCTGTTAGGAGAGCAGGGCTTTGGGCTCCCTGATGTGAAATGGTCCCTAAAGGATAGAGGGCAAACACTAAAGAGGGCTGCCCTGGGGCTTACCTGAGGTTGGGTAAAGCAGAATTATCAGGGCCTAGAGTGAGCACAGTCACTACTCTGGGGTCTTCTCTTGGCCTGGAGGGTGCTGCAAGCAAAGAGCAGCTTCCTAGTTTCATGTGTGGCCAGTGTCAGCTGTGCTGTGGGTGTGGCCCGTTCTCCAGATCACAGCTTCCTCCACCCAAGCCCACAGCTGTGGCAGTTGTGGCATAGCCACATCTGCTGCCTAAGTCCTTTCCCATGGGGGTGATAAAAGGGGAAAGCCAGGAGGTCAGAAGACCACACACCAGCGACATGCTGGGTAGACATTCCATCCCGAATGGACTTGTTTACACTAACAGTACTGTGGAAGTGGAATACCTGGGAACAGAACTGACCCTACACCTTGTTTCCACAGGTCAAGTCTTAGGGTTGCTCTTCTAAAATGGGGTAATCAGTCTCTGTGAATTAGAATAAAGCCAATAACTAGCATCTATTGAAAATATATGGTGGCCTAGGTAAGCTAAATGTTTTTTACATGTACTCTTTAAATCCATATTATTTCTATTTTCTAGCAGAGGAAGCAGACATAGAGAAGTGAAAAGACTTGCTAAAGGTCACACAGGCAGTGAATGGCAGAACTGAACTCCAACTCATACTTGCCTAATGTATCTTTCTTTTTTTCTATTTGTCTGTCTGTCTGTCTCTCAATTTCCTTCCCTTTTCCAATGTTTACAAAGGGATCTTCTTTTGTTGAGGAGGGAGGCTCACACACAGAGATTTGGGTAAGAATATATTGACTTTAATTTTATTTTAATTGACACACTGTAACTGCATATGAGTACAATGTGGTATTATTACACACACACACACACACACACACACACGCGCGTGCGCGTGCACTGTGGACCAATCCAAGGGTGATCCTTGGTAGCCCTTGTTTATCTAGTGACTCCATTATATGGTTAGAAGAGTTTAAGTGATCAGACAATACTGACCCTTGAGGCTGGACTGATGTCTTAAACTTTACTCACTGCCATTGTCTAGGAGCAGTGAATTCTTCCTCCTTTAGAATTTTCCCATATGTACAAATACATTAGTATTATTTGAATAAGAAAAGAACCGATTCCTACTTGCAGTTTTATATACATGCTCTTTTTTGTCTGCAAAGTGGCTTATTCTAATAACAACTTAAAACATGCTAGGAAAAAAAAATGCCTCGAAATTCACCAGGAACCCAGTTCTGATAAGTACTTAAGGAACACAGACAATTCTATCCTCATAATAAATCTTAGCCTTGTCAGAGGAAAAAATAAGACAGCAAAAATTTCTGGATTTTGTCATGTTCTTCTCTGTTGCTGTGGTACTGGGCATCTAACTCAAGGCCTTCCCACGCTCTACCACTGGGCCACATCCCCAGTCCTTTCCATTTTTCCTTTGGAGACAGTCTTGCTAAGTTGCTCAGCCTTCCTGCATTAGTCTCCTGAGGTTTGTGCCACCATACCTAACCCTTCATTTTTTTTTTTTTTTTTTTTTAGCAACAGTAAACTGCAATTTATTTAAAGTCATAGAAACATGTTGAAAATATTAGTGAATGAAAGCAATAATTTTTCTTTTCTTGAATTACATAAAAAATAGATATAAGTGTAAAACGCAACTTGGTAATAGAGATAATTTGGACTAATTTCAGGGCAATGATCATGTATTCATTGGTTACAAAATTACTAACTCAACAAGGTGCATTAACATGGAAACTTTTCATTGATAGTAAAGAGTGTGCTGTGCTTTTGTTGTAATGTGATTACATGGATAATTTGGATTTCATTCTATTAATATTAGTGGAGAAAATGTTTATATGACAATGGAATATTAAAACAGGATAAGCCTTGCACAAATTTTTAAAAGCTTGTAAGTTTTGTTACACTTATATCATTTTTCTTTTAACAAATTTATTATATCATTTTCTAACAGTATTTTCTGTGAAAGAAATAATGACATATGGAATAATATAAATAGGTCTAGAGGATTTAAAAAGATGACTTCTGGACAATCTTCATCAGATTACAAAATTGTTAGTCTTAGCTTTCTTCCTTCTTTTTTTTTTTTTTGGTACCAGGGATCGAACTCATGACCGCACACTTGCAAGGCAGGCACTTTTGCCATTGAGCTAAATCCCCAGCCCCATACTCTTAGTTTTCAAAAAAGAAGCATATGACTGAGACAGCTTCTGCAGACTAAAATTACCCAGTTACACACTGAGCTCTTAAGGCACAAAATTGCTTCTCACTCGTTGTGTACCCTGAACCTGGCATTGTGTCCAATATATGTAAGATACACAACAGGAAAGAATGTGCAGGTTTCATTTGGGAACATCATTTGGGAAAGCCTTCTTTCAAAGTCTAAAAAGGTGCTTATTTTTTTATTCTAAATTTAAGGACAAATACAAGACAACATTTTGAACTGTTCATGGGATTGCATGCCTATAGTCACAGTCTTTCTGGAGGCTGAAGCAGGAGGATCACTTGAGCCCAGCAGTTTGAGTCTAGCCTAGGCCACATTGTGTGACCTCATCACAAACAAACAAATAAACCCCTCCATATTGTGTTTGATACTGATGAATACTATGCATTGATTGATACTATCAAAATTATAATTATTCTGGTGAAGGTAGAATTCTATTGCCTTAATTCTGGGCCAATAATGTTTTTATATATTTCTTAAATACTTAATTTTGTTTTTAATTTTTCCACTATACCCCATACATATGCAATTCAATATCCTTTCTTTCTTGTTTTCTTCATAGAGTGTAATCCTACCTACAATTATGTGATTTATTACCTTGTTCACTGGCTTAATTTCTACCTCAAGGTTGTCCTGCCCACCCTCACCACTCCATAACCTCCATCAGAAATACACACAGGAGACCCTAAATGTCTATGGGAGGAATGCACATCTGCACAGCCATCATTCCTCCAGAAGAGCACCTGGTGAGATAAATAAATGTTCAAGAAATATGTGCAAAAAGTAATTAATAAAAAATGTTAAAATACAGATTTTTTTCTATCCTCCGAAAGCAAGATGGATAAAGAATTTGGAAAAATAGCTTTATAAGTGAAAGAAGCACAACTTCACCTTTTAATTAGTTTCTCTGTGTGATCAAATGCCTGTAAACAGTGCACAGAGAAGAGAGCCCAGCCCTCTCCCCTTCTTCACCTGAGGGTTGGCAGCCATGACCGTGTAATTCCCATCATCCTCTAGGGTAGACGCTGCGGTATGGAGAGAGCAGGTCCCATCAAGGTCTCTCTGAATGATGTAGTGGTCACTCTTTGGAGAGATCTGCTTCCCATCCTTAAACCAATAGATCTGTAGAAGGAAGAGAGGGATAAGATTAAAGTGGTACTCTTCCTCTAGCTGGAGTGGAGGACTGGTAACAATAGTGTGGTGTGCTGAGCTGATCCGAGTTTTCATGTTAAAATGTTAAACACCTGAATAAAAAATTGATTTGAATGAGAAAAAGCATACAGCAAATGAGTTCAATTCTTTTTTGGTTTTAAAAAGCCATATATCATTTTTTGTTTTTAAAAATATATATGTGAAATATAAATGTATCTTTTTGTTTTTAAAAATATGGTATTTACATTTATTACTTATATGAAGGGATATGTAGGGAATTTTGGCAGTGATTATTTGTATGAAGTAGCCTTAGAGGCATTTTGCTTTTTTAAAATGTATTGATAATTAAAATGTGTTACTTTTAAAGAAAAGGTAAAAAGGTTGTTTTAGAGGAAAAAAACCACAAAACTGTAATCATTCTGCTGAATATGTTACATGAGTTGAAAAAAATGTAGCCCGGAGGACGAGAACAATTAAAGGTTGATGTTGAAACTACTTTAATTCTGGACCAAAAAGTGTATGATAAAAGGCTGAAAGCTTGTCAGCTTCCCCTTTATATTAAAGAAAACTGTATTATTGAAAAGCAAAATACTGTTTAGAAAAGATATTCAAAACTCCTGATACTAGGAAGGATTAGCCAGTGACGGGGAACCTTTTAGAGCTTTCCATGGTACCAACAGTCTGCTGTGGCATGCGTGCCATAGGTTTGCCACCACTGTATTAGGCTGACCTGGACAGGGTTATGTCCTAGCTCAGCAACGCAATATACGGGACTGCATTTCCCCCTCATTTAAGTGAAAAGAATAGCAAAGATGAGAACTTGCAAAACCAAGTTTACACTATTACATGATATTGAGCCAAAAGCAGAAAAATTAGTAGGAAATTTGGTTCTGGGTGATTAAAGTCTTTAGCTTCCTTTCAGAAGCATACAAAATGTTTCCACACAGAACAGTTCCACAGGTAGGAAATGCTACTATGCATTAGTTCAATAAAAAACAAACTGTATGAGGAAATAAACAACAAGGAGAGTCTGTAGTACAAGAAAGAAGAAGATAGAGGCCCAAATATTATACATACTCAACAATTTTAAGAAACTCTAATGTAACTATTTCAAATGACTAAACTGTTAAAGGCATAAAATCTATAATGACAGGAAGTATAAAATGCAAATTTGGAAAAGTGTATAAAATAAGAAATATACTTACTAAAATTATAAGATTAACAGTGATGTAAAAAAGTGACTATAGCAAAATGAAAGAGAAAGAGGGGAAAGGGATATTGTAATACTTGACATTTGCAGGTTCTAATTCATATATATATATATATATATATATATATATATATATATATGTGTGTGTGTGTGTGTGTGTGTGTGTGTGTGCATTTTTTTTTTTAATCTTTTTGAGACAGAGTTTCACTATGCAGTTCAGGCTGGCCTTACAAACTCACAGTGATCCTCCTGCCTCAGCCTCCTGAGTGCTAGGATTACAAGCAGTGCCACCATGCTCTGCCTATGATCAGGTTGGTTTTAAAAACTAAATTCCAACCACTGAGTCAGAGAAAAACAGATCAAAGAAAATGACCTTAAATTTTTAAATTCATACCCACTTTAAAGATGAGACTTTAAAAGTAAACTGGTGTTATAAAAAAATGTTTTTTTATCATATTCTCCACATAATTTGAATATTTACCTCTGCAAATATAGGAAGCCTTGGTTTTGTAGACTAAAGATCTGAAGTTTTATCACCTGGTGGTGAAGATTACTTCTTCGTATGGTACAGACCACTGAGTTCACATCTAAGCCTGGTCATTTACCAACCCTGACCTGGAGAAAATTAACCCCACAGAACTCTAGTCATTTGCAATTGGAGATTAGTAACGAGCAGTAGATAATGGAGGTGTGTGAAGAACTCCTTGTTCACTAGTTTATGTTCTATTGCATTCTTTAAACCTTAACTCCATACCCCCTAGCCTTTTTAGGCTCTTTTTGGTTTCTTTCTTTCTACCTCCATTCCTCCCTGGGATTTTGAACACAGAGCCTTGAGCATGTGAAGTGGACACACTACCACTGAGCTACACCCAGCCTTGTTTTGGGTTTCTAATGTCTCCTTGAGGTGGCCTTGAACCTAACAACACTTTAAAAATTTTACATCCTGAATACTAAGAGAGCTGGTTCATATCTCTTCTTTCTACATATTTGCTACCTTTCAGAACCTAACTCTTCCTTCAAAAATATGGTTTTTGCTGTAGTTTAGGTGTGACCCTGAAGTTCACTTGCTGGAAACTTGGTCCCCACAATAGTTACAGTGTGGGACCTCTGGGAGGTGATTGAGAGCTGTGCCTCATTAGTAGATTCATCCATTCATGGATTTTAATGGCTAATGGATTTCTAGCATGAAAGTGAGCTCTCACAACCTTGCTTTGTCTTGCCATGGGATACATTTTTGTTTTCTGCCATGAGTGGAAGGGGTATCGTGCCCTTGCTTATGCCATGCTCATGGGCTTCCCAGCCTCTAGAATCATGAGCCAAACAAACTTCTTCCCTTATTACATTACACGGGCTCAGGTATTTTGTTACAGCCATGGATAACAGACAAAGAAAACTCTTAAAGCATCACATTTTTGGTTTACCTTAGGCTTTGGATTCCCAGCCACTCTACAGGTGAAGGTCACAGGCATTCCCTCAAAGATCTTAAAATGTTTCAGCTTCATCTCAAAGAAGGGTGCCACTCCGCCTTCCACAGGCCCATCCCCGTACTGAAGGTCGTCACCTGACTCATCTACTGGAGACCTCTCTAGCCTGTACTCGATTTCACTTATGAGTCTCTGTTCACAGCTGGAGACTTTGTATTCCTGTCAAACAAGGAAAGTTCAAGTTAGTAGTCTCACTCCGTGTAGAACAGTGTCTCTGTGTCTTACTCCTCTGCCCAGTGAGGCACTGAAAAGACAGTGGTGTTGTTACCATCAAGCTTAAAAACACAGTCTGAGCCCAGTTCAATTCCATAGACAACAAAAAACATCTGGAAGTGAGTGTATATATATTTCAAATTGTCTTCAAGTCCTTTCATCCCCCCAGATATCTAAAAAGATGATCTCCCCTCCTTTTCTCTCTTGGGAGGGGACTGAAGGGGTAAAGAAAAGAAAGAAGCAAAGGCACTGTATTCCTAATCTGTTCATGAAAATAAAACCCAGAGGAACGCTGTTTGCTTTCTGTAGGGTAAAAGCTGACGCGGGGTGGTGCCCCTCTCCAGAAGACTAACATACATGTGGCCGGCAGCTGCAGTCTTACACAGGATTTTATCAAATGAATAATGGAAATATGGTACCGCCTTTTTTTTTTTTCCCCCATAACAAGCCCCTGTCTCCTAGAGGCCCCTCCTTAGCTCTGCTGCTATTGGGGTTCCACCTCTTTAAAAGCAAAACAGGCCAGAGTCTCTAGTCAAAAGTTTGGTTAGAATTATAAAAGCAAAACCAAGACTATATCAACATCCTGTAATGTTTAAAGTGGGTCCTACAAAGTGCAATGAACACAGGCAGGCTGTTATATTCCCTATTTAATGTTAAATAGGAGATCATTTCAACTAGTTTTCTCTCTCTTGTTTTTTTTTTTTGGTACTGGGGATCGAACTCATGACCTCATGCCTGCCAGGGCAGGCACTTACGCTACTAAGCTAAACCCCCGGCCCTCAACTAGTTTTCTCTTAAAGAAATTATACTTTAGGGGCTGGGAATTTAGCTCAGTGGCATAAGCACCTGCCTGGCAAGCATGAGGTCATGAGTTCAATCCCCGGTACCGCAAAAAAAAAAAAAAAAAGAAATTATACTTTAAAAAACAATGTGTTTATTTGAAGAGAGAAATACAGTGGTATGAATAAAACTGCTAGCAATGCAGTATGAGTTTGTTTTGTTTTAATTACTATCAAGTTAATGTCTTTAAGCAGCATTGAGTTTGAACCTGGTCTAGACAACTTAGTGAGAACTTGTCTCAAAATAAAAAAAGTAAAAAGGGCTGGGGATAAAGCTCAGTGTGAAGTCAAATCTCAGTATCACACCAAAAAATGAAAGTTCAGAATATCCACTAAAGTCAGTAATAAATTGAAGTCTCCAATTAAATCACAAAAAATTATAGTAACTTTGTTCAACTGATACTAAACAAAAAATGACAGTGGTTATAGCATTTAGAATATAGGGCAAAACAGGCGGACACACATAAGAATGAACAGAAAAACAATGCAAAAGCAGACACAGTCAAAGACTTGAAACAGAAGAAAGGAGAAAAGTTTGACCTTTTGACCATCCAGAGGACTCCCTAGAGAAGCATGAGCAGAAGCCTGCAATGGTAGAAAAAAAGAAGTGAAGTGCAGTAACAGAAATAATAAGATCTAGCAAGACAGTTTTCTTTCAATAAAACCTTTGTGGTGTTAATATTTAACACAGAGAAACCTTCAGATTTAGAAGGAAGACCCATTTCTTAATAGTCAGGGAAAATAATTTACTTGGTCCTTTCTACTTATTTTAAAAGTTTTTTGCTTTTAAGCTTGAGAATACATCTGGAAACTCCAGAGGCAGTAAGAGATTATAAAGCAGCACACATCAGCTCTATGAAGTGACTTTTTTAAAGAGGGGAATAAAAATAGCATTTTAGTCTTTTGCTGACTAGTGCTTTATAACTAGACATGTGAAGGGAGATAAAGACAATCTTTTCTCCATATAGATATTTTGCTTTGGCTAGCTATTAAAAATACAATGGGAACTATTTACTAGCTTATTTCAAACAATGACATTGAAAATATCTTTCTCCACATAAAACTATTTTGTATTAAAGCATAGGGCAGGAAAAATAGATAGTGCTGACAGGAATGTAAACTGGTCAATAAGATAAAAGAACAAGTATTACTGATGGAAATAACTATTAATCACTTACTGCAGTATCTTGTACATAGTATTTGCTCAATAGATATTAGCTATGAGGTTGACTGATGATATTAATATGGTTTTCCTGTGACTTGGTTTTCACAAAACCAATCCCAAGAACAGTGTCCAAGGAGAGTAAAGGGAAAAGGGGCTGAATGACAGTTGTTTTTTTGAGAAGTCCAGAGTAGCACAGTACCTGATTCGGTGTTTCTTCCCCTGGATCCTGCGTATTAAAGACAGTGGCACTGTCTGCACCTAGTAGTCGACGAGCCATCCTTTCTTCATATGTCAACCTCTAAACACAGGAAGTCCACAAAAAACACACACAATTAGGAAGAAAGGCACAGTTACATATTACCTCATGAAAAAGAGTGAAAGAAGGAGTTTGGATATTTTCTGTAACTATTTCCCACCAGCTTCAGATAGTGTGTGAAAGGAGGAGTAGGGGTCTGTTTCTTTCCCTTGCTTCAATTCTGCTTTTCTACTCGCTTTCTGGTTTTCCTGGCCTAACCAGCAGTGGGCGATGACATACTGAGTCCTGGGAGCCACCAACTGATACAGCACAAATTTAAACTGAAAGACAAGGGCTGGGGATTTAGCTTAGTGGCATAAGTACCTGCTTGGCAAGCTCAAGGTCGTGAGTTTGATCCCTGGTACCAAAACAAACAAACAAACAAACAAAAAAGGTTAAAATCAAGCAACAAGGCCGAAACTGTGTCATTCTTATCCTTCATGTAAATCAACAGGGGAGAAGGGACTGGGGATTTAGCTCAGCTGCATAAGTGCCTGCCTTGCAAGCACGCAGTCCTGAGTTCAATCCCCAGTACCGATTGAAAAAAAAACAAATGGGAGACAAGGGAAGAGATTCAGACTGCAAAATATGAAAGGAAATGTTACTTTCAAAGCTATTCACATGCTTTGAAACAGTGAAGTCAGCTCCTCTGAGACCAACTGACACAAAAAACAGAAAGCTTCTCAAAAGGGGAACACACTGATCAGTAGGAAGATAATAAAGGCATTATTGACAAAAGTAATTCTACCAGTCACTTAACACTGTATTTAGCACACAGTGTGTGATCAATAAATATGAGGAAATGGAAGTATTAGACCAACTGACAGAAATGGTCCTCTTTGCTTTTTTGTGGGGGAGGGAGGGCGGGTGGCTCTCCCCTCTAAGAGCAATTCCTAAACCACTGTGTACTATAACTGAACAGAGGCAGAGATTAAGATCCACAAAGAGTGACTGCCCGTGGCTGATTTAGCAAGAGTCTGAAGGATGCCGTGGAACCTGACATCCATAATTCATGACTCACAAGCAAGCTGCTTGCCCATCAGGAAGAAAAGGGTAGTGTTTTTGCATTTAGGAAACAGCACTCTGGAGTCTGCCAAAACCATTTTGCCAGGCCATTCTTATTCATCAGAAACGCCTACGTGTTGTTCTGTTGGTTGGGTAACTCTCCTATTTGAATGTTGGTTCTAAACAGGCTTAAAATTACAGATCTGGGAAGAACTTTCAGAGAGCACCTGCACCATCAGGGGCATTTTACAAATGGGGGGTTAATGAGAAATACAGAAGAATTAATAATGCAGAATCTAAAAAAAAGTGTAAAAGTTACTTGACATTTACTTCCAAATCTCTGAATATAGATGCAAATTCTATTAGAATTTTCTAATGAGGAAAAAATGTTGGGTAAATTTATAATTTCCAGTAATTCCTGGTTTTAGTCCCAGCTCAAACCGAGAAGTGAAACAAATCAAGTGCCAAATAGTCATAAAGTTCAAATTATTTCATTTAATAAAGAAAGGGTAGGGTGAGGGATAAGATGAGGTAGAGATAAGTTCTGAGTGGTGTATGGAGTGATTTAATCCAAGACACTAATGTGTAATTTTCTCAAATCTATTTTTAAAAATGAATGAATTCAGTTTTAAGTATTTGCTCTCTTAAAAGGCATTCCTGATGTTCCCATGGCAGGGAAGCCTGGAATGAAAGCCCCTCTGTTCCCATAGGCAGGAATATCGATCTGTTATCTGTTCCTGCATCACAGTGCACCTGCTACCATTAAAAGCCAGATTTACTTCATGGATTTCTTTTTTGTGGTACAGAAAAGTTATTTTATTTATTTTTGATTGCATTTTAATTTTTACTCACAAATTTGTTTCTAAAGCAGTATGCTATGTGAAAATACAAGCCCTGTTACAAAAGTAACAGATTAATAGAAACATTAGGAAAAAAGTTTTTTGAAAACCCCATTTTGTAAAAAAGGAAACTTTACTTTTCTTGTCTAAACTCTTAAATGTGGAAATCTATGAAACTTATTGTGAACATCATTCACTGATAGACAAATACATATAAATACACTTACTACGTTTCAATAGAAGCTTATAGAAACCCTGTAGTGAGAGCCTTAGTCCATCAGGAACATTTCAGTAACTAAAAAGAAGGTGAGGAAAAAAAACTGGAGAGATGCCTCCACCTGGCTTGAAAAGTTCCCTTATGTAGTTGTTTTAATCTTTCAAAGACTCTAGTTGACAGAGCCAGGGAAAACTTCCAGAGTATGTACATTTACACATGCAATCACTTATTTCGGGGAGAAAACATTTTCCCTTTATGAAGATCTTCTACACCCAGTGAAGTGAGTAACACAAAACTCACTCAAATTTTAATCTTCTTTAATAAGATTTAGATGCCCCAGTAATTAAAATTAGCATTTAGTATCCCACTTCTGTTCATCACTTTCCCAATTCAACTTGGTCTGTTTTCACAGTTTTATCAATGTTTGATAATTAAAATTCCTAGAAGACATAATTTGTAAAGAGACCTTTCTGTTCTGAAAAAAAGGTGACTAAGGGGCCATTTTTATATGAAGAGTCTTCATATATTAAAACCAAAACAAAAAAGGAAAGAATTGAACACTTCTCTTGTTTTGCTTAAGAGCCAAGCAGATTTTTCTGGCAGTGTTCCATGATAAAGCTATGAAAGATTCTTCTCCTTTGCCTGGTAAGTGTTACTTGCTAGATTTGCTTTTCCCATTTCCTTAAAATATTCTGATGTGCTAAGAGCCAGCAGAAAATAAAAAAACTGATGAAGAAACATGTAAATTCAGTGAGGAAAGAACATGTATACCTTCCACCAGATTTATGTATGTACTCTACAAATTCTGCAGCTTTGAAGCATAATTTTGTTCAAGTTTAATGCTCTTGCTCTGACAAACTGCAAGAGTGTGGAACAGGCATTATCTTTTTAGATTACTGAACCAGTTCCTACTCATCGTCTGGCAGGACAGGACTGAATTTCAGCAGTGGCTCTTGGCAAAGGTATTTTGGGACAAAAGAAGCATATGCTATCGAATCAAAATTCTCTTTTGGATACTTGATTCTAACTCACTGCTTTTGGGTACAGAAAAGTTCCATGGCATACTCGCTCTCTCCTTCTCCATTCATATACCCTGTGTTTCTTTTCTTGACAATGTGGTCATCACTCAGTATACTCTCAGTCCTAAAACCTGTCCTTCTTTCTGCCTTTATCCCCAACTCACTAAGATATGTTGAGATTCTAGGGTAATGGAGTAATTTGGTGGACAAATCTCAAGAATATGAGTCTCAATTAACTAAGGTAAGAGAGCTCTGATGTGGGAAGCTGATATTCCAAGTCCATGACCCAATCTATCTCAGTACCGGCTGGCCATTGTTCAGGAGGTCCTCCTTGAAGCGAAGTTTTCGTTCCAGGTCTTGAATGACAGCATCTTTTGTGCCTTGGATCTCCTCATCAGAAGCTATTCTAGCAGTTCTACTGGCCTTCTTTGGAAATCCCCTGCAGGACAAAAAGCATGAGGTAGTACCGTCAGTTTGTCAGGCATATAAATCCAAATCAAACATCTAAGACCAACAAAGAGACAGTACAATACATCAAATGTCATTCTCACTCCTTTTTGTCTTTTCTTTTCAATGCTGCATCTATTACAACTAATGGGAAGAACCATAAAATCTGGTTTCAGCAATTCCAGAAACATTAACTGGAGCCAGTTTTCTGAGAAGGTTCAAATGGGGAAATAAACTGTAGCCCTATATTGCAGTCCATCAAAACAGCAATGCAAAATTAAAACTGATGTGATTTGTAATAAATGTAAACTTAAATTTAAAATCTCACTCTACCTTGTGTTAGACTTGTGAGCTTTGGCAATTTCTGAAAATCTCTTACAAAACAGGTATAAAATATTTACCATATATAAATGTCAAGAGGATTTCTAAGAGGACATATTTCTTTCATACTTTTATTCCATTTTCTGGTTCTTCATAATCGACTTTATTTAACAACAGTGGATACCCTATTCTAAAAGTCTAAGAACATCCCTTACCCAAAATGCTTGGTACCAAATGGGTTTTGGATTTTGGAACATTTCCATGTAAATAATGGGATCTCAGGGATAGAACCCATGTTTAAACAGGAAATTTACTTGTTTCATATAGATCCGTACCATAACCTGAAGGTAATTTTATACAGTATTTTTGGTGTACCTGCATTTTGACTGTGACCCATTACATGAAGTCCAGCGTGAAATTTTCTGCTTGTGGCATTGTGTTGATCAAAACGTTTTAGGTTCTGGAGCACTTCAGATTTTAGATTTTCACATTAGTTTACCATGTGTTAAGTGTCTTCCCATCCTTTCCACTCTTTATATCCCTTCTAATTGGAGTAAGCCAGTGTCTGATTTCATATGAGATCTTTTTTACACTACAGGGCTCTGGGAAACCTGCAGGTCTGGAAACCTGCAAGCTTTCTAAACTTCTGCAGTATGATGGGTGAGATCTCAGAACACTTCTTTCCAAGGGCAGCAACAATGCCCTGCACTGTATGAGCGAGCGGGCTGTCACTAGTGCTCCACACCTGACAGGTGGTGGAATTACTTTCGCTGGTGCCTTAAACAAGTTGCTCCCTGTTTCTCTTTCTTTTCCCTCAGAGACCAGTGAGATGAATGAGAAATGGAAGACTGCAGTGTGAAATGTGTGACGATTGCTACCCATATCCTCGAAGTTGAGTTTCAAAAACAGAATTTTAGATTACAAAAAGGCAAAGCAAAAAATAATACACATTATGTTTCTATTTAAAAATAGGCAAAAGCTAAAGTCTATTGCCAATAGTACTGACAGTGGTTCTCAAAGTGTGTGGACCAAGAGCAAAAACATGATCCTGAGGAGTCACTGGTTGTAGATTTGTAAACTTGCTACAGACCTAGTGAGTCAGGACCCCTGGGCTGGCATAAAACATGTCAGGTGATACTGACACAAATGAAAGTTTGATCAACAAACTTAGGGAAACATACATACACAGAAACAAAAGAATTATTAACTCAGAAATTCAGGGTACTAGTCAAGTCTTGGGGAGAGCAAAGAGCAGCAGGGTGTAACTGGGAAACTTGTGTGGGGGATTCCAGCAGGTATAGAGATGGATGAATTTCACTTTATTAAGCCATGCATATATTTGTAGTTAAATTTTCTAATGCCTATGGTGGAAAATATCCTAATAGATATAACTTGCTTTTTTTGATCTGTATTTTTTAGTCATTTGCCTCTGAAGTTCAAATTAGAGCACTTATTACTAGGCACTAAAGAAATAAAGAAATAAAATAGTGTGATATCCTGTGTTTGCAATGTCAAAGAAATGGCTAAATTTTAAACTGTACTCAATGGGAACTGATGTTGGCAGTGAGCTGGGCAATAAACCTGAGAAATGTTGCTGGCAAAAGCCGTAAGAATTACAATTTATAGTATCAGTTTTTAGTACCATGCAGTTGTTGAACAAAAACATGCAGTTTACTAGCTTTCTTTTACCTCCCCCGGTTCTTTTACCTAGGCTATGTCATCAGCCTTCAGTTTAATGGAAAGGACATCCCTAAGAATACCCCATTAGTAACATATCTGTTTGTTTTTTCTTTGTTTTTGTGACGGGGTCTTGCTATGTACATAAGGCTGGCCTGAACTCAAGGTGATCCTCCTGCCTCAGTCTCCTTAGTGCTGGGATTACAAGTGTGTGCCACCATACCTGGGTCAATGTTTTCTTTATAGCACCTATCATGCTTATAATTACATGTTCCTAAAGGGTTCTGTCTCACCATTGGCTCTATTGTTAATCACAAGGCTTGTTAACAGACACTCAAATACTTCTGTGGTGAGTGAATGGATGTAGAGTCCATCTGCACTTCAGACCTTGCTCTTCTTTCTCAGTCAAGAAAACTTGTGTCAAAGCCATCTGAAGCCAGATCATATATAAAAAGTCAGGCTCAGGATATGTAAATATTACACAAATTTGGAAGCAAAGTTCTGTACCACTTTTGACTACAGCCTTACATCTGAGAAATAGAAGAGGTAGGTTTCAAAGTAACCTCAGAGACAAAACTGAAGACAGCTTTCTGTTCCATCAGATAGAGTTGTCACACACTGTTTCCCATGATTACTCTTACTCTAAACATAACCCAGTTGCACAAGTATGTGATGGTGACAGACAGGCATCACTGTCACTGCTGCTGTGGGAAGATGACATTGAGAAAAGTGTTCTCAGCATAAGCAAGAACAGGGGTAAAAAGGGGTAAAAAGGTAAGTATGAACTGAGCAGATCCTCTAAAGCAGACAGCTGATGTTTTTAAAGACAGCCACAACCAGCCCAGAAAAGTAAAGCTCTACTTATTTACTACAGAATAAGCACTGTAGCTCGGAAGTGTTTTTCAGTGTACTTGACTCTTTGGGGGAACTTAGAACTATTACTCTGGAACATTTCATAGAGAAGCCATTTGCCATGGTTTGAGTTCCTGCCACCCAACTATTTTACTATTTCAAGAACACATTATAATTATTCTCCAATCCAAAGTAAAACGCTGATCATTCTGTATTTCTTTTAACAAGTATCTAAATATGTAACTCCTCTTTTCTGCTTCTCTTTAAAAGATTTTTCCTTTACTTACAGAATTAAAAGTACTCATATTTTCTTGGTTCTTAATAAGGAAATAAGAATCAATTAAAATTTTTTAAAAATTCAAGTCATCTCACAAATATTATTGAGCAAGTATGTAGCAAGGCACAGTCTTAGGCCAACATGTCATACAAGTTCTGTTAAATCTAGAGAACAATAGTTGGTTTGTAAGGTGATTATATTGTCCAATGACATCATGGAATTCTATGTATGACAAATATAAGCTTCAACACTATAGTCTAAACATTATTTTATGTGGGACTGGAATGAGAACCAAATCCCTAAAGATGGTTCTTCATCATAAGAGATTATTTAATAATCAGGCTAGGGAATAAATTTAGGCACAAACCAAGTGGTATTAATTCCAAATGCAATGGGAAAAAAATAGAAACAGTGCTGGCTAGAATGACCACAGAGGACTGCATCAAAGATCCAAGTGTCTAAGATAGACATTGGGAGATGAGGGTGTCAATAAGTAGCAAGCAGAAAGGGAAAATTAAGAGCCAGGATGAATAAAGACACAGAGTGACAAGTTTTTTTTAAACCACTTAACAGCTCCAAGGCTTAGAGACACTCTAATACTTCTGTGGTGAGTGAATGGATGTAGAGTCCATCTGCACTTCA
Organism: Hydrochoerus hydrochaeris; assembly: GCA_004027455.1. Taxonomy (NCBI): domain Eukaryota; kingdom Metazoa; phylum Chordata; class Mammalia; order Rodentia; family Hydrochaeridae; genus Hydrochoerus; species Hydrochoerus hydrochaeris. The sequence goes on from PVLA01000277.1 coordinate 430,451, forward strand.
GACCTTGCTCTTCTTTCTCAGTCAAGAAAACTTGTGTCAATGTTGTTAACAATGTAACAACTATGTTCCTTAATGCTCAGCCTTGTGAAATGAGATGCACCCCACAGGATTACTGGGAAGACTACATGAGCCAGTGTACATTCTAGAAAAGTGCCTGGCACGGTAAGAGTGGATCTGGAGAGGCCAGCACAAAGCTTTCAGCATGGAAGTGAATCACAGAGACAAGACTGGCCAAGGGAAACAGAATGAATGAGGGGAAGGAGTTGAAAAAGATGCCAAGAATTCTTGACCAGAATTTCCAAGAATGTGTAAATGACTCTTACTGGCTGCTTTTTCAGTGCCCAATTGCATTCTAGGTGCTGGGAATACAATGTCAAACGAAACTAAGTTACAATACTTATTAAATTACATTCTATGGAGGAGATGGTAGATAGAGATAGGAAAAAACAAAAGAATGGAAGGAAGGACGTATCAGGAGGTAGTCGGTGGCACCAAGTGACTGGTGTGTCAGCAGATAACTATACTGGATGGCACAGTTCACCCCTGAGGAGGTGGCACTCAGCCGCAGCTGTGAATGACCGGAAGGGGCTGCTTGTGTGAGCGCCCACAGAGAGCTGCACGGCGTCCAGTTCCCATGGTCAGAACGAGCCTGGCAGCTCCAACGGATGAACCTTGAGGAAAGAGGTGAGGAAATAGTATTTCTCACACTCTAAAATAAGAACTTTTTTTTTGAGAGAGCATCTCATTAGAGTAATAATAATAAAAAAAAACTTTAGGAAGCCATTAAACTGAGGGTAGAATTTAGAGTTCCCATGTAAGGTTGCTGTTAGAAATAAAAATGAAGGAGAAACATCAGGACAGAAAAGTAAGTTTTTGAGGCAAAGCCTTGGCAGCCGAATTTGTTTTTCTATAAAATCTATAGTCTTGGGGTTCAGTGTAAGGCAGTTCTGGGTTCATAACCCCAAATGGTATTTGCTTTTGAGAACTAAAGAGTGGAAATTCATGAAAAAATAAAATGAGTTATCTGGAGACAAAGAGATTCTCACCATGATGGTTTGTACAGTTTTTTAAAAAATGTTTATTCAAATACCAAAACCTCACAGAACCCCTCACCAAAATCCATACTCAGAGGCTGACCTTAACCAGTAAACAGTTCAGCTGGCCTCCCACACTTCTGCTTCAGTGTATACATGCTCAGCCCAGCTGTGCTGAACACAGTACTGATATTTACTCTGGCTTTTGCAGTAAGTCACTTGCCATTTAAAAATAGTATGTGGTCAGATAAAAACACACACATGTATGCATCTGGAAAGTAAAACTGTCCACATTTGACTACTTCCAAATCCCAGGAGGTTATTTTAAAAAAAACTTTGGCTACTGAATAATCTTGAATAATGCTTCCCTTGATGTAGTATTCCAGGTCAATTCTGTCAGTATATTTCAGAAACTCAGATATCCAGAGTAAAACAATGACTTATGCGATCAGGTGCCTGCAGAGCAAGCAGAGACTTTAAAAGCCACTAATGGTGCCGTTACTGTATTCTCCAACTAAGGGATAGCTGAAGGAAACTAAATCCCGCAAAATTCAGAGTGAGCAAACTCCTCCTCATGTTGACCTGTAGGCGTCTCTTGTGTTCTAATATTAAGCGCTCCTCACAGTACCTTCCGTAAGAACAGACGGACAGAGGCGTGTGGGCTTCAGCAGCTCCCTTGCCCTGCACAGCCTGGGACAGAGCCCTGTGAAATTGAGCACTTCTGAGCCTGCAAACCCCGGGTGGTGGTGCAGGGGCCAGAGGTGGTTCAGCAGAATCTCCACCCAGGCTCTGCAGACACCTAGGCCCTACTGCTTGATCTGGGAAATACCTGTCCAGGATAATATCCAACTTTATGTGGAATCCTCTGAAATACCAGACCCTAACAAGCCCCACAGCGAGAGCCTAGGAATGCCCTGCCTTCAAGTCTCTGCTGTCTATGGGAGGATGCCAGGCTCCCACCTGTCTGTCTTTCTGAAAAACAAGAGAAAGGAATAATATGACATCTGCAAAGTCCAGTGCCTCTTTTATTTGTCAGATTCTTTGTTGGGCTTGAACTTGTGATCCTCTTGCTTTAGCCTCCCAGAGTGCTTGGGTGACAGGCATGTGTTACCAGGCCTGACTGTTGGGTTCTTTTTTATTGGTCACTATATTTAACTAATTTTTTTTTTTTTACTTGAAAACTGCCTAAAATGCCCTGTACAACTGAAAGTAAAAAGTACAACTAAATCTGTTACAAATTTTTCCCTGAGACGCAAGAGGGTTTGGTTTTATTACTTTGACAGTTTTCTTTAATGAAGAAAGATTAGACATCATGTTTACTGTAGGCAGCTGATCTCCCATACACTCAAGGCTGGCTCCCATATACCTTCTTTTCTCAAGCTTATTTTAGAACTCTGGGAAATCCCTTTACTTCTTGAGTGTAGAAAGATGACAGTGTTTCCTACTTACTTCTCCCAAGTCAAGGGAAAGAGAGCAACATTGAATTAAAGCTCTCAGTACATCCATTAAAAGCCCCCAGTGACAAAGATTGGGTACCAATTCATGCCAAAGCTCTACTTATATAAAAGAGATAATTGAGAGTCTTTGTCGCCAGAGGCCACATGGCATTCTTATGAGCACAGATTCCAAGCCTGTGAAGGTGGGCAGAAGACTCAAGGCCTGATCCTCCGAGAGCAAATGGATCCAATTCACTCTTTAGACTTGGCGTCGCAGCTCAGGGGCCAGCAGAGGTAGAAATGCCACACTACACCTGCATGGTAGGGCCAACTCGATTCCGACCATCTTTCAGGGATGTTAGTGTGGAAAAACAGAAGTACATCAATGGAAGCTGTCAGAAGAACACTCAGTGATCCCTCAACATTATGAAAGTACTAGCAGATCTTGAAGGCCTGTTTTCCTCATGGCCTCCCTTTGTATCTTTTGGAGACTATGAGGGTGACATTGCACCACTGGTGACCCCAATAGCCATGGAGAAGAATGTCGCCACCTGCAGACAGACACTCCAGGTGCTGGATGTGCGCTTCCCACACTGCAGCCACCAGCTGCACCCCCTTTGTGGTGAGCCCAGTCTTTCTGCCTTCTTGGCTTGGTGCTTGTTTCCCTGTCTTGACCCCTGTTGCCCAAATACTTGAGAACCAGAACTGTAGCTCTATGGACTATTCAGCAACTTGGCACATACCACACACCAACTTTCTTGCCCCCAAGTTAAAGGAAGAACAATGCTAAACACACAAGTAGAATCAACAAAAGATCTGCAGTTGACAGGAAAACAGATATCTGAAAATGAATTTTAAGACTCTGACCCAATGCAGGCAAGATTTTTGCCTGAATTTGAATTTTTGTTTCAATCTTTCATTCGTCATCAATCCCCATTTGCTAGCACTTACAATCTGACAATAATTGGCAGTTCCTACAAGTTGGAGGACTCCAATTAGTCATAGCAGCCTTGAAAGAGACACTTGATTTTTGCCAAATTATTTAGATTATTAAAAAGGGTAAATAGTGACATTTTTGCTTTGAATTCAGATTGCAAATGATGGATCCCACAGTATGCCAGAGGAAAAAATGCTTCCAATGCCACATTATCAAACCAAAAGAATGAATGCTTCAAGTGTGGGTGACTTAGCAACAGGAAAATTCCTTTGAGACAAGAGGGCAACCACATAATGATGGCTTATGGGCTACTACAGAGCTAAACATTTGCAGCCTAGCAGGCACCATGCCTGCTATGGTCATACTGCCTATTTTTCGATCTAGTTTTCCATAGCTGCAAATCAGCATGACTTCTCCATTAATTTTTAAGAAATGTCCCTTCTGGGACCCTTTTGTGGTAACAATTATAGAATATTTTGGCTTCATAGAATGAGTAACTGATGGGGATAAAAAGCAAGTGCTCTATTACTTGAGGTAAACCCTTAAAACTGGTCGCCTTCTTAAGACAGTCCAAGTGAAAGATCAGGATAAACAACTCTTTCTACTAAGATGATTAAGGCCTGAGCACCCAATGCCTGATCAGTACTTACCTTCCTGGCAAACATGATTTGGTACCATTTCAGTGAGAGAAGGTCATGTAACAAACTCCCACTCGCAAATCTCTCTAATAGTTGCAAATAGAAAAGTTGGAGTAAAAACCAGTTTTTTTCCCAGGCAAGCTCACTGACTTGACTTTCAATAGAAATGCATTGTCACATTGTTACTATACAGATTTTCTTCTTTTCCTTATTCATTTACATATTTATCTGACTATGCTTTTTCTAATGAGAATTTGAGAAGAAGCCAGATTTCAAACATTTAGAAAATACCTGAGGGTAGCTCCACATCCACCTATCAAGGACAGATACAGGGACTTGTTAACAGGGCATTAGTTCATCCCAGTGATAGGAAACTTTACATATGGATAAAATAAATTGAATTTGAAGGTCTTCTCAATTTTATTCTTTAGCAGAGTTTCCTTTTTTCTGAACAATATTAGGCTTCTGACAAACTGAAGCAGGATTTCTGCAGGAAGAGTTGCGACATGGGTACTGGCTTGACCTCTGCTAACTGTTTTTGAAATCTTTGGTAAAATGAGTAAGTGTTAGCTTTCACTCATTTTTTTCTTCAACATACCAAGCCAAACACCTGTAGGATATGTTTGTTTGGAAGGTTCTACTGCACTTTTGAAGATTTTTATCTTCAATGATTTTCTGTTTCACAGAGTTCATAGAAAGCAAGAGCGGTGTAGTCCCAGCTGCTCAGGAGTCTGAGGCCGGAAAATCACTTGATCCCAAGACTGTGACACCTGCCTGGGCCACCAAGACAGACCGGATCTCTCTCTCTCCAAAAAACAAAACAAACAAACAAACAAACAAACGAAAAAACACCATACAAACAAATAAAAATCCACAGGACTTCCATCGTGAAGTCAAGAGAATAGGTATTAGGCAATCTACAAATAGAAAATTGGGCAGACAGGAGTCCTGTAAATCTACCTACAGATCACTGTTGGCCAAGGACAGAATTAGTTCATCGTTTCTCACTAAAACTGTAACATCCCAATCCCTGGATATATGTAAAGAATTATTTTTTAATTGTTTAGGTTTTTCTGAAACACTTTTTGTTTGTTGCCATATTGGGAATTGAGCCCTGGGCCTTAACAATGACCTACATTGTTAGACGTTTTATTATTATTATTATTTTAAAATTTTATTTTGATATAGAGTCTCACTAAGTTTCCCAAGCTGAGCTCAAACTTTCAATACTCCTGCCTCAGCCTCACAGAGTGAGGGGATTCCTGGCATGTACTTCCACCTTCAGCCCTAAAACACGTGTATACTTGCCCAAAACTTGTACATCTGTTGTATTACAGAGCAGAAACGCTAAGATACATAGTTTGGTGGGGAAAGCATGCATTTTGGAGACATGGATTCAGATCTGCATTTAATGGTATGTGACCTTGAAAAGATTATTTAACTACTAGAATGTGTGGCAGTGTTATCTCTTAGGAATGTTGTATCCACTGAAATAATATTTGAGAACTGCTTAACACAATGCTCTACAAATGGTAGCTGAGACTACTGTTGTCATAATTATTAAAGAGCATGGCAAAGGTTTTGAATAAGGGAGCACCTTATATTTAATTTGGAGGAAAAAGTGTTGATCTTGGTAATGGTGAGGGAACTATGCAATAATCGCTGTTAAAGCTGCTATGAGCGCTTCAAATCAGATGGAGAAAAATAGGTAAAGTTTTACACTGGGATTCTCCTAGGTTGTGGAAGCACTTTTTATATTCTCATTTATATGTTTTGGTGGAGCTGGCAATTGAACCCAAGGGCTTGGCGCTGAGCTACATCCCCAGCATCCCTCCTCTTTTGAGACACAGCCTCCCTAAACGCACAGGCAGGGTTGGAACTTGGGATCCTCCTGCCTCAGCTTCCCAGGCTACAGGGATTACAGGCGTGCCCCACCCACCAAACCCGGCCCTTGGGCGCCGGGGCGGTGGCCACTCACGCGGGGGTGACGCCCTTGGGCAGCCCCAAGGCGTTGACGGCCATGGGCGGCGGCTGCGCGGGCAGCAGGGCGCTGAGGAAGGCGGCGGGCGTCTGGCCGGGGGCGAAGCGCGCGGCGGGCGAGGCGCAGTGCGCGCCGGGGGCCGAGCTGGGCAGCGGCGGCGGCGGCGGCGGCAGCGGGAACACGTCGGGCACCGCGAAGGCGGCCGTGGGGCTGAAGACCGGGGGCGGCGGCGGCGGGGGCGACGGCGAGGACGGGCACCAGGGCGAGTCTGGCTCGGCTCCGAAGGGCGGCGCGGGCCCGCGGCCGAAGGGCCTGGGCGGCGGGGACAGCGGCGACGGCAGGCTGGAGGAGCTGGGGCTGGAGGCGGGCGTGCCGTGGCCGGACGCGGGGCCCAGGTTCTGCGCGGCGATGAACTGCTTGGGGCGCGCGTAGTTGAAGGAGCCGGAGGGCTGCATGGCGGCGGCGGCGGCGGCGCGGGACGCGAGCGCGCTCATGGGCTCGGCCGCGGCGGCGGGCGGCGCGGGGCCCGCGGGCTCGGGGGGGCCGGGCGGCGGCGGCAGGGGCGGCGAGGGCGGCCCGGGCGCGCGCGCGCAGGCCTCCCGCTCCAGGCGGACCTGGTTCTGCAGCTGTTGGAGTTTCAGCGGGTCCCTGCGGAGAGAGGAGCGACAGGTCAGAGGGCGCGAGGGGGCTGACCCAGGCCGCGGCGAGCCCTGCACCGGTCCAGTGGCCCCACCCGGGTGGGCACGGAGCGCTCGTGGAGACGCCCCGGCATCTCGGCGTGAGTTTCACACCCCAGGACCTAAACCCACCACTGCGCGCGGGAACTTCTGTCCGACTTCCGAGAGTCGCGTTTTAACACAGTGAGAAAAACTTGTCAAGAGTTCTGGCTTCTCACTTGTGGCCACTTTTTTCTTTTCTTTTCTTTTTTTTGGAGGGGGGGATTCATTCTATCAGAACGAGAAAGTTACAAAATAAACCCACTTGATGGAAGTTATTTTTGCAAATTTAGGTTAGTCTAGTTTGCCTACTTCTTTGCTGTCAACTCTGCAATCAGTGACTGCCAGGGCTGATTTTTATTCTTTACATTGATTCCCTAAACAGCCTTTATGAAAAATTTTAAGGTGGGCCTGGCACTTACGTATATAAACCTTAATACCCACTAATATTATGTGCCATAGCTCAAACAAATACAAACATAGGCCATCTGTTTTTAGCACGGAGATCCTAATATGCAACAAGTTATTAATTTTATAGTAATTTTGTAAGTTTTCCAGATATTTTCTATTCAGAAGCCAGTGTTCAAACTTTAAATTTTGAAATAAGAGCAAGCAGCTTGCAGTGAAGTAAAATCTCACTCTTTAATTTGAAAACTTGTGTTTACAATAATTTGCACATCTAAGATGTTTTCCTTTACTGGGGCAAACCTGGGAACCGATGGCTGTCAAAGGGAAATGCACCAGAAGGTGGCGCTGTAAAAAGCAGATAAAACGAGCATTCTGAGGAAAAGAGCAAAGTAATTATGTAACTTAAAACTTTTTAAAATAAAACGAACCCCCCAAACTTTCTTATGCCCCGACAGCTAATCTTCGAAAATAAATCAGAAACTCAAAGTAATAAAAAGAGTTAAAACTGCTAATAAAAAGCCAAAGAAGACTTAAATCTGTTTTCTAGTCTCGTTAGATGTGAGTTCTAATCGCCTTCTGTCTTTTGTCTCCTGTCATTATCCAGTAAAATGGTTACACTTAAATCCATAAAAAGACAAAGAAAAACTTCCCTAAGAACTGAATGGAATAAACTGGGGATGGTTCTATGTTCTTAATCAGTACAGAACATCAAAAATGCTTAACAACAAAGGACTCTGGACTCCTACTCAACTTCATTTAAGCGTTTTAAAAGCAGCCGTGCCACTGCCGGGCCCCACCACTGCCCGAAGCCCCAGATGTCTGTGTGTCCAGCACATGTGGTCCTGCCTCATGTACTTACAACAGCCCAGGCACAGAACTTATAAAAAACCACCCACCAGCTCTAAACCCATCATCCAGCATGCTGATTCGGAATTCCCAAATGCTCCTCCCTGATCACCCCGCCCCTTTATTGTCCCTTTCCTCGTTCCTAACCATTACAAAGTGCATCCTACTCCCGGGCCCCTCTTCCACGTCCTTCCGTATGGATCTGCCCAGGCTGCCGCAGACAGCCTGTAGTGGGTGCTGTAGCGAGAATGAGGAGCCCGCTGCCGCGAGAATCGGGAATGGCTCTCGGGAGAAGCCAGTCTTGGGGAAGTCAGCTCTTCAGGATACTGGTTCTGACCCTCTCCATGGGCTCAGGCTACTCATTCATGCGATAAAAAGAATAACTAAATCCGCTAACCCAAGCTTACAGCTTAGAGCTGCTGAGGTACACAATTTTAAATCATTTTCCCAGTCCTCATTCAGCTGTTTTTACAAAAGTGTATTTTCACAGAGATAAAAAGGTGAAGAATAAAAGGCACCAGAAAGTCAACCTTGCCTGTGGGTGTTGGAAATTACTTAATTTTTGTCATTAAAAAAATTAATCAATTCTGTGGTTTCCCTTTTTTTTTTCTGCTGCTTTTTCTCTGGACATGAAAGAGGGAAATGAAATTAAACTGAAGCTTTTGGAACTACTATGGAAAGGATAAAAGGTTAGGTTGAGTTCTAAATAGGCTTGAGTCACAAGCATGCTTTCTGTGTCATATTGTTTAAATTTTTGTTTTTGCACAAATCCTGAAAACTCCTCCCAGTTTTTCCCCCTCTGCACCACGCCTCCAATTCAAAACTCAAAAAATCCCCCACCCTTACTCATCCTTCAATTGTAAAGGTTTCAATACTTAAGGAAATAAAACTAGCCAGACTTTATGTTGTGCACCTGTCACAGTCTATTTACAAATAGAAAACAAGTTTTTCAGTAACCTGCTTAAGGCCAGAGTAAGCTATCTGCAGAGCCAGGTTAGAACTTGTACCTGTCTCTGGCTTCTATCATCACCCTATGCTAAAAGGCATTAAAAAAAAAAAACCCTTGGTCTTTGATATATTTTTTAAAAATATGCATCATGTTTCCTTCCTACGTTCTTTATTCACTTTTCTATCTCCTTATAACTGTGGGTCCCAGGCTATTAGGATCTGAATCATCTGCTAAAGTTTTAAATATTGACATATATAAGAATATATACAGTGGTACTTGGTTCATATGAACTTAATTCATTCCACAATTCTGGAAAAGATGGCCACATTCATGTTCATGTGGGAAGGATGGCTGTGGTCATGTTTGTCACCTGATGCAGAGCTCACAAATAACGTTTTACTAAACAAGGTACCACTGTATATCATTTCAAATTTTGTTCTTTTTAGGGTGAAATGGCACAGACATCAAAAGGTTCCAGCAGCTTAGGAAAGAAATATGTAAGTACTCCCTTGAGGAGTCCCCTCCTACACCACAGAAAATCAAGGACCTCTACCTGTCCCCAAAAGCTTGCACAATGCTTCTTAACAACAAGCTTAATTTTGTAGAAATTTGGGTGAAGTAAAGGTTTAGATTCAATAAGGATAAAGGGAGGTGTACATCCTAATTTATTTTCAAATTCAGTCATCTTTCCTGCTGTTGGAAAAAGTAACCAGACTAGAAACACAGGGCCAAGCAGCAATAGTACAGGTGAAATGGGTCCCGATTCATGGACTGTACCAGCTTGTTTCCTGGCTCAGCCAGCACCTGGCCATGGGACAATGAGGAAGACTCAGTGAACACCATGTCTGGTACATAACGTGGATTCAAAAACGTTCCACAGCCCAAGAGCATAACCATCTCAGTCCTGCTGACTCTACAAGAGGAACCTTTAAAAAATGAGAACAATGTTCCACTTATTATAACATTCCTCTTCACTCATTTCCATGGCAAGTGGCCAGCAAAGGAAGAGCAGTGGCCGGTGGAGAGGTGTGGAAGTGGAGGTAGGAGGTGAACATGAGAACTATCACAAGCCCTGCCCTGGATGGACTCATTTACAGCCACTCTGCACGGGGATTATTATTCTCTGCAGTTTCTATAAGGTGTCCATAGGATAGTGAGGCCAAGCAATGTAAAGGACTAGTTCGCTCACAAAGCCTTGTGTGGGTGTCATTCTCGCCAGTGTTCAGTAAACACAAAAGCTTTGCTAATGTGATATTATTACTATATAGAACTTTTTTTCTCTGGTGAATGGCTGCCCAAGCTCAAAACAAAGGATGCTAAAGGAAACTTCTGGAAAAAAACTTTTATGTAAATTGGAAAGTTCCAGTCTGTCTCTCAGGAGCAGTATTCATCATGGCAAGAAGTAATCTGTCCCCTGATCACACTAATACAGATGGAGTACTCATGATTGTTTGCAGCAACTCTTAGGATCACAAAGCTGGAAAACACTTGTGATTTAAGAATAAATATGCTATTTATGCATTCTCTGTCATTTTTGTTATGTAATGCAGAAGCCACTGTATGATGAAGAGCTGGTCCTGCTATTCATATGCCTTTGGAAGGCGGGGTCTGCAGTTTCCAGCACGCTCACGACATGCAACCAAATACAGAGCACAGCAGATTCATCACTGTCAAGGACAATAATCTGATTTCGGTATCCGTCAGGGTTCAACAGGCATATTCAATAGGACAATTCTCCTCTGGGGGCTCCTTGATACATTGGGGAATTTAAAAAATTTCCAAATAAAGGTAGATATGTGAATGAGGGGATAAGCTGCTGGATGCCCACAAACAACTGCTCTATGACTGAGATTAGCTCAGTGTCATAGGTGCGAGAGAGCTCAGTATATTAATTCCAGGAATTTAAAAACTACTACAAAGATTTCAGCTCAGGTGCTATTGATAAAAATCCACCTATGACTTTACCATATTGTCTCCAGTTGTCTTTTTATTTATGCCTCAGTTTGTATCTTCATGTTATAGAAACCAGATCTATGGCATAAGGGTCAATATGCAATAGTTTCCTTTGTTTAGCACTTGTTTCAGCCCCTTGGAAGAAGGTATATATAAATTACAGGCCAGGTGTGGTGACACAAATCTATAATCTCAGCACTCAGGAAGCAGGAGGCTCCCCACCAGCTGGAGGCCAGTTTTGGCTGAATAGTGAGTTCAAGGCCTACCTGAATTACACAGTGAGACCCATCTCAAAGACAACCGTAACAACAAAAATTATTATGTTGAGAACAATTATTTATAACATAAAAACAATATAAGCCAGTGAGAGTGTATTGCATTGGGTTTCAAGGCAGTTATCAGTGCAAAAGTAACTATTAACTAAAATATATTCCCCTAAGGTTGAGGGAGACCACAAGAATCAAGATGGATTTTAAAGAATGCTAAATCAATTCAAAATTGACTACTGCTTGGGAATGTGAGGGGATGAATTTAACCAGCATTACACAATAATGTAGGTTTCTTTACAAAGTCCCATTCTTTGATCTTTAATTCATTCTAAGCCTTTTGTAAATTGTGCTGACTCTCTAGACAAAGACAGACCTAAACACAATTAATTCTATGTGAAGGTTCAAGGGAGAAGGGGCCTGAGTAAAACCAGCACATGATCTGAGTCTCTTAGAAAGATTTGTCCTTTGCACTTAGGATAACAAGCATATCTGGCTCCACTACCAAAAGACAGTAGCTCTTTATGTCTTCATACATAAAGTTCATCTCTATTTGAAGTTCTGTATACCATGAGAAAGGCAGAGGGGGAACAATTGCTGACCAGTTCCTAATCCTCCTGGGAATCTCTCTGAAAATCAAAGGCTCACTGCATCTGTCATGTGGCACAAGGAATAAGGATGGAGAGGCTGGGGAGACAGGGTTCTGTCAAGGGTCAGTACTGATGTGACCCTCAGAATAAGAGTCCTGCTGCTGGCTCCCTGGAGACACCGGTTCCCATAGAATCCTGTTGTTCTATGAAGGCTGCAGGATGTGGTCCAAAGCATTTATAGTCCCAGGGAAGGACCAGGATTGGCTGGCCAGGCATACACTGTATGTGATATGGGCTGGGTCTTGAGAACGTCAGCAGTCATGTGGCGACTGCCGAATCTGAATGATGAGGTACGATGTTGTCTCAGTCTGGCCCCTTTTGGAGGGGACTGTGAGATCAGGTTCTACAAGTATCATTCACTCAGCGTTAGGATAAAATGCTTTAAGTGATTTCATTTCTACTGCTTCAAAGGCCAGTGCAAACAGCAGGAAGGGATTAGCTGCTGATTCTTATGAAAATTATGCTAATTTAGCGAACATTAAAGGGAATACAAACTGTTTCCAATTGAAAATGTTTGGTATTAATTCTTAACATTGACCAAGTACATTTCTGAAGAAAAATCTGTTTTTCCATCTTTTTTGTCTGTGCTTGAGGCAAAATCAATGATCTCATTTCTAACTGAAACACCAAAGAAAAGCTCCCTGTGAGACAGATGTTGAGAAACTTTATAAGTCTTCAGCATAAATTTTTTTGGATTTTGAAGAACCAGTGGAAAAAAAGACAGATACTTAACTTTCTATCTCACAATAAAATAAAGAATTGGGCACATTTTAAAGTTTCATCTGGTTAATGTCTCTTTAGCTTCCCATTTTATCATTGTACAGAGACTGGTATCATCCTGTCTGTCATTTCTACTTTAGTATATGATTGCTAAATTGAATATATAGTTGGTACTTGTTAAAAATAAATTATCACTAGGGGCAAAGGATTGTATCTTTCCAAACAACCATTATTTGCTCACACAATATATTTATAAAATAGCAATCTCTCATTTGTCTATGCCCTATCTGAACATCTTTCTCTTCATTGTCTTCCTGTCTATTCAAGGATAAACTAATCAATTAATATTGCTGATTTCCATTTTAATTGCAATTAAAATCCCCAGATTTCTCTAAAATTCAAAAGAAATGTTCTGCATGGCACTTAGCAATACATAGTTACCTTTTTCTAAGAGAGTAATCTTAGAGATAAAGCCACTACCATGCAGGTTATTTGCAAGAACATGGAGTCTATAAAATAGAGAAATGTTCTAACAGTTCAACTCCAGCTCTGCTATGAGCTATTTATGACTTGGACAGTTCATTTATCCTTTCTGGAACCATTTCTCTACCTTAGAATGGAAATCTATAATGTAATATCTCTATAGCCCTAGTGAACTTGTAGATTTTATGACCTGTCCTCTTTAGTCCTATAAAATCTTAAACATTATGAAGATATTCATTTTGAAGGAACTAGTAAACAATGAAATTAGTCCAAATATGGTGTCTGCATGTGTGTATGCATGCACCATTTTTATATCCATTTCATCTGGTTTTGAGAAATGTGCATTTTTTGGTAAACAATTTAAAAGCACTATAGAGGTAGAACAAATAATTCCATCGTAAATATTCTTATAAAAAATAATTTTACTCTACGAATAATCATCACCTAATTGGTTAACATTAGCTGCATCTTTTTTCCCTTAAGATAGATATACTTATGGATGAACGCAGCCCAGAAATAGAGAAAAATAGCTTTTGAGTTTTGTGTATCTCTGAACAGCTCCTGTGGGGACAGGGTTGGATGTAGGTCTGCTATAATGTTCTTCCTCAGAGAAACATGAGCTATAGTAAGTTAGGAGCTCAGTGGCCACTGTTCTGTTAATAAACTTTTCCCTTCTTTCCACCACAAATATTTTTCCTTCTTGGGCCTGATTTTGTAAATCTTCCAAAAATCCATTTACGTTATTTTGTTCAATGTAAAGATAGAGGTATATGGTGTCCAAGATCTGGAATCCAGGGGTCCTGCTGCCTTTCTCCCATGGGTCTACAGTATGTGACAGTGAATCGCCAGCACCTAGTTCTTAAAGCACTGTTCTCACCTGATGTCACCAACACAACTATTCTTGTTTTTCTACTTCTGACACTGTGGCTTTATTTCCTTCATTGGTTCTTTTCCAGCTCTGTGAATATGGTGTCCCGCCAAATTCTAAACTGTTTTTTTTAAGCTCCTCTTCACATAAGGAATCAGCTGCTACAACCTCTCTCCCTAACCTGTCCAACCTAGCCTTAGGCCTGAATTATAATTGTCACCCACTTCCACATAACATCAGTGTGCCTCTTCCCTTCAAACTCAACATATTGCAGAGACTCTCACTCCAATCCAGTGTCTCTCCCTAATAATGTCTGATATTCCAAAGGCCCACTTTTGGAACCCAAATAGCCCTAATAATCTTATCTTTAACCAATGCCGTATCTCTCCCCTTTTTTTTTCATTCTCCCAAATTAATCTCTCAGTTTCCCAAAATTACCTTGGGTTTTCCTTCTTCTTGGCCTTTTTTCATGCATTACTTCTTTTGGAAGGTTCACCCCTGCCAGTTTCTATCCATTCTCTAAGGTGATCTGTATCCTTTTTTGACCACCCATGTCTATTTCTTCTCGAAGCCTTCCCAGTAATACCTAGCATCCTCTTCTCTCTTCTAAGCACTCCAGCCCACTAGGCTGGTAGGTAACCACTGAGGTACGGCAGCAGCACAATCATCTCATCCCCCAAAAGAGGTCTCACAGAGCCAGACTCCTATTTTTTGTATTATCTGGATAATGCTCTGCAAACAGATGCCATTGAATATCTATAAAGAAATTGTCAGGCATCCTTTGATATAGAATATGGGAAAGGGAACTGTTAAAAGGGTTAAAAGTATATATTTTATTATAATATGGTTAAAGTACATATTTTATTATTATATATACATGCTTATATAATTGTCAGAGTTCTTTAAATGATAGACTTGTATTTGTAGTTTTTAGTGTCCAAATATGAAGCTCTCATTGGCAAATGTGGGCATTTGTGAACCTGGAAACACAGCTCCTAATTTGGCATCTGGGAGGCACTCCATCATGTTCCAGGCAGTGGCAGCCTGTACCAGTGCCCATTTTCCATTTTATTTGGTTATCGGTCAAAAATGCATCAAGTTTATGTTTGCCTCGAGAAGAGGTGCTCCAGGGACATTTTCAGTACTTGGTGAGAACTGTAGTCAATTTCTTTGATAGGATCCATTCTTCCCATCCTGCACTGTTCTTCAGTCACTGTTTCAAAGCATAAACTGTCTCCAGAGATAACAAAATTGGCCCCTGTGCAGAAAGAAGGGATGATTCCCTCTGTGTCCACTGTGTAGCAGGTCATAAAGACCTAGTAGAGTGTTACTAACAGGGCTATATTGAATGTCTGCATTGGGGCTAGAGTCAGAAGCACTGCTGTCTGCCTGGAACATCGCAGTGATGTCTGGATTCATTTTTCAAGTGCTGTGGAAGTGCTGCCAGGAGCTGCTAGTGGTTGTACTAAGCTAAAGGATGGGTAGGCAGAGGCCATGCTTTCTCTGGAAGGAAAAAGAGGCCATTGGCTGATGGTATGGCAGTAAGCATTCACGGAAGCAGGTAGAGATTCACTCATAGGTGGAAAATTGACTGAATTCCTTCTTAAAAATCTGAAATGCCAAGTAATATGGAAATCTGTTTTTGTTATCTGCTATTCTTCCCTTCATCTGGCAGCAGCAGTCCTTTACAAATCCACTTTTACCCTATTCCTGTGAATATGCCAGGCTTTACTCCCAACCCCTGGTAGGGGGTGACCATGTGACTCAGGACTAGCCAATCTCTGTATGGCCTCAGATCAACCAGGAATAACTACAGAATCCAGGTCAGGCCGGGCCAACCAGAACCTTTCTCAGAAATTCTTTTTTTATACTAAAGATGGAAGAGAAATGTGTCTCTTTGTCCTTTGACAACTAAAAGAGAATTTCTGGAATCTCTGCCCATCTTGGAAGATTCTATAAAAAGAACACCAATACATAAAAAAGAAGACAAGTTGAAAGATAAAAGACAAGGGGAAAAAGTTAAAATTGGATACTATTTTAGCACTTAACTCTAGATAACCATCAGGACAGTTTTATCTCAGAATTCTGCGTACAAATTAGCTGTCTGCCTCCTCTTTCTTTTATCTTTCTTTTTAAAAAAAATCAGTTCAATTCATTTCTGATGCCAATTTCTTTATTTTACAGATATGGAAGTAGAAACAGAGACTAATTTGACAAAAAATTATCAACTATTTGGTGTCAAGGGCCTGAGAAGAACATCTTGGTGGAAAGAATACTGAAAGAAACAGTAAATGGATAGATTAATATATGGTTGGCAAAGTTACAAAGAACCAAAACAAGGAGATCCAAGATGGCCGACTGAGTGGTGGCATGATAGAGAGCCTCTCTGAAAAAAAACCAACTAAGATGCTGGAATCTGACAACATGGAGAAAGCCAGACAAAAGGAGAGGAATTCTCACAACCCAGGAAGAAACTGAGGAAAAAGAAAAAGAAAAAAAAAGAGGACAGAGGGCTGGAGCTGGGCAAGCTCTGGTTGCTGTACTGGCAGGTCTTAGAGTCAGGCAACTCATGATCAAGCTGAGATTGTGGTCCTGCTGAGAGTGGGGGTTGGTGAGCTCAAGACCCTCTGCTGGAGGAGGCGCTGTGGCAGGGAGTGGAAACAGCGAATTGAGCTGCGTGAACTTTGATGAGTGACGGGAACTGGATTCCTCAGAGCAGGAGGACTGGCTAGATGACATTTTGGAGTTGGGCAGGACCAGCTTGAATCAAAACCCGAGGTGGCATCCGTCGACGGCCCCTGGTCCAAAGCAGATTGGTGGGATCTGCTTGGGCTGGGCCAGGCCCCTGGTTGAAACCCAATAGCTGGGACAAGGCTGTTCTCAGTCAGTGGCATCCCCAGGGAACACACAAACTTGCTGAAGCATCCACTGGTTGACTGACATAGGGGGAGGGGCTGGCTTACAGTGTGCAGTGGACTGGGGGGCAGCACTTCCCTAGCCAGTGTGCTGCAGAAAAAACTGTAAGCAATACAAAAGGTCCGGAGACCTCCACCACCCACCCATCTGAAGGGGACCGGAAACATGACAAGACAGAGAAACAGCAAAAGGCCTCCAACCACCGAACCAGGGAAAGTGAGTCCAGTAGAGGTAAATGCAGAGGAGGTTGAGGCAGCAAACCTGTAATATCAGAGACAGCCTCATCAGAAATAAAGAAATACTTCCGTGACCTCATCGACGAATTTAAATCTGAATGTCTCCAATGTTTAGATTTTATTAATAGTGTAATGCAGTGCTAAGTTTAATTATACTATGTTTGATGATATAGACAATTTTATTGAAAACAATAAGAGACGTCATGGTGATTACTGTAGATCACCTAGTGTTGTGGTTTTATATGTCCTTTTCATTTTGTGTTTCTCTAGGAATTGGTGTTGTTGACTTGTTTTGATTTGTTTCTCCCTCTAATACAGAAAGGCTAGGTACACATGTAGAGACTTATACATATGTAGAACTTCTAAGTAGTTTACAAGAATGGATTATAGTTATTGTAAAGAAAAAAAAGAGGAAAAGAAAGTATTCTAAAGGATATAACTGCATGTATGTTTGAGTGTGTGGGATTGATAACCATGTTGCTAAGTTTTTGTTGGATGGATGGATAAACTGATTGCAGTCTCACTGTTTGGATGTCTACTTTGTAGGCTTTACTTTTGTAGCTTGAACAACTACTTGTAAGAGGAAAATATGTAATTATCAACTAGTGATTTCTTACTGGTTACTATTTTGTTTTTTTGTTTTGTTTTGTCTTTGAAATTCTGTATTATTTCTACCCTCTATTTCAAATTTTTTTCTTAAAAAAAAGAAAACAAAGAAACCAAAACAAGTGTTGGAAGTGTTTATCTCTAGAAAGTAAGACTAAAGAACTTGTGCATTTTATAATCTATACTGTTTACATTTTTAAAACCATATGGATATAAAAATTACCATAACAGATGAAATGACTTAAAACATATAAGACCGGGGGTTTAGCTTGGTGTAGACCACTTGGTAGCATTGGGACGCTCTCAGCTCTACGGAGTAGACAAATTCTAAAAGTTTATATCTTAAAATCTCATCACAGAAGAAGATACAGAAAAGACAATACTATTGTTTTAGTAACTAAATATTCTAGAATCCTGAAAAGGAGATCCATTTATTCATTCACTACTGGGAGGTGGTGCGTGTCTTTGAAGCCACTGGGAGGTGGTGCGTGTCTCCAAAGAATTTATCAATCACGACCATTCCTGCCACTACAAGCACCAACAGGATTGCCACTGGCACCACCACCACTGATTATAACTCTCATTGAGCATTTGCTATGTACAAACACCATTGTAAGTGCTTTACCTATAAAAACCCAACTAATCTTACAAAAACCTTAAGAAAGAAGCCACTTTTATGGTCTCCATGTTACAAAAGAGGGGCAGCTGAGGTATAAAGACTTATTAAGTGAGTGGCCTGAGGCTCCGCAGCTGGTAAGCAGTGGAGAGGAGGTTTGGCTCGTGACTACCATGGTACAGTGCCCCTCCTCAAGGCACCACAGAGTATTCAGGACTTAGCACATGCACTGTGACTCCATCAGGCACAAAGGACCTTCCTAATTTGGGTTCCTTTCTAGACTGTGCTGTCCCTCTCCCCTCTGTTTTTGGGCTACTATGCTGTAAACACAGCAGTGCAACCTAAAGCAGACATGGAACTTTTAGGTGGTTATGTCCAAGATGCCTAAACACTCTTGTTTGTCGGAGAAGCTATCACTATACCAAGCAGCTTAAAGGGGTTGGTTTTGCAACTAAGAAATAAAATTTGCTTTCAGAATTTCTTTCAGTTTTGGCACCATCAACTAGCACTTATTATAGTGAGAAACTACTGACTGTTTAGTCTCTACTGATTTACAGTTGTACAACCTATGTCCAAAAAAAAAAAAAAGATAGCAGATGGACAGGAAGATGAGACTTATTGGTAAAGGTTCTCCATTCATACTATGCAAGTAAAATCTGAAGCTATATTTCTGGAAATCAAAAGACACATGACATGATAGCAGTAAATACTACCATAATTTCATCATGAAAGTTTCTATATATTTATAGTTTATTCCTCCTATTTGAATAAGATGTTTGTTATAGTAAGAGTAAGTTAGTGAAAATAATATCTAAATAAATTGGAATTAAACTCTTAAAATGGCTTTGGCTTTGAAATCACAGCTCTTTTGAAGTCTGGCCTCTGAGATACTGAGTCTGTTCCCTGGCAGAAGTGATTGTGCCACCAATTATTTGTATAACCTTGACTAAATAATTTAGGGTCTGAATTTTGTCATTATTAAAGCTGAAATATTTTTGGATAGTTTCCTTTAAATATTTTAAAGAAGTTTCTTCATGCTATAAAAACCATTATCTAGTCTTTCAAAATTATACATTTACTAATTTTACTTCTCTGTTATGTTACTCACTCTATTGAGAGATTATATCACTAAATATGCTCAAGTTTAGGAGTATATTTTTTACATGCTGATGAACTAAATACATTTATAGATTTTTTCCAAATTTCTGTTAACATAGGTCTATCATTGAAGAACTAAACATTTCTGAATAAATAATACACTGCCAATAACATTTTTTACATATTTTGATCTCATAAGGATAAATAAATGAAAGGAATGCACAGTTGGCTCTAGTACTGGAGTAATTTATTTCCCTTAAAGGTCAACCCTTGCTAGTTTAAAAGTTAATAGCCATGATACACAAGCCAAGGGTTCTGTGGTGTGAATGCAGGCCTTGCCTGGTCACCAGGCTCCCATTCCAACCTCTCATCTGAAGAATGAAGAAGCTCCTGAAAAAGCTCAAAAATGCATTTTGGCAAGCTCAAGAAATTCAGCTTAGCAGCACAAATTAAGAGCTTTGTGGCCATGAAAAAAAAAAAAGTTGTATATTTTCAATGGCTTTCACTCTTCTTCGCTTTTGACCAGCTATCTTTGACATTCCTTAGAGGCCAAAGGATGAGAGTCAGTAATGACAGATCTGAACAACCTTTCCCCTTAGGAAGCAGATCCAACTTTCTGCAGTAAATGAAATCTATCTAAATGTGTCTTGGGGAAGAACTATTATAAATGAGATTCCCTCCCTGAGGAAGGACGAAACCCACCAAAACAATTCTTAGATAAAACAATCCAATTTTGATGTCATTACTCTTAAGAATGAGAAATGTATAATAGGTACATGAAGTTTACAAATTGGTTGCAGATTATTCTGTATAGGCAAGAGTGAAGTTGTAATATTAAGCCTATATTACATGCTTAATGAAGCCTGCTGCATGCCACATCTGGGTTTCATATACTCTAAGATTAGACACTGTAAGGTTATAAGAATAGGTACTACTTGTTTTAGGGGATCTGTATATACAACTGAATGAATGTGATTATTATGTTTTTTAGATTTAAAACAAATGATGTAAAAAGTCACTGGAGGGAGTGTATCATCAGTGTGATAGTGCATACGAGGTCAGGGAATAGACAGACAGAAGGAACTGCATGGTTTGCCCAACAGGGTGATAAATCTGGTGAAGTACTGCACAAGGGCTATGCCAGAGCTCAGGTCAGGGATTGGATTTCTTCAGCTCTTAGGGTCTCAAGTGAGGACACCAGGGTAAGAACATCTTTAATCTTCTAAATCATTTCTAATGAGAATACAAACGTTCCAAAGAACAAAGGACAGTTATGCTCCAAATCAGCCAGGTTTGCACAAGGGTGACATTTTCCTTGAAGAGTGAGGATGAAGTGATGCATAGCTGACTGTCCAATAAGTTTATGTCCCAGTAACACAGTCTCAGCGTGTGTGTGATATGCAATATACATGCCTGACTGGATAGAGTGGTGTCAGTATAATTCACAGCTTCAAGTTTAAATATGATAAAATTGTTTGCCAAAGTGTCCTAGGTAAAAACAATAGAATATATTTGTTGTACCTTTCTTCATAATTTGGCCTTTCAAATATCATCTTATGTCTTGATTGTGGCTACTAGTAAAGGAAAGCATACTTTTGTTCTGAGATGTACAAGCAATTGCTGCCAGGGAACAAAGATTAATAAATAGTTTTGTGGTTAGTACCATCTGAATAAAACAGGATTAATGTAATAGATACAAGTATGGAAGTACAAAAGTTATGAACTGAATAGTGATTTTTTTTCTTGCTTGGTGTATTTTAATCTCTAAAATTTTTATCAGAAGGATAAATTGCAGATCCACAGAATTTACAAAAATGGCAACATAGGCCAGAGACATTCAAGCTATTTGAGATATATGTTAATGACCTAATAGGCTAAACGTTTCTTTTTGCTTTTCAAGTGCATGATACCACTGTATTTAAAAACTCTCAAAAGAAAAAAAAAAGAAGAAAGAAAGAAAGAACTTACAAAGAAAAAAATCTGTAAGCCTAAAAACAACAACAACAACAACAAAAACAAAACTTCTCACTGCACGGTAGCCTTGAAGCATCAAGGTATTGTGAGGGCCCTCTGTTCTTCACTGTGTTCTGCTGTGGACTGAATTCCAGAAGGGAGCGCTCCTGGCCTGTGTCCTCTCTTCTGAGGAGTGGCAGTGGTAGGGTGAATCTGTTCTCAGCCTCTCCTTTTGTTTCTTCATTGTGGTTCTGCTGCTTGCAGGGAGGGAATTCTCTCTCTCTCTCTCTCTCTCTCTCTCTCTCTCTCTCTCTCTCTCTCTTTTTCTCTCTCTCTCTCATCATAGGGTCTGTCCTTTTGGAGCTGTACGGTGCTAGCAGTGAATGGTAAGTACCTCCAGAGCAAAGCTCATTTGGCCTGACAGCACATCCTCTTTCACCTCTGAGATTCTTCCAGCACAGATCTGATGCCTCAGTTTATCTCTCAGACTGTCTCAAATGTGTGCCGGGAGAAAAGAAAACTCTCCTTAAACACATCATTCCTTCCCTTTACTTGTTTGAGAGACCCTGAGACATATGGGCTCCCTTGTTAATAAATTAGTGAGTTTTTAAATTTACAGCTATTGTTTGTTTAGCCTTAATCTGAAGAGACCGGTAAAGAGCTGAAAAGTGAAAGTGACCTCAGATTTATTCAGTGCAACAAAATAAAAGCATTAAACAGACCTACTCTTTGGGAGGCAATTTGGGGACTTTCCACTGATGTCTCAGTATGTGCCTTTGGTGGCAGGGTCTCAGTCCTTATCTAAAGGTTTTAGAAACAGCTCCCTACTTCATGTACATGCTGTCCCTAAGCAACTCCCGTAAATGAAAGGTTATGGACATCCATTGATTTCCCATGCAGCTTTAGTATCCCTTTCTTCTCCTCAAGACAGAAAACAGATTTATAACTGCTTTCATAATACCTTTGAATTCAGGATGCAAATACTTGGCTGAAATTTACTCTGCCAAATGGCTGGTAGCATTTTTAGTTTGTTGCCTTTTAATAAAATAGTGCTATTAGGCTTTGATTATGAAAATGAATGGCCAAAGGCAAAGCATCATATAAGACTGTGCAATCAGCAACATATTCTTTGTGGTCAACAGAATTTAACATTTTTGCCTGAGAGAATTTAAAACACAACGATTATTTCTTAAAGTCAGTACTGTAGTAGTCATCATAAAAAATTTTCTTTTAAAATTTGCACTCAAAAATTTAACTGCAGACATTTCTTGTGTAATATTTCTGTTTTTCTCTTTTGAATTAAATTCTATTTCTTAAAATGGTAACACATACGTGATAAAAAAATAAAAAATCTCCCCAAACACTGGTGGAGTTCCAGAAAAATCAATTTTCCCACAACTCACTGCTAACCATTGCCTGAGCTCCCTCCCAAGCTACCCCAGACACAACAAGCACACACATGTACATTCCATGCTTCTGTGCTCCTATACCAGCATTATTTTGAACACAGACTTCCATACTGAATGTATTTATTCAATTATTCAGTGCAGTCCCAACACTGCTGACAGCAATTATTACCTATGCATGTAGCTGAGACCAAATTCCTTGAAGTGATTAGTTTTAAAGTTAGATTTAACCAAATATGGAGATGGAACAGATAAAACTTTAACTCTGTCTCAGTTAAAATAAAAATAACAATCTTAAGTATCAGTCTCACTGTGCATTATTTAGGCTGTACTTCAGATTTTAGCTCTGGTGGTTATGGTGTCCTGGGGAAGAGATTTTGTCATCTGGAGTCTGGTACCAAAATATTATTTGAAGTACACAGAAAAGTTTCTTCATTTTTTTTTTTTTTTACATTTCTGTGGGTATTGTGTTTTTAAATAATGAAATTCTCTTTTAAAGAAAAATGGGAATCTCTGTAATCACTTTGATAATTGAGGAAGCTTTTGCCTTGGACTGAAAATAATTTTTCACATAAAACAGCACAGTTCACTCCCCAAAGGACTCCAAGAGGCGGCCCCTCTCCCTAACTCATTGTCATTTTATATACTTCACTGCACTGACTGCTGAAATTCTTTCATTCCTGCATCTCTTTTTGTATTCTCTGTCGGAATGTCCAGCTCTCTACCCCAACTCCAGCGCCAGTCCAGGGAAGTCAGTGTCTTCAGAAGGGGACTTCTTTTTGTTGTTGTTTTGTGGTTCAGAATCCAGAATGGGTCCTGATGTGTAATTCTCCACTGAAAGAACTCCACTTGTATCTCCAGGGTTGACTGTTATTATTGTTAAGTGGTTTATCAGTAAGGCATTTTCAGATGTGAAAAGATGAAAATGACCATTTAAGATATTTAATACTGTGTCTGCTATATTGGCGTGGAGGGGAAGGGCTCGCCTGTCCCTGGTCACACACCTCCAGACCTGCTCTGTTCAGTGTGGGAGCCACTGGCCATATGTGGCTCTTGAACACTTGAACTATTGCTAGTCCAAACTGAGATATGCTGTAAAGTGTAAAATATATCCTGGATATTGAAAATTTAGTTCAAAATGTGAATGTAAAATGATCTTATTACTCATTTTTATATTGCTTCTGTGTGTAAGTGGTAACATTTCAAGTGGGTTAAATAAAAGATTGTTAAAATTAATTGCATTTGTTTTGTTTCCCTTTTAAAAGTGACTATGAGACCATTAAGGCTGCTTATGTGGCTACATTGTGATCTACATTATATTTCTACTAGACAGTGCTCTTAGGAGCAGCTCACAGGGGTTATTGTCTCTTTGACAACTGTCCTCCTTGATGTTTATTAGGTTCTCTACCAAAGGGGAATCACACCAGAGAACCTTAGAACTTAACAACTTGGATTCTGAGGAATCAATATTATGGGATAGTGGTGATGGGTTTGTCCATGATTGTGGCAAAAAGTTATCCTCTGATTTTGGCCTCATTTTCTCCTTTATTTGCTGACTGCACCACGAGTAATATCAGAAATGATTCTAAGATGGTTTCTCAACGTTTTCCCCTTTTCTAAGATGCTCACAGATGGTCGGTCTGTTGGGAGCCCCTTTGGTGCTACTCACCATGATGGGTGTGAGCCCTCCCTGTCCTGTGAGCATTCTCCCACAGGAGCTGAGAGACTCCATTTCCTTAGAGAGCTGTATTCTGCTCAGGTCACCCCACAAGGCCACAGTTGTATAATTAGTCCTGCTGCAGTGAACATGGATATTAGTCATGGGAGAAGAGCTGTGACCTCTGAAGATCCAGGGAAAAGGGCAGAAGACAGCTGTGGTGTGAAGATGAATTTTCTCTAATGTAAGATCATGTAACAGAGCAAGAGCAAAAATACTGGAACATGTCAGTAAGAGGGGATGACCAATTATGAAGCTAAAGTATTACATTTAAATAAGGTCATAGGTATTTTTTTATCCATTTATACATATACTTAAAATCAGTGCAAAAGTATAAAAACAACAGCCTGCCATCTTAAGCTACATAGGCTATTTTTATATTTAGAAGAAGTTTAGGAGGAATAGAAGTGAATGCAGATTAAATAGGGCCAGGTGCTTATCTATTCCTTCCTTGTTAAAGTCCACTTGGAAAAGCTAATATGATCTTCTCAACCAACATCTTCTCTCAACTCAGAAACCACTAACCTGGAGGAGACCTGCCAGGCTACAGAGAGATGATAGGAGATACTTTCTTACTCATACTCAAAAAGTGAAATTTTAATAATAATAGTATTTATGTTTGAACAAACTTTATAAAAAACAAGATGCTTGGAGAAAAATTTATAGTACATTGAGTGTACAACTAAAAAAATGCCTTCTGATATTACTTAGTTTGGCTAAATATAGTACCTAACAGGCCACATGCTGCATAGAACATTTCCCCCTGGAATTCAGCTAATATAAATAAAACAAAGAGAACCTGGCCCCCCTCCATGAGCATTACATCATTCTTCCATATTAGGAAAATTTGATTCAAACCTGAAATTTTGCTGTCAACAATCAGAGTTTAATTCTGCATGGGTGACTCTGGACAGGGAACTGCTCTATGCAGAAGGGCTGCTGACATGGGGAGAAAGGTGACATTGTATTTTCACCAACAGGAACAGCACAGAGAGAATCTACAGAGTACACTGAATTCCCCCAGATAAGGTACATTTAAGAAGGCATATTTAATGTTCTCCAAGATTTTTAAATATATTTTTTGACATGGAAACATACAACGGTGAACAGAGGAAAAAGCAAGAAACCTTAGATTCTTGATTTATTCTAATTCCAATACTGGTCCCAACCAAAGATTTTTGTATCTTATCTTAAGAGGGTGAAGTGAAGGGGTAGAAGCTTATGTCAGGTTTCTCCTTTGCCTTCCTGCATGTTGTGTTGGACGTTACACTGCTCCAGGTTATCTTTTCTGCTCTGAGATAATACCATATTAACACATTACCTGATTTACGCTTCCTGCTATGAAAGATAGGATTTATAAAGTTAATGTGTATGTGTAAAATAAAAATCAAACCACTTCCTTAAAAATGACCTTGTATGGGTGTAAAGAGGATTATTAATCAGTTTGCTGATACTACTTTTCTTTCCTCTTGGTGTAAGCACTATCATCATGAGCAATAAGCAAGAAAACGCTAAAGAAAAATGTTCTAAATCTTAAGTCCACAATGGTTCAATAGTGTTGACAAAATTCATGCCATATTCTAAAACAAGTAATTTACAAATAAACAACCTTGTTATACAATATATTATTAATGTAACATACTAATGCAAACAATGGCGGTTTCTATGTTGTGTGCTACCTTGGAGAGAGCACATACAAGCCTTATCACTGACTTCTCATGTTCCACTTTGATTAGGGAACAAAATCAGATGAATTAATGACACTGGTCAAGAAAACATGGAGTGTGTGATGTGGCCATCAGACAAGGGTTATGGAAAGAAGGAAATCTGGTCTGGAAAATAAGCGAGGGCAGTTCCAACAGTCCCAGGTTTATACTTCTAAATCTGTTACTGAACTTTTCTAACATTTACTTTTCCAAAGGAAAGAAAAATAAATATACCTGAGCCTCTTGCACTTATTATATTGGACAGTGGATAATTCTCACAGTTCTCCATAAACAGCATCCACAGTGAGAAGCTGGGAAAGCAATTGCATTTAAGGACTCAACTTTTTACCTCCAAAGGTTCCTCCCATCACCTGCGGGATTTTGCTCATATACCTCTTACTGACTTAGGAACCAAAGGTAATGACGTACTTTTTACATGTGTAGGCTCTGGAATTAGACTGGATCTATTTAAATTTTAGACTCTATTATTTCTTTGATCACTTAACATTTCTGAACCAATTCCTTATCCTTAAAAAGAGGGCCATAAATGCACCTCCTAGGCTATGAAGATGAAATGAGTAATCACATATCATGTGCTTACAGCGTGCTTGAGCAAGCCTTCAGTAAGTGTTAGCTGTTAATATTTAGGGTGGTTTTATATCTCTATCTACCTACCTATAAAATTTCTCCAAATATCTACCTTTTCCTTAGAGACAAATAATGCACTAGAAAGGACTCTGGGACAACAGGCAAAGCAACTGTCCTAAGAGAAAATGCAACATGTACTTATCCTGTTAATAGTTTATAATGACAAGGCCATGTAATGTTGAGATACACTAATAAATCAACAGAATTTGTGTATCACTGGGTACAGTACAGTGTACAAAAGATTAGTTGAAATAAAGCCTTAACAAATAAACATTCATTATAATTTAAAGCATTTATCTTAAGATAGGCTTAACATATTAGTTCCCCATTTTGTTCTGAATGTTTCTTTTCAACATTAGCCCAGAGATTCTATGAAGTTTAACAGTAAGTAGAAAAAGAAGCACGAGTACATTTTCTTTTCCGTGGGTCAAGTTGTGCTCAGCACAGACATAAGCGACTGAGTCGCTTCCCTCCTGTCAGGGGAAACTGTCCCCTGGTACATCATCATTGTAGAAACAGAAAAAAAAATCTGTTAAAAATGAGCTTTAATGGAAAAAATTCAGCTGGAACTCTCTGTCCCCCTCTGTCTTTTTTCATACCACTCTTATGTAAGCTCTTTACTATATATAGTAGAGAAAGGGAAGCTGCCCTTGATCTGACGGAGGCAGTCAGATTTGGGTCGCTTCCTCCTACCTTGTGCCCAAAGGAGCTGCACCTGACCAATGGCAGGAGATGCCCCAAGTGCTCTGAGACATGGACCCTGCTGCACTGCTGGCCCTCCTTGGCCCATCAGCCTCCCTGCTATAAAGTCAGCATGCTGCCTACTTCTGACCCAATCTACTGGGGTGTCTGTGCAACCATAAGAACACATGGGAAATACTTTTTGGCTTAGTCAGTTAAGCATACCCACCCCATACATCCGCCCAAGATTTGTACAAGAGCTACAATTCGAAGGTTTCAGTCTTGGAATCCTAGACTGTTCTACCACCCTTGACCAGCATGGCCAAGCAGGGTCACACGTTGGTTTGTTTAGTATCTGTTTTCCCCACTAGGCTACAAGCTTCACAAGGGCAGGGTACACATCTGTTTTATACAGTAATAAGCCAGGCACCCATTCCAAGAATGGACAAATGAATCAGTCAATGAATAAGAGGCAGAAATGGCTAACATGTACTGAACAGTTACTGTGTGATTTTGGACAATTAATCTCTCTCAGTTTTTCATCTACATAATGGGATAATAACAGCCCCTGAATTGGCCCTGTATGAAGATTGCATGGGAACAGGGTTTGGCCCAGAGGTGTGCTTTGTCAGCTGTTGTTAGAATCCTCTCTTCCTCCTCCTTACTCTGCACATAGTCACTGACCTTGTTTCACAAGTCAGAACCCTAGGAGTCACCACTGCCTGACCCTCACCCACTTCCTCTACACCACAAGACCTGCCTCTTCCTCCTCTCCTACACATCTCCTACACAGCCCTGGGAGTTTCAAAACCCACCTCTGAGCTTGTGATCTGATTTCCCTGCCCACGACTGCTTCCGCTTGCTTTCAGGATAAATTCCAAATTCCTTAACCTGGCCCACTCGTCCTGGCTGTCCCATTCAGCTGCTTTTCCTGCCGTGGCCTGTCTGCTTCAGCCCTACCCTTCAATACTAGAGCTACTCAACACCTCTCGCCGCCTCCCATTCGACTTTCAGATGTCAGCTCAAACACCAGTCACTTCCTGAGGAAAAGCCCATTCTGTGCCCCTAAACTGCTCACAGCCCTGCAGTTTTCTGCCCTCTGAGGTCCTGGCACACTTTCTCATTGCATCCACCACATGTGTTCTCCTACATATCTATCTGGGTCCACGCATTCAGGCCATGAAGGCCCTTTCTAGCCTCAGTGAAATGCAAGCCAGGAGAGAACTGAGCACGGGCTAGTCTAGAGACTCTGTGACCTTATGTGCAAATCTTCTAGTGTGGCTGTTCCTGGGCTTTGCTTTGATCATCTGTAAGAATAATGTGTACTACATTTTTAAGCCCAACATTTCATTTGGACAAAAATAAATTTTGTGTACACAGATGGAAGAGCTGGCGGTTGTGTTAGCTGAGAGACAGTTACCATCAGAGACGCTCTCAGTTGTTCCTATGGCTTCTCTCCCCTTCCCGCCATCAGTTAGCTGTGTGTGAAATCTCTCCTTTACAATACCAATGCAGTCTTCTCTGTTTTTCTTCTTCAAATGGCTAACATTACGAAAACATAAATTATGACATCTAAAAAGTAAATGACTCTTTTTTTTCTTCAAAATTTAATGGTGAATGAACACTTAATATTACCAATAACAAGGCAGAAGAAAATGCCTACTATCTCCTAGCAACAGTCAAATACTCTAAACACAGCCTGCAGTCCTCACAACCACAGCTCTTGTACACAATATTAACTTAGGGGCGGCCCTCTTCTTTCCTTTTCCTTCTTGTCCAGTGCCTTCAATGAACTTAATGAATGCTGATAGAGCTTGTAATACATCTTAGGTACTAGGCTCAGTCCTGGAAATGCAGTAGGGATCCCAGCATTGTATGTTTGGGATTGCTATTCAGAGGTGTGTGGAGACAGTGTGCCGTGTCTTAGCTCTTCCAACTCCACAGCTTTTCCAGGCAGTGTCTACCTATACCTCTCTCTTTGAGCCAAGGAGGCCACTGCACTGTGGTAAGAAAGCTGTCATAAGCCTCAGAGAACTTCACCTGCTGGACCCTTCTCTCTCTGCCCATGACAGCAAGTTGGTGCTTCCATTTTTCCAGGAGAACTTAACATATTTCCAAGAGACCAGAGTGGGATAGACTGGTTTGACATTAGATTATTTTGTTAGACAGGTCCCCTAGCTAGAGTTTTCATTGTCACCTGTGTGCTTATCATCTGGGGATAAAAGAGCTATACTTTTCTCACTTATAGCTTATTAAAACGCTAAATGATAAGTCTTTCAATAGAGATAAGTTTAGGATGAACAAAAAATATCCACAAGATACTGGATAATTGTCGTATTAACTTACCAAACAGTTTTATTGTACCTCTGTCATTTTATATATTTAGGTATATAAGGGAGTAAGGGGCAGAGCGAGATTCTAGAAACAGAGGAAACAAAAGTAAGTCAGACCATGAGTCCAGTCTTTAGGGTGGACAGCAAATGCTGGTGCAGGTTGGTGACACACAGGAAAAGAGAGGATGCAGCTGAACATATGCTGCGACTGGCAGACAGCCACCCAGCTGATGTCCTCCGCTGCTCCATGACACTTGGGCCAGATTCAGTCATTCAGCAAAAATTTCTTGCCAGCCATGGGATGCCAAGTACTGAGACAGCACCTGAGGACACACATGCTAAGCAAGAGTAAGAAGTGTGTATTTTGTATAATACTTGCCTACTTCTGAACCAGACCTAGGAGGTGACATTGAAAATGACAGAATTAGCCCAGGTATACCATATTAAAAACAAACCATTTTATAGCCAGGGAAATATCTTTGAAAATTTGGGCAGGGAGTGGGAGCTACAGCAAGAACATTCATTCCCCCAGGTGCGGAGGGCAAAAGGCAGAAAGCAGAGGCTGAAGGCCTCCTGGGTCACCCACGCACATGCCCTGGAAGATCACTTAAAGTTCAGAAACCAAGCAAACTAAGCTTCCTGGCTCTGTGGTCAGACAAAATTTTTCTTGCTTGTAGTCTTTTGTTTCTTAGTAGCTTTCAAATATGAAGGGAGAATAGAGAGTTCATTGCTGTTTAAAAATTAAACAAATATACTGGAAAACTGGTCAGAAGTTTGTTATATTTCATGACACCAAATTTTAGCAATTTCACTCATGAGTGTACACAATGAAACAGTACCTATTTAATGGGAGTGACATGAGGGTGAGAAGAGGGAATGGGGTGCGAAGAGGGGGTTCACTTTTTATTCATTATCTCCTAGGTAGAGTCAGCCACATGAGATCTGAATCTCCCTATGTCTGATGGTCTCTCCACGCTGCACCATTCTCTCTAAGAATGGGGACAATGATACCTAACGAAATGACATTTCTTATCAAGTTTAAGGGAGGTTGGAAGTATAAAAGCATAATGTGGAATTTGGCTGTCAAGAAATTGCAGTCTCACTTTCCCTCAGTATTGATAAAATATGCATATTAAGTTTGGTTTATACTGAAATCCTTTTCAATGCCTCAGAATCTATAGAGAATTCAATTTAGATTTTAAAAGCAGATATCAAGTTCTCTGCCAGTGAACACAGGTCTGTCAGAGAACACATCACTGCTATAAAAATTGTCACATGTCAAAATATACTCCCTTTCAGCTAGAGTGTTACAGGGATCACCTTAAAGAAGATATGTTTTTCTGGTCTTTCAACAATGAAGAAAATCCAATTTGGCTTCTTTAAAAGACAACGAAACAGTCCAAGCACTTAGCATAACCCTGAGTCTCAAAGAAAGCCCGGATTGCATGGTGGGCCTGGAACTCATTACAGCTTATCTCTTCCTCTGATGCTATCAGTTGCCAAGGAAAGTTAAAGACAAAAGTCAACTTTTGCACCCAGTTGGGAATGTAAGTATGTTCAAGGGTGTCGCAACACAGTAGGCTTAATTTATGTTTAGATGGGAAGAATGCTGGTGGCAAGCATTGAATCTGTATATTCTGCCTGAAGGAAAAGAATTTTTACACATCTGCAAGGAAAACTTGCAAAATAACCTCTCACAGTATCCTTGAGTTACATTTTAAGGAAAGTTCATCTGTCTGTAAGAACAAGACATTAGCCTATGAAATTATATAGAAAATGGAAAACAACTGACTTTTTTCTGAAATAAGAGCCCCAAGTAGCTTTTGACAGTGAGTGGTAAAGTTTAAAATCAAAGGGTAGTCATAAAGCTGAATCTTCACACATTTCTTTAGAAAAGATTGATTCAGATAATCATTCACTCTGAAATACATTCTGCCAATTTTAAGTCTTTCCTTTCAACCATTTAAAGCATAGAACAAATAAACACTCCAGATTTAAACTTTGGATTGTACTGGCATTTAGCCTCAGAATTCAAACTAGCATAGTTCTAAGTCTGATGATGATCTCCTGACTTTCTGCCTTTAGTATTGCTTCCTTTCATATACTGTGTGTGATTACATTTCTCTCAAATTATTTTATCACTGTTGGTATGAGAAGCTGTCTCTTAACAGCAAAAAAGAAATTTCAAGTAGATCAGCACCTAAATTGCATTGCATACTTGCTGGGTTGAAAGAGAGACCAATGGCTTTTGCTCAGCCCTGGTTTCTAGTCACTGACCACAAAGATTGGTGCATTCGATCTCTAAATTACACACATTTACAGCTCTCAGTAGCCTTAAGCCATCAAGCATAGGCCCTAAGGAAAAATAAATGCTAGCTCACATTTCTGTGGGTCTGATGGGGGGGATGAGGGAGGAAGGGAAGAGGATCCAAACCAGAAAGAAAGATGGGAGCAGTTTTGAGTTCCAGTCCCCTTTCAACCAACCCACTAATTTCAAGCCCTTCTTCATTTAGCAAATATTGAAATTGTTTTGCTTTGGCCTTAACATTTCCAAATTAGCATTTCTGTGTGCGGGGGGATAATATGGCTAAACTTAAATGAAAGTCCTGTTTATTCCTAGTAGTGGGTAAGAAACGGATGTCCTGGTATTCATGAGGTGCCATACACATGCCTTCTTGTGATGGCAATGCTGACACTGCAACTGTGGGGACCACTTCTGTGCTTCCAGAACCATTGCTTTTCAGGGTGCCTTTGATCCTTAGGCATGAACTTGCACTCTCTTATTATGGGTAAACTGATCTACATAAGTTTCAATGATAATATATCACCTTAGCTACTGCAAAACATCTTTCCTTTTATATCTCACCATGTCATGCAGGCTCTTTCACAGGTCATCCAAAAGGGGCAAATTGCAAACTTCCATGCTCATTACTCCCCAGAGTTACCTATCATGCACCAACCTACTTTCTCTCTCTTAATATTTAGAGAATATTTATGTGTATTTAGAAATCACATAAGGCAGTTGCAAAATAATTCCATGTCTTTCTCATAAAGAGAATTCAATTATTTGTTGAGCAGACATTGCTGGTTTTGACACTGATACCCTATATATTATTTAAGGCCTTAAGTGTATGATCATCACAAGGTTCTTAAAGTTGCTTAACTTACAAATGTCAAATGGATGCATTTAGCTCTTGGGTATCAATGTTATAAAAGCAAACATGCGAAAATGAATGACACACAAACTTGAGCTTTCACTTTGACTGTACATAGTGCATACATTTCCAGTGTATTTTTGATCCTAGATCTTGTAAGAATAAAAAGAATTGTGAAGTAGGTATAGACTTAAACAAATGTGCAAGTCAAAATTTACATATACATGATAGGATGGTGAATTTTGTTGATAGGAAGAAAGGAAGTCATAGGAATTACATTTTAGAGAGACAGCCAAATTTGTCAGGATATATTATAAAAGAAGACTTTTACAAACCAATCAATTGTGACACCCACTTCATGGTAGGGTGTGATTTTGCTTTGTTTTGTGGTGCTGAGGAATGAATCCATGGCCCCACCACTGCTAGGCAAGTGTTCTCTGTCACTCAGCCATGGTCCAAAGCTTCATAGTGTGTTTTAATAATCAAAATCATAGCATTTGAAGCTGAATTCATGCTAAAGAATGGATGCTGTAATGACCAATGTCATTAAATAAGGAAAAGAAGGAAGAACTGGAAAAGAGGAATCCTACAACAACTGTGTGCTATTTCAAACTATATAGGAAGAGGAAGACTCTTTCTTTTGGATCACATTAATTTGAAATCTCTGATACTTCTGGGAATTTTCACCTAAAAATAAGACCTTGTCAAATACATCAATGGTATAAAGACTGGCAAAAGATTCACTTAAGACTATTTTCAAGCCAAGCCCTTTGGAAGAATATATTACAGTAATAAGTAAAGCCTAAGCTTTCCTTCTCACCAACACTGTCTTAGTCATGACTAGCCAAGTTCTTTCCACCAATAATTCTTTTACAGTACGTTTTATGGTTTTTGAGTCTTTTAAATTTATAGTAACTTGTTTAAAAGGTAATCTAAATCAGATGATGTTACGGAAAAGAAGAAGGTGTTAGTAAAAAGTGATAGACAGGTCCGAACATTCCATAGGAAGTATTTAAATCTATTTATGCCTGTATCCCTTCCGAGAAAACAAAACAGAATGAAAGCATTTTCACAGTTCCACGGCACTTTGGGTTGAGCCTGCAAAGCCTTCCCATCTGCTCCACTCTGGCTCATTGCTAGCAATTGCTACCTTCCACACGCACAGCCTTCCCTCCGTTTTGGGGCCTTTGGACCAGCAGCAGAGCCTGTTTCTCCACTCCAACTGTCAATGAAACCTCTATGTCCTCAGGTCTCAGCTTTCTCTGGAGGGTTGTCCCAGCTCCCCAGCCACAGCTGGTCACTGCCTCCTCTGAGGACTTCACTTCCACATTAACCACAGAACCAGCTGATCTATTCTGTTTCTGGGCTCTGGCCTTCCTCATAAACCAGGTGAATGCTGAGTGCAGACTGCACCAAGTGGAGGCTGAGCCAGTGAATGACCTTAGATTTGGAAGCTTTGGAAAGACTGTCAAGTATATATCATACTCAAAAAATAACTTTTTAACACTTGGAGTTCATCTTTATTTATTAGTTAAGTTGGCAGGAAAGATAGGCTGTGGGATGTTATAGTCCAATTTCCTGTTGCACAGTTTTTTAAAACCTCTTATACCTAATAAATCTTAGAACTGCATGGGTTAAAGAACACTGCAGAAAACACGGTGTCTTGTACATTGAGGGCATACAGTTTTTTGTTTTGTTTTGTTTTGTTTTTAATCGGTACCGGGGATCGAACTCAGGACGGCGTGCTTGCAAGGCAGGCGCTTATGCCACTGAACTAAACCCCTAGCCCCTAGGGCATATCTTTTTGAGAGCCCAAAATTCAGAGCAAGGAAAGCTCAGGGTGAGCTCTGTGTTGCCTGGCCACTCTGAAATCAGGACATTCTTTAACTTCTCACAGCTAATTTCCCCACTGATACATGTGTGTGCACTTAATAAAGTATAAGCAAAGATTTCACAGGACTGTGAATTAATGCAGTGTACAGAACCCACTTTAAAAATGAACACTATCATTAAATATTTATTGAACGAGTGACAAGGGCAATCCATTTGGACGTAGGTAGAGAATGAACAAGTGCAGCCTTTACTTCTAGGCATGTTCAACCATAGTTTTTAATTAAAGGTGATTTTACTGTTATTTAAGAAATGAAGCCCAAAACAAAACAAAGAAAAACTCAGCTCTTTGTCAAAGCCCTTCATTTGCAGGGCCCAATACACTATTCCCATGGGTCCTAATCCCCACCAGACCGCACATGATAAAAGCATTATTTTTTTGCAGGCAAGGGGAGCACACTCACGCTCTCCTGTAGTCAGTTAAAACACGAGCGTTTCCTCTCTGCATTCACAAAACCCAGTACATGTGCTGTGAGGTTATAATTACTCTTGGGGCGATGTGAAAGGCACCTATGCTCGGGCAAGGTGTGGTGAGTTTGGCAGGGAAATTTACTTTCCGTAACATTATTTCCAGCCCAGGAAATGGCTCAGGTGACTGGTATGGGTAAGTGGCTGCCAGTTTTTCGGGCATAGGCTTGCTACCCCTGGGTGACATCATTTGACTGAATTCTCTACTCTGTTTGCCCCACAGAAGCCTCTGCATTCAATTAGTCTCCGTTTTTTCTCAAACACCTCATGTGATCCCCAGTATGTCAATTCTCCCAAAAGCCTAATATGGAAGGCCTCGGATTCATGTGGTGAACCTCCTCATCCATTAAAATAGCAAAAGCATTTACTCATGCACATATCAAAACCACTGTATAATGGGAGGCCTTTTTTATTGGAGCATCATTATTACCTGGCATCACGGACTATAACTTGCCTACAGCATTGAGTGAAAGAACTCCTCCAATGCACCAGTACCATACGAAATTTGTTTATCCCAAAATCTAAGAACTGAGATCAATAAAAATCAACTGTAAATTTTAAATGTACTTTTAAAACTTCTCTCTAACTCTCTAAACTGAGAAGACAAACTCCTGCCTAGATGGAGCCTATTATTTTTGTAAGCTAATTTTTTTTCCCTGTTACCCTGGCTCAGAGGCTGCACAATATGGGATGATTTATTAATCATCCCATATTTCCTAAATTACAGTAAACCCAAAGGTTATTATCTCCTGAAATGCAAATTAGCATAAAGGTTTGCAAGGAAGTCTTTTTACTGATGTTTTGTAGTCCACTAATGGTAAACCTTACTACATTTAAAATTCCTTTTTGGCAAGACCATAGTAATCATGCTTAAAAGCTAGTTAGGTTAAGTGACACAGTATATTTTTCTGGCCTGTGTATCCTATGCTATATATATAACTATGCATTTCTTGAATTGCCTCTGTCATCATTTGGGGGGGTAATAGGCACTTAGGATATTTGAGAAATATTTATTTCTGATACAGTTTTACTGATTATGCCAAGGCGTATAATTTCACCTAGAATGTGGCACTTACTGAAGTCTGAGATTCACAGTTGACTTCTTTAAGACAAGTGAATCATATCCTATATAGTCATTAACTTTTTACATGTTTTAGGCAAATGCTTCACAGATGCAAGAAGAGGTGAGGAAGTGAGATGCAGAACTGGTTGGGGATGCCTTTCAATTCCTTCCTAAAGGTATGACAGATGAGAACCTATTACTCCTCTCACTTAGTGTCTGTTTTAAGAGAAGCAAACAAAGCATTCTGGGAAAAGACAGCTGGTGGTGGAGAGCCTGAACTAGAACCTACTGGCCCATCAGAAGATAGACCTGGGGCCTCAGCCATCTCCCGAACAGTAGAAATGAAAGGCAGATTACTAGTCATTGATATATTTCTAAACCTTTCTGCATCATTAACTCAAAACACATCAAGACACAGCTGTCTAGTGTCCCAGGAAAGCACCAGGTATATATTAAGCCTGCCAGAAGATGAGCCAAATATTTGGTCACATCCTGGGTTTCATAAT
This sequence comes from Hydrochoerus hydrochaeris, assembly GCA_004027455.1. Lineage (NCBI taxonomy): Eukaryota > Metazoa > Chordata > Mammalia > Rodentia > Hydrochaeridae > Hydrochoerus > Hydrochoerus hydrochaeris. The sequence goes on from PVLA01000277.1 coordinate 467,334, forward strand.
GCTTTACATTTAATCAGTCTGCTGAAAGCTGGAATGTTGTATTTTCCTAATTCATAAGTTTAACCGAATGTCAATTGTCAATAAAAGTGAAATTATTTTCCTGTTTTTAACTTAATGAACATTGCAGAAGGGATAATGCATCTGAAACCTTACCTAAAGCACAGTGAATGAAAGGATGACCATATCACCTTAAAGTGAAAAGAAAATTCAAAAACTACTATGTAAGAAGAGAAATAACACAAATGATTCATAGTGGAGTCCACTAGACTTTGATTCAAGACATAGTCTATCATATTTGCTAATTCTTCAAATGACTGAGTATTAGCAATGTAGCCATAGTACTCTATGAATGTTACATAATTACTTGGTTTATTTAGAACATAATAAACCAACAATTCTGTGACACAGGATATGAAATCATTCACAATGAGAATAATTTTGAAATATATCCTAATTATAGATTTAAGGGGAACACTATGGTAAAAAGGAAACAACTAGAGCCACAAAAACATGGAGCACACATTTGAGAGTCCAAAGTGATTTTCCTTCTCTTTCATTTTCAGATTTGCATTTGACTTAGTAAGTAGACAAAATTAAAATGATAGGGTTAGAAAATAAATACACAGGAAAATGAAACTCCAGGAAGGGTTGTAGAAGCCACTGGGAACGTAACTGGGAACGAGACACTAAAGAGACACAAAAGGGCAGATCCACAGTGGCCAAGATAGTGACTGGGACACAGTGGCTGCCCCTCAGTGACTAAGATGCCCACTTGTTCTCCTCTTGCTGGTCGAGGGCAGGTGGCCACGTGGCAGGAAGTGTCACTGTGTGGTTCCTGCAGCAAACTAACCAGATTTCTCCTCTGAAATTACTTTCCCAAAAAAGCTGGCATTCCAGATTTTAAACAGGATTTACCCTCAAAAGCTTTCCTGAACTTGTGACCAGTGTTCTCAATTTGACTTTGCCAGACTTGCCATCTGTGCTTAAGCTTTCGGAAAATTCTGCTATTGTCCTGGGTGCACATTTTCCAGTGCTAACATCACCCTCATCTTGAGGAATGCTTGATGTGCTGGACAGAAAATCACAGTTGGACTCAGAAGATCCAAGACCTGCAAAACTGAGCCTTGGGAAAGTCATTTCTATATGCATCATTATTTTTGTTTAATCAGTACAGTGTAAGTATATACCTGTTGTATCCAGCTCTCCTCCTAGGAAGTGGCAAATGTTCTAGTGTTTTTGAATGAACGAGAACATAGAGTGCGATCTATGTACTTTAGGGTATAACCTTAACATACTTGTGATGGTTTTAAATTGAGGCTTTTAAAAATCTTTTAATATAAAATAATTCTAAATAACTTTTTCAAGTGATTCTTCAGGCTATGTGACTCATTTGTATCCTACAGCAAAGGAAGTGACCAAAGTTAAAGGTCTGGCAGCTTCACACATCTGGTAGTTCCACTGAGCTTCTACCACATACTGTTGAACAGTTCTGGGAAGGCAGAAGATGAACTGATATTAAACAGCACAATATTCTATGTTTGTAAACTGTGTATAAAGAAGGGCCAAGGAATGCATGGGCTTGGACAACTGCCTTCTTACCCCTAGATGATTTTTCTGCCCTTCAAAGAGATCTGCAAATTCTTCAGTACCTCTCCGTGTTGGAAATAAAAGTTTCCCCTTGAAGAAGTGAGATTCAACTCTTTATCGCCTGTCCCTGGGTATCTCACAGTCACTTGCCTGGACAGATTTACAGCTGCAAGTGTGGACAGTATGTACGCCAGCATTCCACGTTATGTAACAAAATGGTGTGCTGGGAGGAAGTATGGAGTACATGTGGATTCATTTTGTCTCCTAATAGGAACCAAAAATAGATCTTGAGAAATCACATGCCACCTTCCCTACAAATACATCCATTTTTAGTTATGGAGACAAGTAAAATACGAGGCTTTACTAAGAAAAACCACAACTTTTTCTAACCCCAGTTTTAAATCAATTCATTTGTGGTTTTACTGGGCTATGTCAGACTTCAATATTCTGTCACTGGGCAGATTTTGCAGACTCCTGCACAGCTTAGTTAAGTAATGAAAGTTGACTTTTTTTAGCTTTCAAACACAGAGCCTGATTTTCTTACTTTATGCTCCTTTTTGGTGTATATTCATCTTTTCTGAAGGCTTTAAATACCGTGTGTGGTGATAACTCCCAATATCTGTCTCCTGCATACCTCCACCTGGAGTATTCAGAACAACCCTCGCCTTCCCTTCCGTCCTTACCTCTGTGAAAGGCAGGCCCTCACACCTACTGTGTGGACCTCCTGCACTCAGTGTGTTGGCTCACAACCCCATGGCCCAGAGCAGCCCAGGATGTGTGCCCTTCCCTGACCCTCACACACATCCAAGGCCTGGTACAGTTGTTTTTATCTTTTCACTTTTCCTGGAATCTACTTACTGCAATCAGTTCCTTTGTCTCTTACTTAATTGAGATCACCCAGTATGTTTCCTACTTTATTATAACCATTCCAATTGGTTTTCCTGTTTTCTAGCTGACTATTTATACTGGGCACCAGATAATAAGGAGTGAATAAATGGAGTAGGTGACACGTTTGCTGGGTTCCACAAAAACATAGCTTGGTAGGAATAAGGTTCAATTTGGGAAGCCACTGCAGAATAAAAAAGCATAAACTGAGAATTCATTCATGATTTAAAGCTCAAACTATACAGATATGGGGTGAGGTCAATGAAACAATTAGCAACAAACTGGGATGCAAGTGCGGTTGTGGGAACAGTGAGCATTCAGAGCATTTCAGAGAAGGAAGAAAACAAAATGACAATTAGGATAGAAAACTACATAAAATTTATGTACAGTTGAGCAGGAGGCTTGCTATAGCAGTCACTCAACAAAAACTAACCACGCATGTATTAGTCAGGGCTCTGCTCCAAATAAGTTACAGACAAAGAAAAGAATCCTAAAATAGTCCCTCTGCTCAAGAGTCAGATTAAAGAATTCTGAGGTCCAATACATTGTGAAAATTATGAGTGAGAATTTGACCTTGACTGTTCATCCACATTTGACTAAATTCAGGTTCCCTCTCACCTAGGTGATTACTGCACACCTCTCTTCTCAAACTGTCCTTAACATTCCCTCCTCAAACCTCTCCCAGCTGATGACCATGGTTCGCATCTCACTGGGACAATGGAGCAAGTAGAAGAGGACCCCCAGGAGCTCCCAGCACCCCATCCCCACATCTCTTCCCACAGACTGCCAGCTTTCCAGGCCTACAGAAGAACTACTTCTGTGCTCTTTGCCAAGGCCAAGCCCTCTGCTTGAGCAACAGAATGTCTCTCCAGCAACTGTCTCCATCTTTGGAGACATCTTTGGTCTTTGGGTATAACTCCATGCCCTTCATGAATTATGCTTGGCTGCCTCCTGGTCACTTGCTGGCCTATTTCAAGTACTGGCAAGGATGGCGTGGAGTCCCCCAGCAAGCATTACATGACAAAATGGTTTGCTGTGAGAATCAATAGTGCAAGCCCTCCTGGACTCACTGGGTTGGCTCACAACCCCACTTCAGCCTGTGATTCCATCTCACTGGACTGCATCCCCAGCCTGGCATTCCTGGTTCTCCTTTCTAGCTTGCTTTCCTCTGTAGCACAAAGTTCCATTTGAAGCACTAGATATCTAGTTTACTATACTTTTGCTTTGTCTGTATCACTGATATATAAGCTCCAATAGGGCAAGGACTTTGCTTAGTTTTTCCATTTCATTCATTGCTTTCTTCTAGCTCACAACAAAATTTACTGAATTAATGAGGTCCCAGTCCTGCCATTTTGATTTGTGTGAATCAGGAAAATAATTTATTCTCTCCAAATCTTGTTCTTATCATTTTTGAGATGGAGATGCTGACAGTACTTCCTTTATGGGACTGCAATGAGGATTATATGACACAAAGGATTAAATATTTTAGCACATGTTCTAGTGTAGTGCTCAATAAATGGTGCCTGCTCTATAATTAGAACATTATTATGTTTGCATCTACATCCAAGTTTATCTTAAGAAAGTCTGTCCAACCACAAATTAATACTGGTTTGAGAATTTAGCCAATTGGCAACAAAAATAGATGCCTGTGTCTTTGCTTTCCTTCTATTCGTAAATATTCCATTTAAAACCTAGCTCCAACTTTAAAAATACTGATCATACAATTGATAGTGTTAATGTCTAGGCCTAAGCTCTATTAAGTGTAAAAAATGTTTAGTGAGAAAATAATGGCAGCTCATACAGATAAACCATGTGGGAAAACCAAACTTGGTCCTATAGGTGACTGACAACTAGGTCTCACTTCTTCCATTACTGTGTCCTCTTTCCTCTGCTCTTTCCCTTCGGTGGCCACAAATCCAGGTACTGCTAGGATGCCCAGGCCCACAGGTTCCTGGTTCCAGGGTTGGGGTTTCTACTAGCATAAAGGGAACAGAAAAGGAAATGTATCCCTATGTACCTTTACTTTCCCTCAATGTTTAAAGGTAAAAAAGAGAAGGTAGGGTCCCTTTGCCATTGTAGTTGGGATTTTAAAAAATCCTTAAAAATTTCAAGATGAAGCTGAGTGTATTTTCCTACAACAACTGTGTAATATATAGTGGCTCAGTTCTATGCTACTATTAATAAAGCAGAATACTTCAGCTACCATCTTTGGGCTGGTCTGGGCACCTAACCATTAAATGTGACATGGTTTCAGTGTAAAAGTGTGTTCAAAATTCCCAGTGATGAGTTCACACAGATCGATCCATAGTCAAAACTACAACCCATTGGAAGGCAGAGGACTACCTTCTCCGTAGGTCTGACAGTGTCACAAAGGCATCACCGATGTGGAGAGTAGAGACTTCAAGCTTCAGTTTTGTGTTTGGCAGCGGCTGCTACTTCATTCCTGTGCAGATGGGACACCTGATCGCAGTTCTAATACCAGAAAACACTGCAGCCCACTTCAGAGAATTGTGAGCACCACAGAGCCTGGTTATAATCATGATGTAGTTCTCTTCTTTCCACTTTCACTGGTAAAACTCCAATAGCCATTCCTTTTACTTAGCCTTGTTCATCTTCTTAGGAGTCTATTTTTAATATGCCTATATTTTTTCTAAATGCAAAAATTTGCCAACAGAAACCAGAAAAGTCACCGCTCATTTCTCCTGGCTGACACACCTTGTGTGCAAATGGCAGTTTCTCCCCGAGGAGGAAACTTTTCCATCCAAAAAGCCTTTCAGCTTCCAATAATCTGAGCCAAACTGTGAAAATCACCAGCTTCGCTTACCATCGCAGAGACACTTTGGCAGTCGGGCTACCGTGTAGTCAGCAATGAGATTCTGGGCTGATATTAGCTAACTACCCCACATTTTCAATTTGTTTCCCCATAGTCATTATCCAAAATATACAAGCAAGAGCGGCTCACCTCACTGGAATGGCTTACGTTACCAATTATGGTTAACCGTAAAGCACGTAACCAAAAAGACAGCTCAGATTTACTGTCGGGAAGAAATCTGCGCCTGAAGTAGTTCACATGTTGGGCAGAAAACTGTGAATGTCCCTGGCTCCCAGTGGAGCTTCTCTCTCCCAGACACTTCCAGCTTTCTTTACTCTCATTTTACTCCCACGCCTTTTCTAGGACAATAGGCTGTTGCTTTCTAGTCATTACATCTTCTTGGATCAAGCCCTTATCTTTCATCATCTCTAGTTCTTTATCCTCAGGTATAAAACCTGATACAGAGCTTCCCTGTAATCTGTGAAATCTTGAGGGGTCGTTGGAGCAACATAACTTGGGCGACAGAGCCAAGAGAAGTGAATGGGTCAGTTATCTCAGTTTGCTCCTACGGAGACCACCTACCTTCTCTACATCATTCTTTCAAGTCTGGTAAGAGTCTACTTCTCGAGATCTGTCATAAAAGGATATTGCCAGAATAGGTTAACACGCATAAAGCACCTCGAGTACTTTCAGACAAGTGTTTAGGGCTCCTTGAACATATTACTTTTAAAAAGTGTATCTTTAGTGGCTGCCTCCCACATTTAGTTATGGAAGGAGGTTACTTTGAAAGATATTGAATGATAGGTCGCTACTGAAGTACAGTGAAGTTTGACTATCCAGTGTTTATTAAATCTTCTTAAATAAATGCTAAAGAAGTATATTTTGACATGAAATTGAGGAAATATGCACAAAGAGAAGATATCTAATACATAGATTTCCAATGCCCTATGACAGTGAAAGTAATCTGGAACAAGGGTACAAATGAACAATTTTCTGGACAATCACAAACTGAACAAATTAATAATTTTCTTTGGAAATAGCTGATTCAGCACTTTGAGCAGTGCTGGTAATTTCCAGGAAATTCTTTCTGTTTCAGTAAAACTTTGTTTCTTTACCTGTCACAGAGCCAAAGATTCACTGTAACCTAGAGAAAATAATATATGGGGGTGGGGAAAGAGACAATGATCCTCAAAGCAGTCCAATAGGACTCCTGAGCAAAATTAGGAAAAACTTAGTTTTAGGCTGAAGACAAATCTTGATGCAATGTGGTAAGTGCCATTGCATCTTTATTGTTATCTATAAAAGTTTTATGAAATTGACTAGAAACTATATCTGGAGCCCACAAGATCTGAAGAACACTAAGGCTACTGTGAGAAGGACACAGATCTGTTGTTCACTAAGTCCGAGTTCCCACCTGGCCATGCAGACAGGCCATGCAGTTATTACATCATTTAAAGCAGGTGAGCCATTGTACAGCACCAGCTACCGGAATTTTATGATTCATAGATTTCAACAAAGAAAATAAAGCTGTATCATTTTAAACATCTGCCCATTCTCCTCAGCACGCGAAATGTCCATGTGGGCGGGTTGTGTTATTCAATGCGCATGCTCAGTTTTTATAGGGATGCGATGTGGGCACCAGGAGACTTGCCCTCACTCCTTTCTCTAAAGATTTTTTAAAAAGAAAAAGAAAAATCAGTTTTAAAAAGCGTGTAGGGATTAGTTCAAAACTTGTTATCTAGCTCTCGTCTGCTTTTATAGGTTTACTGTTCAAATACTGACAATTTGACTGCCTAATTGATAAAATCTGACAACCACTCCAAGGCCTAGTAGCACACGTACTTCCAACCGTCTCTTAGCAATCAGTACGAACAGCCTAAGGGAAAAGGTGAAATGAGCTCAAACCTCTGTATTAAACCAAAGTTCCGCCGGTGTTGGGGAGCTTTCTTCCTCAGGGGATGTGAATGGTTAGTGTGAAAGATGCCGTCCTTGGGCTGTGCGCTCGGAAGCAACCCAACCTCTCGGGGCAAAGAGCAGGCCAGCTTTCCCTTGGGTAGTTAGGGACACAGTTGTGCCAGAAGCCTCAATGACTATGGAATCCCCACTGTCCTTACAGGCAGACCCGGCAGTTTCCAAAGGCCCAGCCCAGAGCCGGCGGCCGGGGCGGGGCGGAGCAGCGGGGAGGGGCTTTTCGCTGTGTCCCTAGGACCGCACCAGTTGCCCAGGGCAGTCTGTCTGTCTTTCCCCCGCTAGTCCTGCGACGGCGGACCGAGGTGGACACGCGCCAGCTCGGCCTCCTGCAGCCTCCCGGGTCTGATGAACTCACACCCGTTCCGTGACCGTCTGCGGACCCGGTACGGGCTCGGCCTGTCCAGGCTTGCTGCTGGTGTGAGACGCAGCTCAGCGCCGGCTGGAGGGACGACTGCGTCCCAGGAGACCCACCCCAGCCCCGCCGCCTCCCTAGCGCGCCCCCTGCAGTCCCCAGCGTCGGAGCCAAAGTCCCAAACCCCGGCCAGGCTCCAGGGTGTCCAACTCCCTTCTGGACTATTCACCACTCAGGCCCGGGCCACCTCTGGGTTAAACGAGGCAAAGGCGGGAAGCCCCCTGCTGAGAGCACGCGTCACGCAGGAGAGGACCTGGCCGGCGTTCGCTGGGCTCAGGCTCGGGCGGGCTCGGCGCTCCGCTAACAAAGGGGAGTCGGGGGCTGCAGCGCCGGAGCCCGGACCACACAGCAGCCCGCCCGGAGGACGCACCTACTTCGCGCGGGGCACCGCGCCCCCACGTTCCGGGCAAACTTTCTGGGCCGGGCGCCGAGGTGGGGAGAACCACTTTGAGGAGAAGGCTTGGCTTAGGAGGGGCGCGGGGCCGGCTCAGCCCAGCTCGGGAGGACCCCTCCCCCCGCCAGCTGTTGCAGGATGAGGTCATCGCCCCCCACCCGGGTTGTCCCCCTTTCTCTGCCCTCTCCGAGAGGACCCACGGTGAAGTGTGGGCTGGGTCGCAGAAGCCACAGTAGTGGGAGGGATCGTGCGTGGCGGCAAAGCATCCTCTCCAACCCCGACGCTTTTAAAACGGTGCAAAAAGTTCCCTTCTGGTGCTCAGCTTTCCGAGGTCTGTGCTCACACCGGGCGGGCGGGGGCTCAGCCAAGGGTCGGCGGGGTTCTGAGCCGCTGCTCGATGCCCACTGGCCCGGGCCCCGCCCGCTCCCACCGCGCCCCCTGACCCGTGGCCCCGTGGACTCAAACTCTCCCGCCCACCGCGGCGCCCCGTCCCCAGTCTACCTCTGCTCTCGGGGCCGCGCCCCTGCCAGCTGCTAGTGATCCGAGGTCCGGCGCTAGTAGTGCGCGCTGCAGACTCCGGGGCTGCGCGGCCGCCCAGGTACCGCGCTTTATAGTGAGCGAGCTGCGAGCCGCGGGTGACTCAGAGAGACTCCGACGCCACGCCGCGGCCCGCGACCTTCAAAATAAGAGTCCTCACCGGGCTGCAGGGCCGGGCGAGCCGAGGAGGGAGGCGTGGCTGGGGCCTGGGAAGCAGCCCCCAGGTTAAGGGCCCTCCGCCCCTTCTCCTAACCGGGTACCGCCCTTTGCATCCTTGGGTCGCACGCCTCTTTGTGACAGTCAAGTTATAAATCGGGCTTCCCCAGAGCTTTCGGGAAGAATGGGTAACAGGGAAGAATTATGAACTTTTCTCAACCGATAGAGGTGTTGGCTGCATGTTAAGGATAATGCTATCTTTTACAGGCCAAAAAGAGGTGAATGTAATCCTAGCATTCAGGAGGCTGAAGCAGGATCATTGCGAGTTTGAGGTCAGCTCAGGCTATAAAGTGAACTGCATCGTGAAAACCTGTCTCAAAGAAACATAAATGAATAAATAAAATAAAAAAGAAGTGTGCTTGCACTATAAATGCGACCCTGGGGCATAGCAGGAAAAAGGAATGAAGGCTGTGGGTGGAAGGGGAAACAGCATTGAAGAACAGAAGCGTGGAGCTGGGGGTTGGGCGGGACCAACTCCTCCTGCTTGCAAATCTGCGAAAAATGATTGTAGGACAAGTCAGGTCAAGCCTGGGGTGGTGCCTCAGGTCCTAGCATTCTGTGAGGCTGAGGCAGGAGGATTGAGTCCAGCCAGCGCAACTCAGCAATTTAGTGAGATCCAGCCTCAAAATAAAAAATGAAAAAGGTCAGTGACAAGGCTCTTGGGTCAATCTCCAGTACTCTCTTGGCTTCAAAAGAAAAGAAAAAGTACAGGGGTAGGGGGAGCTCGGGCTAAGCGGTGCCTTGCACCACCATTTAGCAGCATTTTAGAAAGTAGTCCCTCCGGGTCATCCTTGTCTGTCATAAACTACTGAAGGCCCCAGCACTTCCAAACTTCTACGCGGGAGTGTCCCTAGAAATGTTTGTTAAAGACAAAATGAGCTCGTAAATTCCAGAGTTAATTTCTTACGTACAAAGTGTCACAGAGTACACACTCAGCTCTAAAGCCAGATCACCAACTTTTCCTTTCCTCAGCTCAGCCCGGGATGCCCGGCTCACAGTAATCCTCTGGAAGCTGGCTTAGCACACCGCGTTTCCTTGGGGAGGGGGGAATAACACAGTTTTTGAAGTTTTTTTTTATTACTACATGTTTGTAGTATATAATGCCTGCATTCCTTGTGGGGAGTTGGTCCGCCATAACACATCTTAATTGCTTGTTTTAAAACAGCCCCCCCCCCCACGTTCCCTCTATTGCTTCCCTTTCCATCTGAGAAAGACCTATTTCCCTACTTCCTATTGTTTAACTTTTGATTGGTTTCCTTTTTTTTAATTTAAGATTTTGAGTTTGTCATAGAAGAAAAACCATGCAGTGCTTGACAGGCATTGCTCGAGTATGTCAGAGAGGTCGCTACCAGTATCACAACAAGGACACCAACGTGAAGAAAGGGGGCATCGCGGGATTAGCACAGTGCTGGCAGCCTGCGTGCTTTTCACCCACTGCCTTTCTTATAAGGAACTGGAACCGTGAGCAGGGACTCTAGTACTACTGAGCAGGGCCCAGGGTGGAGGAGGGCACTCTGCACTCCAGACTCTGACTGCCTCACCCTCCTACCATTTGTAAACAGCTTCCTCATGGCTCAGTCTGTTCATAGCCTAAGTGAGAATTAATGCTCAGTAGAAGGTGACCGGTAACTCTCCCCCCACCCCCCACCCCCCACCCCAATTGCATGTCTGGTTTATTTCACTTAACATCGTGGTATCAGGGTTCATCCATTTTCCTACAAATGACTCAAGTTTATCCTTTGTGGCAGAATAGTACTCCATTGTGTGTAAGTCCCACAGATTTAAAAATAATTTATTTATCTGTTAATGGACATATACATTGCTTCTGAGATTTATGTATTATGAATTGTACTGCTATAAACACGGATATGCATTTTTAAACAGGTCTTTTATTTTGAAGAACTTTTTAAAAAATATTTTAGATTTTAGATGTTAGTCCTGTTGTTAGATGTTTAGATGTTAGTCCTGATGTTAGCTGGCAATTTTTTTTCTCCCATTCTGTAGGTTGTTTTTTCACTCTGTTGGTTACTTCTTCTGCTGCCTATCAGTTATTTCTGCTGTTTCTTCTGCCAGAGTGTGTGTTCCTTAACTACTTGGATCAAATCTGATATACACAACACGCTGCCAGTGGACTGACTAAATAAAAATACCTAATATTTGTTGAACTTAGTATTATACCAGGCCATTTCTGTAAAGTGGTCAGCAAGTAAAGGCCAATAAAGGTCAATTAGCTTTGAATACTATCCAGAATACTAGTTTCATTGGTCTAGTACTTTTATCCCTATCTTTGTTATTGATATTAACAGTAGATTTTCTACATTCTCAGTCCTAGGACAAGTTCATATGTGTATTCTCTCTCATCCCCCACAAAGTCAGAAATATCAGTATTGATTTTAGATGAAAAATGACGTCTGTAAAATAGTCAAGCAATAAGCCAAAAGTCAATGTGTTCTTGTGGATTGTACTCCCAGAGATAAATATTGTTAATCACCTACAGTATATTTTTCCAGACATTTGTGTGTGTGTGTGTGTTTAAATACATATTTAAAACACAGATTAGGTCATTGTTTATCTATAATTCTATAACCTAGTTTTCAAAATATCCTAACGAATCCTGCAATCATCTTCCCAGGTGTGAGACAGGGTATTATCACGTTGTTTCTCAGAGAACAGCCTCAAGTCTCTACTGGCCTGGGGGAAAATTGTTTCAAAAAGTGAAAACTCTGACATTCCACTATTTAATTTTGCTTTTCTTTGTAGCTTGCTCATTCCCATGTCAAGTGGCCATGAAGGGCAGCAGTAATGACATCACTTGGTCTGTCACAGTGTGTTCTCATCGACTGTGGTGTGACACTACAAGAGTCAGCACTGATGGTCTGTATCATTAACTGTACAATTCTGAAGCTTTCTTATTTCCATAATAATAAGATTGATTCAGCTGATGAATTTTAAAATCACGGTTTTTAAATTTGTGATTTGATGATGTAAGCACAGAAACAAAAAACAGATCAGCATCTCTAATGTTTACCAGCCATGGGAGGAAATAGACAGGAAGGCTGATTAAGCCAAAAATCATCCTTTTCTCTCAAGAGGCAGCAGGAGGACCCATTACCTCTGCCTTACTCTTACTTTAGGTGCTAGCTAGGAAGCATTGATATGGAACAGCTTTCATGTTTCCAAGCTGACATCCAAGAGGATTCCAGGCACTGATGGGAATCACTACTTTAATGTGCTTAGCTTCAAGGTTTTATGCAGGAAATGTGGGGAGGTATGGATACATTTTAGCTATCACCTTGGACAAATCCCAGAATTGCTAAAACCAAGACAGTAGACCCAACGGTGAGAATTTCTGCCAAGTTTGAAAAAGAGTACTCTATCCCTCTCTGCAAAGTGCAGATTCTGACCCATGACCATCTCTTTAGATCTTTTTCTTCATTCTCTCTTCACTAAAACTTAAGCCTTCTGTGGCTTTAAGGTAAGATGAAAGGGAGAGAGGGAAGTATACAGTGAAATTTTATTTCCCTGGAGCTGCCTTTGAGGGATTCCCTGTGGCTTCCATGGAAATGTTTGACCAAGTGTCCACTCTAGGGTTTCCATCTCACATTGGCTCAGAGATTTATGGCTTCAAATACATTTAATTTAGGATAAGGCATTTGGCTCAATTTTCCAATCACTTGGGGGAGAAGTGTGGAATAGGTGAAGGTGAGTATTTGTTATTCTCTCTTTCATATTCTCACAAATGGCAACTGTGAAATATAGATGATTAAAAACTGAAAGCACAACAAATGAGTACTTAGAAAAAGATCTTCATTCAACAAGGAAGATCTTGGCAGTGGAGGCTCATTGCAGATCACATACATTATGTAACCACATATACATGTATATATGTACATCTATCATATGTACTTGTATGCGTAAAACTTACAGCAGGTATTACAACCATCTATCTTACAAATACTCAGCATAGGTAATAATATATTTTATAAAATGGATATTATTAATAAATCAAATAAATGTCTTCTGATTAACATCCATTAGAAAAACTGCTAGCAGAAATCTACAAGCCTAATTATGATTTTCTAATTTAAAAATGAAAACCAAAATCTACATTTTCCTTCTCTCTATTTACATGAAACAGCAAAAGACTTACAATGTTCTCGGGTATTTTTTTAAAAAACAATATTTTAATGGAAATTGCCCAAACTTCAGATGTTCTTGGATTTTTGGCTTCTGGGGTAGCACACTCTTTATAATGAGACTTTTCTACACATTTCTTCACTGTGATCAAAGGTTTGTATAACAGATATTCTGATAGCAATGTAGCATCAAGGACTATTTCCATTCACTTCTGGTGTTTTGATATTATTTTAAATTCTTGTTGGTTTGGCTCTTGCTGTATTTTCAAAATTAGAAAATCTTGGCTTAGTGGCCCATTGGTTCTTTTGTAGATACTACCTTTGCAAGGGCTGCCAGTTACCAGCAAAAAAGAACAACACTAAGCAAATAGTATCTTTTGATATTGGTTCCAACTAATATTATTTTTAAGAAAATATTTCTGGGAGTAGAATGCTCAGGATCAGGTTTTATTCCACTCATTTAAAAAACAAAACAAAACAAGCACCTCAAAATGTCTTGGACTATTTTGAATTTGGATTTTGTGACATTTTATACATAAACATTTATAAATCAACATTTTATATGAGTTACATTTGTTTCCTTGTTAACAGCTACACATTATTTTAACAAAAAGAAAACAATTGAAATGTGGGTTTTCTAAAGAGACCAAGCCCTGTGCATTATTTGATCATGAATAGGCACTATGGGGGGGAGGGCAAGCCTCCAAGGACAATTCATACTTTCAACATAAAAACAAATCACTGTATTCCATTGGCCAAGATAGCTTTCTGGCTCTTTGGTTTGTACATAACTTTTTATGAAGAATAAAGAGAAAAGATAAGAGGGGAAATGGGGTCCATTCGTAACTGTGCAGCTGTGACTGGAACCCAGTGGACATAAAATACTGTCAAAGGGAGTAAGACAAGCAGAAGATCTGTAGTCCTGGTAAACAAAAGGACAGGCTGAGTTGGTAAGAGCAGAATAAACTTGAACTCCCAAAAAATGACCCCGGGGAGCTCAAGAAGTCAGAGGCAAGAGGGGACCAAATCTAGGGCATGAGGGTCCTAGACAGTGGACAGTGCGGTCAGTCATAGGCTGTTTCCATGAACAGGAACTTGGTAGAGATTTGTTTGCTCATTAGTAAAGTGACAGTAAAGGCACCGACCTGGACTCTGCTGAGAAGATAGAGCTGCGGCCAGCACGGAGCCTGGTGTAATGCACATGTGTTATACACTGGGTGGGGGTTGGTTTTCTTTCCCTTTTTAATCTCAGGAAATTTTTTGAGTGCTTAAGAAATAATATTCTGAACTTCACTAGAGCTGGCACTATGGCATTGCTTTCTACTCATTCTCTCAATTTGTCTGACGTACAAATAGTGAAGAAAACCACCATTACCATCATTCTTCCTGGGACAGGAGGAACAGATAATTTATGTAAGGACACAGTGCTGCTGAGCAGAGGAACTGTGATGTTAGTCATGAACTCTAAAGTCCAGACTCTAGGGAATAGGCATTTGGAGTAAAAAAAAAGTGCTTATGTATGGAAAATTCATTAACCATCCAGGATCCTGAGATCTCTGTTAGCAAATCAGTAATTCAGCCTTGCAGAGTGGGATTGTGAACAATGCTGTGTGCTTGGCCTTAAATAGTTAAGCCGTTTCCAAATACATCCTGCTTGATTCACTGGAGGGCCTGACTCATTATTGAGTATCTTTTCCAAATCAAATGAGTTCTGCTGGCTGTGATCATCCACAGATTCCACATAGATTACTGAAGAAGCACAGTTTTAAGTAGGAATTTGCCTTTTTACATATCTCTCCTGAGTAAATGGTAAAATATGTTTAACTTTATCCTACATAAGAAAACCCTTAAGCTGTATCTTGTAAATATAATGAGTAGTAATAGACAAATATGGTATAATCAGGTTAGGAATACACATTCTATATTAGCCCCAAAGGTAGTTCATGAATCATGGGTGAGATGATATATAACTTTCTTAGTGGATTCTCTTAAAACAGTTACTACTGGTAACACCATAACAAGGGATCTATGCTAAACTTCACATAGACTCTTTAGAAAATACCCAAATCAGCCACAGTGCCATTGCTGCTCCCAGAAATACAGAACCATCTTGTAAAAGAGCTGCTACATGTGTAGCATATGTTTTTCAGAATGAAGTCAATGCAGAGGAAACCACAAACTCCAGCTATATAAAGAGGCTGTGTTTATAGGAGGGATGGAATCAGTCTCTTTTCCCTGACTTGGATAAAGTGACCATCTTGAAACCTGTTACGGCTGAGTGTGTCTCTCCTATACAAATGAACTGGAAACTTAATACCCACTGAAGCAGTTGCTGCATATGAAGAAGTGATTAGGCCGTGAGGGAGGGGTGAATGTTTTCCTGTTGTTGTCCCAGTACAGGTTACTTAGCACCGTATCACCAGAGTGGGTTCTTGTGAAGACAATGAGTTTTGAGATGACTTTCCCCTTTCTCTCCTTCTCCCCTTCTCTCTCTTCCTTCTACTTCCTTCCATGGGATGTGCCAGCAAGAAAGCTTTGCCAGATGCTATTCCCTTGCCCTTGGACTATGAGAAATACATAACTTTTCTTTGTAAATGACAAGAAGGTCTGTGGTAGTCTACGGTAACACCACAGAATGAACTAAAATACCTTCTCTCTACCGAGTTCTTCACATTTTCAGCTTGACATTCCATGCTTTTGAATTAATGAACTAATCCTCTGGGTCAAAGTAATGAGATTATGTTATCTAAAGTACTTTGTTTTTTTTCATCAGGTAAATACATAGTAATTTACTTGTGTGCTAAAGGTTTTCTAGCAAAGGAATCCAACTGGTAAGCAAATTGTTGAGATTGTTTGTAGCTTACATCTTTAACAAAATAAAGTGTACAAACTTTCTTTAGAATTTCTTTAGAAAAAGACTTTAAGTTGGAAAATTCCCTGATGTAGGTCATAAGGCCAGTAGGAAGAAATATTTGGTAACATTATCAATTAAAGGAATAAACTTATTTTATGTGACTGACAAAACAATTAACTTAATAATATTGTTACTCCTGGTTACAGGCCTATTAAATGAGTTTTACTGGCACTGTTGATAAAGTAGAGTACTAGATTTTAAGAAAATAAGAATTTCAATAAATGTAAAAAATATTTGCATTGTCCAAAGAAAAATAATGAGTCTTATATCAGTATATTATATTTGTCTATTTGTTTTTAGTAAGTTTAGAATTAAAATATTTTGAGGAAATTTGGTCAATTTATAGAATATTATGAGATCCTTCAAATTAAATTTTGGCTTAGTCTGATATGTTCAAAGAAAAACTAGGACCCTATAAATATTTCCAAATGGCTATTTATTTTATAATATGTAATGAATTTTAATAAAATGCAGCTCATAAACAGAGTTCAAGAAAGAAGACTGCACTAATGGAAATTGGAGTTTAGAACATTATTAAAATATAATTTCTAAAAAGAGTTGATAAAGATTTGGAAAGCAAAGTTTTCAATGCAAGAAAAAAGAAATACCAGGAGTCATAGATAAATTAAAGTCTCATTTCTTTGAAAACCAAGCTTTCTGCAAATTACATCTCATTTTTTCCAGAACACTTCATTAGATACCAATGTATTGACCTCAGGTATGGGCATGTGCTAGCCCATTGTCGCAGGAAGGTCATTAGCCTATAGGTGGTGATGTTATGATCCTAACTTCATTTGTGTGTGGTACAAGTAGAAGCTTGACATAGCTGTCATTGTTCCCTTGTTTGTTTGTCCTCTTTATGGCACTTAATGAAACTTTGTATCCTAACAATGAATACACTGCTCTGAAAAAAATTATCCTTTTGAGTTCACCCCATTATAGAGAATACAAGCAGCCTGTTTGCAGCATAGAAGAATTAATTTTGGAGTTGGTTGCCTGACCTCAAGGTCATCACACTCTGATCTAAAACCCCATGTGAGTAGCTCTTGTAGGACATGCCAGGGTTCCCACTAGCATGTCTAGGCCAAGAGGGGTTACTCAGTCACCGATCCTGAGTTACCCATTGCTTAGAGGGCAGCATCAAGAAGAGCAGAAGAAAGAATTTAAATCTCTGAAGCATTTAGAAGTGTTCTGTAGTATAATAGGGGTAAAACATAGATGAGGGGAGTTGTGGTTTTATGAAATGTCTTTGTTCATAATCTAGGGCAGGGCTGGTTTATCCTTTAGACATAGTAGGTATAGCAACAAGGGTTCAAATCCTTTTAGCAACCTACAAAAAAGTTTTAATCATTTTTAAACTTAGAGAAAAAATAAATATAACAATATAGTATAAGAAACAGCCTGAGGGCTAGGGATTTAGCTCAGTGGCACGAGTGCCTGCCTGCCAAGCGCTGGGTAGTGAGTTCAATCCCCGGTACCACAAAAAAAAAAAAAAAAAAAAAAAAAAAAACCCAGAAACAGCCTGAATGACAGTCATCTTTATATTAGTACACTTATTAGCATATAATTTTAGTTTTTAATGCAGAAAGGGACTCACAAAGACAAAGGTACCCCAGGCTCATGAAAGCTATAATAAAGCTCTAATCTTAGGTATCTGATATTTTTCTGACACTTTGACATTTTTCTTCCACTAAATATAAAGACAATCTATACCATCCATTCTCTATTCATGGCTGTGTTCTATGTGAAACTAAATCAGTAGGTGTCACACGTTCTTAAAAGAAAACATGGATTTGTATTTTGAAGCTCTTCATAATCAGAGAGGAGGAAAATAATCAACTGTTAACAACAGGTGCTTTGCAGTTGTTCATTCATTTGGACATTTCTTTTATGAGTTAATTACTCATAAGTTCCTGTGAATGATCTTCACATCTGGGAAAATAAAGCTGCCCACTGAAAGTGAATTACTAGAGCGTAGGTGAAATACAATAGTTAATTCATTTGGATATCCTTAAAAGGCTGAACAAAAATCCCTGAAGCACTTAGAAGTTGGGCTTGGTGTCTGAATATGAGGTGGCATTGCTTTGGATGCTGCGACCTGGGAATGTGTGGCTCCTGTTCAGCAGCCAGCTCCTGGTATTTTCTTGGGTCACCCACTCTCTTATGTACACAGCCACCATCTTTCCCAGAGCTCTTCACTGGCCCAGTAGCTAAAGGCTCTTCACTTGTTGTATGTGTAAAGACTTTCTTTACAATTTCAACTTGTTTGTGAAACCAAACCAAACCAATCCTCTGTTTGGCAAAACAGATCCGAAGCTTGATTTCTTAGCATTATGTGTGTATATATACTGTAAATACATCAAGTGATTCCATGAAAATCCTGAGACCTTTTGGAACAGAAGTCTCAACTGCTCTATTGAAGGGCTGGATGGTGTGATCTCTAAAGTTCCCTCCAGCCAAATGGCACTAGGACCAGCCCCTCTGACTTGGTGCACAGCTTCTGTGACAACTCTTCAGATGGATGATAAAATACTACACAGAGCAGTGATCTTCAACAATTCATTGAGAAATGACAAAAATCATAAAACTTTTCTTTGTACTTATAGTTATCTCATCTTTTTCATTTTTCTACCTTTGTGTGTATTTTTATAATATGTATAATACATACAACACATATGAACATATACCTATACACACATATACATAAATACACAAGATATTAAAAGGATAAGTGTCCAGAATCTTAAATCTCACGGTCATAAGGTAAAAGGTGCACAGAACAAATATATCATCAATTGGTTGAAGACTTTGGACTTCCAATTTGAGCTTCATCTTTAGCACTGTTTGGTTTATAAACATCTTGACATGAAGCAAATCATTCTATTTTCTAATAGTCTGGAGAGACAGATAGATATATGATAGGTAAATATAGGTAAATGATAGGTAAAGATAATTTCTTCACCATTCTTTATGTAGCAGTTTAACTAAATACCCTTGATAAGTTGAAGACATGAAAAAGCTTTAGCCGAGACTGAGAACTAAAACTCCACCCTCATCCTGTAAGTTTGAGTCCATTATTATGAGTATAGTTATATGTATGCTATGTTTGGAGTGTGGGTGTTGTAGACTAACAGAATTTGACTTGTGAAATCTTTTTCCTATTGATGTGCTAGGACTCATACCCAGCCCCAGAGATTCAGAGACATCCATTACTTAATAACTCTTACTGAGATCCTCATTTAATAGTTGAAAGTAGCATCAGTAGATTCCTTCAAAGATAAAATATATTTTAAAATGGGTTTGTCTGTCCCCCAGATTTTAATCTATGTGGTTACTTTTTGGAGCTTTCTGGTAATTACCATTTTCACATTCAAACTGACAGATTACCACTTGGATACCATTATGTTATTTTCTCCATTAAATGTGACAATTTTACTTGTACCTTTGGTCATTTTCATTTTCTTTCTTTCTTTCTTTCTTTCTTTCTTTCTTTCTTTTTTTTGTGGTACCAGGGATCAAACTCATGACCTTGGGCTTGCCAAGCAGGCGCTTATGCCACTGAGCTAAATCCCCAGCCCCCTTTGGTCATTTTAAAGAGAATTACCATCTACTTGGAATATTTTAAATGTATTCTCAAATGCTTTCATTGAACATCTACTGAAGTAATGCAAATTCATTTTGAGGGAACTCATGCTTTGGGTCTGACTCTCATCTTTATGACTCGGAAGATGTTTGAATTTGAGCAAGATACTTAGTCTCTGTGTCTCATTTTCATTCTCTGGTAAAACAGGATCCATTTACTGCATACTTTATGGATTGTGAGGATTAAATGAGATGCTGGAAAGTATTTAGCATAGTGTAACAACATTACAGCCAGTAAGCTTAGCAATTACCATTGTTATTACCAAGAAACTTGCACATTGCCATCAAGTTGTTGAATTCTAGATAACTAACTGGATGGAACAAACCATTAAAGTATCACCTAAGTCAAGAATATGGACTGTCTCATGTTCCTTCAAATTCTTGGTCTATCCAAATAAGCCTGATGGAGGTGCTAGGTTAAGGTCACCACAGGAGGGAAACAAGAGGTAAGGGTAATAGAGAAAAATATTCTTCAGGAATTTAAATACTTTATTCAACAAAGGGGATGGTTCTACCACTAACTCACTGTGAAATCTTACACAATCCACTTAAGTCCTGTGTCTTACTTCAAATCTGCTTGATAGGGGTTTGGATATAAAGATGTTTAATATTCTATAATTACTAAATAGTTATTGTAGAAATAATAACTTCATCATGGGAAATTCTATAAAGATATGTTTATTTCTTTGCTTCTTCTCTGGGTATTTTGATACCCGGGTGTTTGTAAATAATTTGTGCATTGTTTTAAGTCTTAATTTTCCTATGTAAAAGGAATAACTCAAATGAACTGATTAATGTAAAATGTTTTCTAACCACTTGAAAGTCTGTATAGTTACTTCTTGTAGTAGAGAAATCATTAAAACTCATGTATCTTAAGATTAAATGAATTTTGCATTTTCAGATGAGATGAACTGTTCTTTCTGAGAACAGAGAATAGAATTTTGAGGACTTAATGCCAAGGGCCATTACCAAAAGCCTTCAGCACATTAAGAGGAAACAGACCCTCTGCACTCTGCATCTTCTCTTTTAAATTGGGGTTCAGTGGGTGAGGGCAATTAATCCTGGACCCTGCCCATCTCTGGCTTCTTCATGTTACTATGAACTATGACAAAAAGATCACACAGAAGTGGTCCTAGAGCCTTTGTGATGACTCTTTCACTTGATAACTATCTTTCACTCAAAAAACTAAAACTAGCTTTGCTGTTTTCAAATAACTGATACATCAAGTCAGAAAGGAAAGAAGCTCTACAAATCAGCCTGCTGCAATATCATTAACTATACAAATGGAACTCTGTGACTCGTATTTGCTGTGTAGATAATTATACTGTGAATCATTAAGTTCTTTCTTACTCTGAAAATTGCCTCTTACTTGCTAGCTTTTTCATTAAAAAAATATACTTCTTATCAAAACATTCAAATAATAAAGACAAAAAGTACCATTGCCTAAAATACACTAACACTATTATTTTCTCCATGTTTTTCCCCCAGTCTTCAAAGCATAGCTATACCAAGGTAGCTTGTGGCATTGTTGCATAATTTAGTACATTTTTTTTGCCTTCATAATTTTAATCGGCACCAATTTTAGCTGCTGTATAATATTCCATTAGTTGAGACAAGAAAATTAACATTAACATTCTATATTTTTTACTTCTAGCTTTTTGTTGAAATTATAAAAAATAAAAATAAATTATGCCAAACATTTCCAGGTGTCTACATTTGTTGCTTTTTTGAATTACTTCCTCTGAGACAATACTGGAAAGTGTACTTTGGGGTTCAAATATTACTTTTGTAGTTCCTGAGATTTATTGCTAAACTTTTTTTTAATTGGGTCTATGAGCATTGTCAGGGTGCAGTTTGATCATTAAAAGTTGTGAGTATAAGACTGTGTCCCATTTTAATTTTCAATTTTTTTTTTTAGTGACGATAAACATCTCCACATAAACCTAACATTTTCCAGAAGTGATAAAAGTAGCATCTTAAAGTTTGTATTTAGATTTAAGAGAGGAGGGTGTGCTTTGGGAAAGGGAGTGTACTACATACTAAATGCAGGAGTCAATCCTTGGGTGCTTTTTTGCCCTCTAGTCAGCTCTCTGCTCAAACTCTTCTATTTACCATTAGGCAGTTTGGGAGTCGTTCCTGATTCCAGTGTGGGTGGTCCAATTGTGTATCTGGCGTGGGAACAGAAGAGTAGATCTCTTCACTTGCCTGTCTTAAAATTGCCAACGATTCAGAGTCACTGAGGATTTTAAAAATTCTGACCCAGGATCAATGCCCTATATTTATTTAAGTAGCTGTGGATATAAGTAGGTTTCGAGGTTAACAGAAAAATAATTTCTTCATGTTGGTTTTGTGACAGTTGCAAAGACACAAACACAACAATGAAAACAAAGAAAGGTAAATTACGTTTAGGAGGATTTTGAAATTCCTCTTCTAAATCTCTGCCCCATTCCACCCGCACCACAAAAAAGTAAAACAATAAAAATCATCATTAATTTATATTATTGGCAGCAAGTATTCACCAGTTTGGGGGTCTGCAAGATTTTACTAGGAAGCGTGTGGACACTCACAGCTTCTCAGTGTGTCCCCTGCCTTTTCTGTCTTCTTTGGGGACTATCAATTAGGTACTGTGTCTGGACATTTAATTTACTTGTAAAAATGTATATTTTTTCTTGAAGAATAAGATAAGTGTTTAAATACACGCCCTGATAAGTGATCTGAAAATGGCTTTAAAAATATTTTTGCTGGTTCTTGAAAACTTCTATCCTCCTTAGTTAACATTTCCATGAATTACATATCAAAGGGCAATTATGCTATTCTAATGCACAACTTGTGTTTAACAAGAGAATGCTTATTATTTCAGCTGTTACTAGAGAAATTTCTAAATGTCTTTGCAGATACATCTCTACAAGAAACCAACAGAAAGGGCTAGATCCATTTGTATTTCTTACTCCCATTTAAAGACCAGTAATACTATTTTCCTCATAGATTTTATGTCAACGACTAAAACAAAAGTCATGTGCCATTGTTCTTTGATTCTTCTGACTCTTGGGTTGCTCTGGATCTCTGACACGCTTCTATGCTGAAATACTTCAGCACTGACTTCCTTATTTGGTTGCTGGAACTGCTCTTTGTCTTGTTCAAACATTCTGCTAAGCTTGCAGCCCGCCTTCACTCCCTCCCACCCCTCACCCACAGCTCCCCCTTTCTACACACACACACACACACACACATACACACACACACACACACAAACGAGCACACGTGGCTGGCTTCAACAGGTCACTGACTCAGCCTTCCCTGTCGTTCACTAGCCAATCACCCATCACTTATGCCCATTTAAGGAGTACCTTTGGAAACCATAAGGGACCAGAGAGCTTCCAGCTCTTTGGAAAGACTGCTCTGTTGCATACACTTGAAGTTACCACAAAGCATGCATTTCACACAGATGTCCTCCTCATATGTCAGGGCGTGTATTTTTAAAAAAAAAAAAAAGAGAGAGAAGCAGCAGCAACAAAAATGCAACCTCCAGCCCAACAAAAGTTCCCAAAACAAAACTCCATGCTGCTTATTTAGTGATTACTCTATTCCTCAGTGTTCTGGCACTTAGGATTTGGCTGACAGTGTGGTTTTGTTTGGTTTTCAACTCTCTTCATGGCCCATGCCAAATATTCCAATCTGGCATTTAAAGGAAATACATAACGTAGGCCTAAATGGATTTGCACAACACAAAGTAAAGCTCTGTGTTCCTAAGTGAAGTGCACAGTTTTCAACAAATGTTGTTCCCTTTGCTCTCAGGAGTTGAAAACAGCCAGGTATTTGAAGTGCTGAAGGCAAATTTCTGGTTTCTCTGCTCAGATGTGCACACAGAAAGCTTAGCTCTCTGCATTCCCTATTTAAGAAAGAAGCTGCCACAGTCCCATCCCATAAAACAGAGCAGTGTTTTCTTACATATAAACAACTGAGAAATTCCTTGGACAAGCTTGTAGCCTTTTGGTTCTTGGAACAAAGTGGATGGTGGTATTAATTACGTCAAATAAACACATCATCCACACTCCAAAGGGAAACCTGAAACAATAAGCTGAACAAAGCATTTTTCAAGATTTTAATCCTTCTGCAATTAGCTCTTGTCTAACTCTACTGAAAAATTATGAAGGAGCTGTTTTTACAAAAGAAACTGCCCTTATGTTATTAAATTACCAGTTTGTTCCCAGTACTTGCTCTGAAAAAGAAGCAGAGCTTGTTTCCAGAGGCAAGTAATATAAACATACAGGGTACCCTATCACTTAATATTATTCTCATTTAGCCACCAACAATGGTCTGTACCTTCTTTTGTCCATTGTGCTAATTACTGGAGTCCTGTGACTTCAGGCCCCGGGCAGGATCTTTCAACCTGATCACTACAAAATGCAGACCAAGTTCTACAGAAAGCACATTCTCTCTTCCAGCTTTGTTACTACTCAGTCAATTTTGCTTATTTGTGTTCACCATGGTGACCAATGTGGAAATAGCGTTCGGCTTACAAAATTCCCGAAGTGTATTACCCTCTTTTATTTAGGACATTTTTAGCCTGGCCTGAATGAATTCTTACTGAGAGAAGGCTCATATACTTCTTGTGTATAGGCAGAGGTTAGATTACAAATACACTTTCCACTGGTTGTAACTTCAATGTGCCTGGATGTGTTCTACCACATGGTATGTGGGTTCAACTTGTTCAGGTTTTAGTGCTTATGGGAGAGATACGTTTTTGCACACTAGTATATTTAATTCTACTACAGGAACACCAAGTAGTGATGCTGAAAGAAAATGATAGCCACTGATGTCTGGCATATTGATACACGGTCAATAAGCACACGTCTATAAAATATGAAAAGTCAAAGCCCTTCTGACTGTTTTAGATTAATGTTCATTCATTCATTTTTTTTTTTTGGTGAGAAAACCAGCAGCACTCACTAATTCATTGTTTTATGGGAGAAGAACAAGTTGGAGAAAATGATCACTTCACTTTGAGCCTGGTGTCCTAGGACACATCACTGCAGAGTCACTGGCATCAAGAAATCGGTCCATGACTTGGCTTATAGACCTGCATTCTCCTGCCATTTTTGCTGCAAAGAACTGTGTCACTTTTGAGGGGGTTATTTCATCTTATGAATCTTCTTTTCCACATCTATAAGATGAAAATCTCATTTTAAATTAGAATTCCCAAAATGTGGTTCTTTCTGTGCCCATCATCAACCCTCCCACCCTCTGAGCCCAGGGACACTGAGGCATCACATGGAAGTGGACCTCAGAGATGGCGGCAGGGGTGAGGAGAAGATTTCTGATACCAACATTATTTGACCATTGTAATAGCTTTCAAAAGGCTGAAGGAATGATTTGCTTTTATGTATGGAGAAGTCACAAGATTCTCTACATCTGGTTTACCGTGGTGAACTGACTATACTATTAAAATTTGGTTCTAAGCATATTGCGACTACTTTCTTCTGAAGCAGGATAAGATTAGCAAAGTAAACACCTCTTTTATAGTTCTTATATACCTAGGGAAGTGTTGGGCATGATGAGTGTAGAGACAAATTCTATAATTCTAGTCAAGCCAATACTTTCTCTTCATGACATTCCACCTTAACTTCCACAAGCTTAACTCTCTACTTGGAGTTATAATGCTTTTGAAAAAAAAAAAAGTGTCATCTGGATCTTCAAATATGAAGTAGGATTACAGTTTATTATGTTTTTCAAAAGGATTACCTTTTACAAAAGAAAAGAAATCCAGACTTAAAGGGCTTCAGGGACTAGGGACTTTTTTTCACTAGCATTCCAACTGTCCCTTTGCCTTTGGGGAGGTCCCTGACTGCTAGGCCCAGCTTTCTTTCAGACAGCCTGGCATCCAGGCAGGTGAGTGAGGGTAAGGGCTGGGAATCACTATGGCTGAGGAAGAGGAGGAAGAGAAGCATGAAGTGGAGGAAGAAGAAGAAGAAGTTGGAATCAGTACAATATGGGGGTTGGGAATTAGTACAACTTTTAGTCTCACTCTAATTGCCATGCCTATTAGAAAGCCTCTAATTTTCTAACTTATATTCTAGGTTTTGATGGGGAAAGGGAGAAAATGGTTACCATATGCTCCCCCACATTTGTTTGAAATGAAAAAAGAAACACACACACACACTCAGTTCACTCTAAAACTTCAAGTAAATAAGTATAATTGAAAGCTGATTCCTCAAATTTGACTCTGAATCTAAACACTCACCAAGGAGGCCTGACTGGGAATATGCCATGCTCATAATGTCTTCACATTAAATAGTCTTCATGACTATTAGGAAGAACTGCAGGAATATCCTCTGAGATGGAAAATCTTTGCAAACCGTCAAGCAGAACAGAGAGTGTAACTGAAATCATGACCAGCAACGCGTTGGAAATATATTCTCCTGACATCTGGCCATGAGTCAGATTGCCATCCTGGCTGATTCCTTGCTGAAATTCTTTATTCCATGGACACTGCCCTTCTTGTCTATCCGTGCAGATCAGTTGTATTTCACACATTCTGTGACTAATTAGAAGGCATTTTCATGTACACAGTGCCCTGACAAATCAGCCCTAAGCTAACTGCCTTTGTGAAGCAGCAAACAGAAGACAGTGTTCTCTGCAAGTCCAGGATACCTCATATGCATGGTCTGCACAGATATATTCCTAAGGAGCTGGGGCCTGGACAAACAGGGGCTGGAGGAATCTTCTTAAATGTTATTTGGCTCCAGGCCACAGTTTGAGGTTAGTTTTCTTAGAACCAAGGTCTAGTCTTTGTCTTACCAATCCAACAGAACAAGAACAGTTCTATAAAGCCATTTACTGACATCATCAGTCATCAAAACCACTCTCATCTCATGTTGTCCTTAATTTTTTGGAAAAATTTTGTTTTGCTGTCTTATTTTCTGTTGCATACCCTTGGCTTTTTCTTTATTGTAAAGTAAACTTCCTGAAGCAACTGTATTGCAATCATCTTTTATATCATTCAACAGATCTTTAGCAAGCAGGTTAGATTAGGACTGTCATCTTTACCTAATATTTCTATTTGCATTTCATTTCCTTATGTCCAAAGCTGGACACTTCTTTTTCCCTTGAAAGTTTCCATAATATTAAATTTTTCTGTTTCTTTTCCATTCAATAAACATTTTTGTATATCTACTGGCTAAATATACTCTCCTATCTGTTAATGACAAAAGAAGGTCAAGATATTAATGTTCCTTTTTAAGAAGACATACTCATGTAATTTTAATTCAAAAAGACTATGTGTCACTCAAAAAGAAAAGTATTGAACCCAACACAGGGGCCATAGAGTAGTGGGAAAAGATCAAGATCCGAGAGGGAATCCCGGGAATGTATTTAGGGTGTCACATTACTTTCATATTGCTAAACCAGTCATCCAGCTAATTCTGTCCTCTGTGGATACATGCAATAATTTTTGTTCATTTGTTTTTGTTTTTTTCTCTCTTGAACAAAGTTGATGACTTGAAAGATTCACTGTACATATATGCTGCTATCCTTTTCTATTCTCCTGAAGTCACCAAATTTTATCTCATCTCTCAATACCTATTCTACTTAGGATATTTTTGTCATGTGACTGAGGATTGTTTTATTTTTTTATGCTCAGTCATTACAGGAAAAGTTCTTCCGTTTTTTCAAAATACGATCCAGGCCCCAATTTGGGTCCCTGAGTCCATGATAGTGTTTCTTTCTTGAAATTTTTTTTCAATTCTGAAATCCCCTTTCTTGTCAATAGACATCCTACAAGTTTCTCTTACTTTAAGACCATCTGAACTTTGATGACCACTGAGCCAACTATTGTTTCTCTTTCTTTTGCCCTCTCACCACCAAGTACTGTAAAAGCAGTCTACATACTGTCTTCACCTCTCTTCTCCTAGTCTCTTCTGGACCTTGCTCCTCCCCCTTGCATAGTGCCTCAGTGAACCCAGACAGGTCTTTAGTGGTTACCCAGTGCTCAATCCAACAGCTTCCTCCTCGCATCTCCCTGCTTCATCTTTAATCAGGGTAAGAGCAACCCTGCTTTCCTCGGAAGCCAATTTCTACTGTTTGGCAAGCTGTTGTTGTCCCAGCCTTGTTTCTCTTCCTCTTATCACTCTTGAGTTTTGTTCAATGACTACAGTTTTTCTTCTGTCAGATTCTTAAATGTAAATATAAATATACACATTTCTCTAGTGTCTGTCATTACACCTCTTTTCTTATTCCAAAATTCTCTCTGGATCGTTTGTGTTACTCCATAGCTTTAATCTTACTCTCTAAACTAAAATGTGTCTGTAGTCTTAACCTTTCTGCTGAGTTCCAGAAATACCTTTCCAATCATGTCTTGTCCTCCTGGATGCCCATCAACACCCTGAGTATGAGATCAAAATGAGATTTTCCTTTGATGCCGTTCTAAGTGCCCTGTCCAGATCCTCACTATTTGTCATTTATTTATTTTTTTGGTACCAGAAATTGAACTCAGGACCTCACACTTGCCAGGTAGGTGCTGTGCTGTTGAGCTATATCCCCAGCCCTTGTTACTTGTACTGTTATAATTACTTCCTAACTTTTCTCTACCTCCCGTACAACCTACACATAGTCACTTTCCTAAAATACAAACCTTACTTTAGAACTTCTGTTTCACACATAAAGCTGCCTAGATACTGTGAACCTTTACTGAAAACAATATAGACTATATGATAAATTATAAAGCTAACTTTCTTAAAATACTGAAACACTGTCAAGAACTAAGTGTTTAAGGGACAAACTTAAATAAAGAGAAGAACACAGAGAGATAAGAACACTTAAAGCCACTTTACCTGGAGCTATTCCAGAAGGGAAAAAATTAACTTAGCTATCATAGTGTCATGAAAGACTCAAAGCTGGTCTAAGCTGAGGAATCTAAGCAAAGGTTTCTGTAAGGTGGAGACGTTCACCAGGGACCACAGCATAAGGGTGAAGGTGATATTGAAGCTGTTCCTTGTCTCTTTGAATCACAAAGGAAGTTACCTTGGCATTCAGAAGAACAAGGAGAAAAACCATCCTGGGAAACTGAAACCACAGCTTCAGATACACAAATAAGCAACAAACAAGAATAAACAAGCAAACAACTTTCAGCCCTTAAATTTAGATTCCAATAGTCCTACATTTAATGTCTTTAAACTTCTGGTAGAACAAACAAATTCTGCAAGAAGACACCTTCATTGAAGGTCTCAAAGAATTCTTACAACTTTCTAGTAAAATTAATTAATTAATTAAAATCACTAAGGAGCATAGAAATAAGGTGTAGTGAAAAAGTACCAGCATAAATAACAAAATACAGAGACCAATAAAAACTTCCAGCATCAGATTTAGACATAAGCCACATTAAAATAACAATGCATTTAAAGAAATGAGACAATTTTTTTCATTTCCTGGTTCAGAAGATCTTAGTTGTACCTCAAGGCAAGTGATTAGAACCCTCAACTTATATAGCTTATGTATTTTATATTAAACTTATTTGGATTAGCTTTCTTTTAAGTGTCGGCTGAATTTCCAACACAGCTCAAAATCTATGTCTCATGATGTTTTCTCCATCTCTCAGAAGGAACCAATGTATTGCCTCTTTGTATTCTCATAGGGTTATTGTGGTATATGGTAGTTGTATTATATTACAGATACATGCTTTGATTTTCTCAACGACCTGTGAGCTGTTAAAATTCCAAGGTTTCTCTTCAAGTGCTTGTTGAACTAGATTCAAATGAATATCACTCACCATGCTAAAAAGTTGCTCATGTTCTTACATACTTCCAGCACAATGCAAAATTTTGCTATTTACAGCTTTTTATTGGTTCCCAGATGTTTATAAAATCTTCAGTTTTCATTTCTTCACTGTGGCTTGCAAATTGCATGCTTATGTTTGTCTCCTAACTTTTATTTATGCTATTTTCCTCTTCTCAGATGCTTTTCCTCTTTTGTCTGCTTATGGGAGAGTTATCTTACAATGTTTCTGCATCACATCAGGCACTGCCCTGAAGTTTAGTGTTAGGTGAGGTTTGATGAGGTGTGTACCTTGGCTACCAGTGACAAACACAGTTTCAGGCACATGACTGGAACTCAGCATGAGTCTCCTGAAAGTGACACTGTACATATGCATATGTGCAAATATATATATCGACACACATGCACAAGCAGACACATACCACATACACATACCTTGTCAACCCAAATAGGTTGTAAGCGCCAGGAAAATAAGAACAAATATCTTACATAAAAAATGATACAAATTATTCATATTAAATTGTCAGTTCTCTCTGATGGGAGCAGACCACTGACATCAAATTTTTACTTAGATGCAAAAAATAATAAGTAAATAGCACTTGATTCTCTATATTAAAATGATAGAACATTGATTCACAAAGGAACACATGATTGACATTTATTGGTTTTCTACTGTGTTGTTCTGGACACTGAGCCTGATGTGAGGAGTATAAATATGATAAATGAGATAAAAGTTCCTGTCCCAAAGGATCTTAAATTCTAGGAAAGCAGAGATAAACCACAACCACTGTAAAGTGCTAGATGCTGTAACACACTGGGGGCACAAGGGATCAGACCAAAGCAGCTACTTGTCTAAGAGGGAAAACAGGGAGGTTCATGGGTCACAAAGGAGTCTCTGAAGGACTGATGAGGAAGCGGGAGACAAAGCGTGGGGCCAGGGCAGGCCTGCGGGAAAACACTGTGCAAAGATCCCTGTCGGGCAAGAACCTTGCGCGGGCAGAACAGTGAAAACAAAAAACAGTAGGAACATAACTTCGAAGGAAATTCAGGCAAGTCTAAGCCCTGGATTAGAAAAAATAAAAATGCTTTGGGCCTAAAGCAGGGGGAAATTTTCTTAAATATTTTTATTTTCCCTATTCTCGTCTTTGTGTTTCCTTCTGCCCAGTACTAGTGCTCAGGTCTCTCCCAGAGGAAAGGTTTTAAAGCAAAGCTTTCTTGCAGTCTTACAATCTTTAATAAATCACTTCACACCCTAGCAGAGATCCAGCCTGCAGATGAGGAAATGCTTGCAGACCCATTCAACGCCAGCCCATTAAACATGAAGTAGGGTGGATTTAGACTCCCGCCTCACATTTCTGGTCCATGTGCTCTTTTAGAAAACTCTTGCTTTATTTTATATTTCTTTCAAATCTCTTAAAATGAGCAACATCCAGGGTCATTTTCTTGTAAGAAAATCTTCATCTATTCATGTTTATTTCGAGTAACTGCAGTGAAAAAAAAAATTCCTTTCAGGACACTGACAGAAATATGATATCATGAACCATACATACAGTATTTTCCTAATTATGAGGAATAGAAATACTATCTTATGTGTATATTTAATTATAAGCCAGCTTGGAGTGTGTGCCTCAGCGATTGTTCAGCTGTCACTGCCTAGGACTGCTGTGCCCAATGGCAGATGCTTGGTTGTGTGGCTCTGGAGCCACAGTTCTCATCACAGAGAACCAGAAGTATCACACAGGGATCAGGGCCATGGAACCTTACAGTGCGAAGGGGCTTTAATTACAGTGGTGGAATTTTTAAAAAGCCACCATGGGTTGAAAGACAATAGCCTTGAAAATGTGGAGGTCATCCCAAAACACATCAATTTCTAATTCCTCATCTGGCCTCTGACTGTCACCAGAGAGGTAATAAAGCTACTGGTGTCTGGCTGATGCCAGCTTAGGGGCAGTATGTGAAGACATTTCCTATGGGCTGCACAGTTTCTGAGTTAATATATTTCTGGTTCGCTGTAGAAAGGAGCAACATACATCTCACTTTTGCCAGAAAAATATTAACATATATTGTTCTCACACTCAGTGCCAGTTTAAAAGTCCAACCTGTTTACCACGGTACAAGCTATGTGTTGTACATGGAAAAGAAAAGATGACAGCAGAGACGTGTCTGGACAGCACACCCAGGAATCCTTCAGCCACAGGGAAACAGCTCCCAACAAGGAGCCCTCAGTCCTGAGCAGGGTGCAGATTAGCTTCCACTGACCACACTCTCTGTACACCTTTCTGAGCTGAAGACCTCTCTCCACACCAAAGCCAGAAGTCTGCTCTCTACTAATACTGAAGCTGTCCTTAAAACTCTCTCGGTCACAGCCTGTAAGAGAGTCCATGAGAAATGGTTTAAATTTCTGAAACAATTTTCAAGTGGCATAAAGAAGTTGGTAACCCAGGGTAAGCCCTAAAGCACATTGAGAGAACAGAGAGATTTTTTTTTGTAGTTTCTTATTGTAAAGTAGGACTGTTGGTTTGTGTTGCTCCAACAGTGATCTCTTGCTATCTGAAAATCTAGAATTTGAGTCATATAATATTTACCACAGAGGTAAATGGAGTAGTAATTTTTCTAATTGTTAGGGAATCCTTCATTGGTAGCTCCCCAATTTTAGGAGCTGTGGAACACTTCTTAAATGGTGAAAGCACAAAAGGAATAAAGTCATTGTGGTTGAGGCTGCCAGTTGCTAACTCAAATTCATGTCCTCGTTTTTCTCATGGGCACACAGCTGACCACCTGCAACCAGGACACCCACAAATCAATAATCCCTGTATTCTGGTATTCATACTTTATCTGGGGCATTAGGACACAGGTTTCTTTCTCCTTATCTGTCCTTTAAGCAATTGTTTTTAAAAATCTAGCTGCATTTCTAAAAAATTATTACAGCTTGAAAGGTTGTAAAGCAAACACTCAGGTACCCATCCCAAGTTTAATAGAAATGTGCACCCCAATCCTGACTTGTAGTAACCCCAGTCCTGACTTATAGAGTTCTCATTTGCTTAATTATCTTCATAATGTTACCTTTCTTGTATGTACCTCTGAACAATATACTTTCTCTCTTTCTTTTTGTTTTTACTTTGTAGAAATGGAATCCTAAGGTACATATTCTTTTGTCCTACATGAGATCCATCCATGCTTTTCTGTCTAGCTCTAGCTCATTTGCTTTAATTGCTGAAGCACATTTATTGAATGATGACTGCTTTTTCTATGTTCCTTCTGCCACTGCTGAACCTCTGGAATATTTCCAGTTTGGGGCTGCTCAACTCATTCTGGTTGCACGTCTTTGGGTGCACAGTGTAAGCATTTCTTTGAGGAATGTAGTTAAGAGTAGCATTACTAGGTCATAGGGTTTATATAACATCTGGGTTTATCCATGATGCCAGATTCTTTTCCAGTGTTTTCTTTTTCTTTTCTATCCAGTTTATACTCCCACCAGCAGTATATAAAACATCCTGTTACTTCATATCCTTGCCAGAACTTGGTAATGTCAGACTTTAATTTTTGCCAATCACGTGGGAGTATAATGGTATCTCTATTGTTTTAACTCATTTTTTCTTTATTACTAATGAAGTTGGACATTTTTTCAGGTTTATTGGCAATTTAATTCCTTCTTTGGTAAAGTGGCTGTTCTAGACTTTCACTTCTTTTTAATTAACTGCTTATTATTTTAGCGATTATCATCTATATATGCTGGTTCACTGTTCTCCACATAACTTGCACGTTTTTCACTCCTTGCGTTTTTACTCTTTATGGTATCTTTTGATGAGTTCTTTTTATTTGAATATATTTGAATTGTTAAATTTTTCCTTTATGATTTTTTTGTTTTGTTTAATTCACCTGGAATCAACTTTTTTTTGGTGTATGGTACAAGGAAGAAATTTCTTCTTAAAATAGAAGCATAAAGGAAGTATTATTTATAAAAGAGAAACTTTTAAAGGAAATGTTTTATATTTTCCAGATCAGAAGCCTTTAATACCAATACAAAGCCTGCTTCTAATGAGAGATAAATAGATATTCATGTGCCTTGTTTAGGAATACCAAAGTGTCCAGTTGTTAATTCCCTTAGAAGTAAGAAGATACAAGTTTATAGGGACTATGTAGGGAATGTCACCAAGGGTACCCTTTATAAAACAGGAAAACACACATGTGTACACACTACACAAGTGATTATAAATTTATGGACCCTTTCTAGAAAGAAACATAAGAATAACTCATGGTAGCTATATGTGGAGAGTGTATTATGTAAAATTTCTATTTCAAGAAAAATAATACAGTGTTTAAGATAAGTTACTTTAGTAGTTTACTAGGAAAATTGAGTCAGACACACCAAAATTTATTTACGAATGTTCTTTCAGGAATTCATCTGTCACAAAGAAGTGTTGATTTTCAATTATTTTACATGCACTTTTCACACACACACCCAATACCGACTACTCAGTGGTGGCGAATCTATGGCACACATGCCGCGGTAGGCTATTTGTATCACTGAAAGCTTGAAAAGGTTCGCCATCACTGCTTTATAGAATTATAAGTGTTCAAACTTCCTCGAAGCTTAAATTCCAAACATTATTCCTGAATTTCATTACCTGAATAAAAGCACATTCTAGCACAAGTGATAAAAATATCTACCTATAAGGCGAGTAGAGACATATGGCTTAAAGAATTTTTGTTAGAAATATTTTGTGCTAGAAATGCTTATAGACTTAGCTATCTTTCCAAGGGGTTACCTTGCATAAGACAAAAATCAGGTGTTTCCTCATTTTCTTCCTCCTATGTTTTCTATTGAGCAGTTTAGCTGTACAAGGAATTATGATTTTTCTTACATATAAACGAGTCAGTTTATTTCAAGTTTGATGAATGAGAAATAGTAATGAATTTATCTTTGAGTACTATAATAACAGCAAATAAGTATATATATATATATATACACATGCACACATACATTTGAGGAAATATCTACAATATGTGCCTTAGTAGAATAAAATCACTATGTATTATATGGTTCTGCTGTAAAAATGTGCATATTTATGTATTTGAAAAGTTAAGATTGGAGACAACCATGGGGTGCTGCTTGGAGCTGGAGAATGTGCCTTGCATGTGTGGGTTCTGGGACTGATAACTCCCTCAAACCTAAAAAGCTAAAACCTAATTAAAACAAAAGCAACACAAAATTAAATTAGTGACTCTGGTACAGGAAATTTGTCATTTCCTCTTTGGACATTTTAGTACTTTCCAATGTTTTGGCATCTCTATAGGAAAATAGATATACGAAAAATTTAAAAAATTTAATAAATGCCTTAGATCTTGTCATAAGAAAGTTTTGTTTCTAAAACTAAGAGATTTTCAAAAATGAATAAATGTTACTATATTTTGGTAATTCAGAAAATGGAATTTATAAATTGGTTTATTCTAAAATTTGAAAAAATTTGTGTCAAACTACCTTTTTAGTTTTTTGTTTTTTTGAGACAGGATCTTGCTATGTAGTTCAGGCTGGCCTTGAACTTACTATGTAGCCTAGCTGGCCTCAAACATAGGAGATCCTCCTGTCTCAGCCTCCTGAGTGCTGGGATTATAGGTGTGTGCTATCATGCCCAGGGTACTACCTTTTAAATGAAAAGTTTTATTTTTCATCTTTTGTTCCTTTACATATAGTTTAAATTTCTTCACATGATTTTTCTTTTAGAGTAGTCCACCAGATTGTAGCCTTAGCTTTTATGTGGCAAGACCATTCAAATAAATAAAAGCCTCTGGTTGAGTCAGAATACAGTACAAGTACACTATGAAGATCTCTTAATGCTAGAGTATATTTTAGAATATATCCCACATTTCCTTCAATCGCATACACTGACCCCTGATTCTATTTGGGTAGTCACAGACTAGGTACTGGCCGCTTTTTCATAAAAATAAGCCAAGGACATGGCTTTTCCACTTGTAACTCTGAACTTGAGACTCTTTAATAGGAGAGTTTCTACTTCTGCTTTGATAACATGACTCAAGAAAAATAGCTAAGATTGGGATCAAAACGGAAGTTTCCCATCTAACTCAATGTGTTGCAAAATTTCCTGGGATTTTCTTCGTGTGTGATTAATATATAGGGGAAATATGCTGTGCAGTTAGCAAGCGAGCAGCTGTGTTACAGGCGGTGGGACTGGGGTTGGAGGAGGCTGTAGGGCAGCTACCGATGAAAAGAAAACTAAATTCGACTGCAGCTAAGTCTGGAGCTTGGCTGGGTGTTGAGTAGTTAAATTGGCCTCTGATTTTTTTAAATTTGTTCCTTACAAGCTAACATAAAAAATGGTGTGGCATCATCATACAAATGGGCAATTTTATATGTACTACTGTCCTTTTAAGGTCAGGTCTTAGAGGGAAGCTGAGAATATAATTTGGAAAAACATCCGGTTGTCACAAATCTAGTTTCCGTTTTATAAGGTACCCAGCTCTTTTATAATGTGAAAATGCTTAAAATTCTCTTGATTATGAAATTACCCTGAAGTAGCATATTTCAAGGTGAACTGATAAACTTCTTTATTAGGAATTAGACAATTTCCTGGGAAGCATGATGCTAGACAGACAAATGAGCTCTGTTTATATGGATAGATCATCCTGGTGGTCTAAATATACTCTTGTCTGCATGAGTCACAGAGACATTGCTACACAGTACGTGGCAAAGAAGATCAGAAGTCAAAAATAGAATGGGGGCAGTAGAGAGATAAGGATTTCAAGACAAGCACACAGTCATGCATACATATCTGAAAGTTATTTGACTGCTGTGTATCTCTGTACACTTGGACTTCAGAACTCAATAAACTTGGTATTTGCTGCATTTACTTACAACACTCACAGTAGCTTGAAAACAGTGCAGAACCCTTACATATAGGATTACATTACCCTGGGGGAATGTGCAAGTTCCGGGAACTCTTTTGCATTATTTCTAATTGTATTCTTTTTTTTTTTTTTTTGGAGGTAAAACTTGGAAAACAATGTATTGTAAAACTGGTGTAAGCCTAAATTTTAGATAAAGTTCATTGTAAAAGTAGGTGTCAATGGAGGCCGGGGATTTAGCTCAGTGGCCTAAGTGCCTGCTTGGCAAGTGCGAGGTTGTCCAGTTCGATCCCTGGTATCAAACAAACAAACAACAACAAAAAAAAGTAGCTGTCGAAGTCCAGGGTTACATCTCCAGAGGTACTCAGCACAGCACTGCCAATTTAGCCAAACCAACAAATAATGATTCCCTGGAATCCTGAGCCAAGGACTCACATGTTGTTCATGAGTCCACAAGTCCATTAAATAAGTCCCTCTCCTGAAGGACAAAACAGGACGTTTCTAGTCAGGAAGGCAGAGGGCAGATTTCAAACCCTGAACGCAGGGCTGTGGTAAGAGGCAGGAGTTTCCGGGAAGGTGGGCGCTCTGGCTCCCCGGCCCAGTCGGAGCCGCTGTGTGGCTCCTGTCCCCACCACTTGCTTCAGCTTCTTCACAATCCTCTGTCACTTTGCTCTTGGAGACCAAGGATTTCGGGCCATCCTCACCCTCAACCTCTGTGCTCTCTGCGGGGATTCTGGGGTGTGGCCTCTTCACCCCACAAATCCGATTTTGAGGTTACCCAGCCCAGAAAGCCTCTTGATAATTGTTGAGGACATGCATGGCTTTGATTCCGCAAATTAACAGTCCCAGTGTTTTTTGGAGTAAAGGGATATATGTATTTAAAAAGTACTATGAGAAATGCATTTTTAATTTTCTTATTCTTTTTTTTACTCTTTGTGTTTATTTTTTTTCTTGGTCCTGGGATTGAGTCCAGAGCCTTCATTCATTTTTATTTGAGACAGGGTCTTGCTCAGTTAATGCAGGCTGGGCTCAAACTCATGATACTCCTGCCTCAGCCTCTCAGAGTCTTTGGGTTCATTTAAAAATTGTCATTCTAGAACTTTTAAATTTACTTCACAACAGTAAGTTATGGAAAATATGGCCATAGATCCGTCTTCTCAAACTGTGGTAAAGGAACACATAGTAGAGATATTATGAAACCACACTATGTTGTAAGTATGTGTGACCTCATAAAATCCATATGTGGAACCCCAAGCTCCAATGTGATGGTTTCGAGGAATCGAGGCCTTTGGTAGGTGATTAGGCCATGAGCATAAGCCCTTGTGAATGCGTTTCATGTCCTTATAAAAGAGGCCATGAACGTCCACCGCCCTTCTACCATGTGAGGACTCAATGAGTAGAGTTTCTCTGAACCGGAAGCAGGTTTTACCAGGTACTGAGTATGGAGTGTTTTGATCTAGGATTTCCTTGCCTCCAGAGCTGTAAGAAATAATTACTATTTTTTTATGAGCCACCCAGTGTATGGCAATTTGTTCTAGCAGCTTGTCCCGAGTAGGAAATCATACTCCAACTACCAGTAATAAAAATAAAGAGCTCAGTTTTACTGTGTGGAACTTACTATTTTTGCTGAGCACTGGATGAAGCGCCTTCACATGTGTCTCAGCATGTTGAATGGTAATTCTTTCAGCTCTGAACAATAGAACAGGTGCCAAGAACCCCACACTTTGAAGAAAAGCATTAGACCACCATGCTGAGGAAGGAGAAGACAGATGTGTGCAATGGGCCCAGACTGAAAATCCAGTTCTGTGGCTGAGCCAGGATCGTCGATGCAGCCAACAATGGAGTGGGGATGAGGCCACCAGAGTGGTATGTGTGAGTGTGTGAGTGTGTGTGTGTGTGTGAGTGTATGTGGGTATGGGTGTGGGTGTGGGTGGTGTGGTGTGTTCAGACTCCTACTGTGGGAGGAGAGCCTTTTTGCCATCATTTTCAGTTAAGTCAGAAGGACCCATGATGCCCTTTTAGAGGACTGAGTCCCTCTGGAATTGAGGCCCCAGTGGGAGAGCAGGCATTGCCGTGCTGGCTGGACAAGCATGCATGAGTCCCTCTCACACCAGCTAGGCCTAGAAGGGAGCCTGTCATAAAAGGAAGCCTGGGAAGAAGATTCTAGCAGGGCAAGGAGAGGGAAGCTCAGAGATGAGCTCTCAGCTCCACCTACCAAACAGCCCAGCCAGGACCCATCCTCCTCTGGGACAGCCTAAGGGTGGGGTGGGGAGAAGTGTTATACAGGGCTGGACCCGAGTTTGGACTATTGCACTGGACAGAATTGTAGTGACTATAATTTGTTCCTGATGAGAAAGCTTCCATGTACAAGTGACTATAAAGCAAGAAGATCATCTGGGGTTTCATTCAGGGCAGGGAGAGACCAGAACCAAAAAGCAAGAGTTTACTGAGGACAGAGATGAGTTATGTTCTTAACACACAGAACTTTGTTGCATTCTACATACTCCACGTTCATTGAACATGTTACACATTTAACCCATCTATTCCTTCACTATATAAGCAATTCACTGTCCGCATTTTATAGAAGGGGACACTGATACTCAGGGACAGGTTAAATCATCTCTAGCTGAAGTCTCATGCTAGTGCATGGTGGAGCCAGAGTTCAAACTCAGACAGTTTTGCTGAAAGACTGCCTGCCCTCCTCTCTGGGGTGAGGGGATCGGCAGTGGCACAGGTGAAGTTAAATAATTTAGTTTGTCATGGCAGTACCGATGTCCACTCTATACACTTGCTTTTATTTGTGATGTATACATAGACTACAGGTATACTTACTTATGTTATACATGTATATTATGTACACTTTAAAATATGCCCCAATATCATTTGAATATACTTTATCTGTGGGGCATGTAGACATATTTAGGAGTGGGGATCCTTGACTGTGTAGATGCCTTTCAGCTTCATCCCTGGAGTTCTGGGGGCAGTGGGCCTCACCACTGTTGTCTATCTGGCTTACTTTTGGGAGAAAGTTTGATGGCTGACCAGGAGGATTATAGTCGAAGCAGGAAAGAAAGCTTCTTATAGTAACAGGACTCAGGGGAACTAGAGGATCTGAAGGTAGTAGAACCATAAGAATGAGTCAGATTTGGGGGCAGGAACCCACTGACTGTATAGACACTTCCTTCTGCATAGCAATATGCCTACGTTAGTTTTAACAGTCTTCCTAACTCATTAGGTGTCATGTAAAATTATTCATATGACTTATTTATTATTTGTCCTAGCGACCCTGTTCTGAAGGAATTTTTATTCTGAAAAGGGGTTGGGTAACTGTGTGGGAGTCAACCTGTGCCCTACAATGCGATGTGAGGTAGGACAAGGAAGCTGAGAACAGCAAAGCCCTCACCTGCCATCTGGTCAGTCATATCTGCCTCCCTGGCCACCAATTAGGCTGAGATGCTAATCTCTGCCAGAATGGGGGCCTTCTCTCTCCCAAATCCCACCACAGATCTGTGTGTGCTGTGCATT
Source organism: Hydrochoerus hydrochaeris (assembly GCA_004027455.1). Lineage (NCBI taxonomy): Eukaryota > Metazoa > Chordata > Mammalia > Rodentia > Hydrochaeridae > Hydrochoerus > Hydrochoerus hydrochaeris. The sequence goes on from PVLA01000277.1 coordinate 506,997, forward strand.
CTCAGGGAGGGGGATGGCTGCAGTTTCCACCCAGGCTTTGAAGAATCCCTTATCCTTGAAGATAAGAAGGACTAGGTGTTTGTGTGAGTACTAGGGATTCACGTGAGGAGTTTTTTTTTTTTTTTTTAACAGAATTTATCTTGGAAGATGGAAGGCCTTTTTTTTTTTTTTAAAGAAGAGTTTATGTTAGAAAAGCAATATTTATTTGAAGAAAAGAAAAGAAACAATGAGAAAGAAAAAAGTATTTACAATCTTATTCTTTAGAATATTCCCACCATCTTATTTGCTATAAGCCATTTTAATATTTCATTGTCTAGAAGCTTCAAACAATCTTCAGAATTATTTCAGAGAACCAGCACCTAGCTTAACACCAATGAGAGGCTGGCTGTGGTGGTGCACACTGTATGTAATCCCAACTTTCGGGAGGTTGAGGCAGGAGGATCACTCGGAGTTCAAGGCCAGCCTGGACTACATAGAAAGACCCTGTTTCAAAAACCAGACCAGACCAAACCAGACCAAACCAAACCAAACCAAACCAAACCAAACCAAACCAAACCAAACCAAACCAAACCAAACCAATAAATAAAATAAAGTTTAAAAATTAAAAAACCTCAAGTAGGACAATAACAACGGAGTTATTGTGAAGAGAGGACTGTTCAGAGAAGCATACTTGGCTAGGGTATTCTGCGAAGTCTTTGACAGACCCAGGTCACCTTGCAGAGAGGCAAATAAAATGGATTTGGACCAGAGGTGCAAATACATAACCTGTGGGACTCAAACTTTGGGAATCCTTCCTGTGCTCTCGGGTGCCAGCTGTTGGTCTCAGATGACAGGCCTGATATCCACTGTAGAATAGAAATATAGAATAAGAAATACCCAAGGTCTCAGCAGGCATACTGGTGCAGGCCTACAATCCCAGCATTCTGGGAGGCAGATGTAGGAGGATAGGAAGTTTGAGCTCAGCCTAGGCTACTTAGTGAGACCCTGTTTCAAAATAAAAGAAATTTTAAAAGGCTAGGAATATAGTTTAGTGCAAAGGCCTTGGGTTCAAACCCAGTACCACAAACACAACAAAACACCAAGGCCTCCTCCAGAGCAGAGGCTTTTTTCCCCCCATAGTGTTAAGTTACTAAACAAAAATGAGACAAATAGCTTAGATCAGATTGAACATTTTATTTTTTCCCAAACGGGAAAAATGGCCAGTTTCAGAGTAAGTGCACTTTGCTAGTTGGTTAAGCCACTAAACATAAATATCTCAGTTCTGAAGCAATCACACAATAATGTCGGCACTCAAGTTACCAGCATTACACCTTCATTTATCTTTCTATATTTAACTAGAACTTCAGAAAATACACACATTTGTAAAAACTACAGAAATAATAAATATATTTTAAAATGCATAAAATAATAAATCAACTAAGATTCTCTTTACATTCCTTCCTGTCCCAACTAACTTAGTCATCCTATTAAAGGTGTTATAATGTTCTAGTTATGTGTCTCTAGAATGCCAAGATTTAAAAGAATACTAGACAAACTCTAGAAGACATGCATGAGTCTCACAAACAAATTTTTTAGCAAAAGAAGTATGATACAAAAGAATATATTTATCTGTGATTATTTTTATTTAAGATCCCAAACCAGGAAACAAAACTACATATATTGTTTAGAAATGCATACACAGATCACGTAATTATGAATAAAAGAAGTCAGATAGGAGTTTATCTCTCTAGTGAGAGAAGAGTTGAAAAAAATATATGAAATAGAAGCGGCAAGTTTCTATATTTCAAAAAAAATTCCTCCATGTCTTTTCATGCATTGGCTGTTCTCTCTCTCTCTCTCTGTATGTATGTATGTGTGTGTATGTGCTAAATAATATTTCATCATCTGAATGTACCACAGTTTATTTAACTATTCACCCACTAATATCTTGCTTGGTGGTTTCCAAGTTTGGCAATTATAAACCAAACTGGTATGGCCATCTATGTACAAGTTTTGTGTGGACATAAGTTTGTAACTTTTTGACACATTCCAAGGAGTGCGATTGCTGGATCATATGAAAAGAATACGCTTAGGTTTTCTTTTTTAAGAAACTGGCAAACCATCTCCCAGAGCATAACATTTTGAGAATTCCTGTTGCTTCAACTTCTCACTAGTTTTTGGTGTTATTGGTGTTTCATGTTTTGTGCATTTTAATCAGTGTATAGTGGTCATTCATTGCAGTTTTAATTTGTACTTTCCTAATGAGCTATGATTTTGAACGTATTTTCATATCCTTGTGTGCCATCTTAATGTCTTTTTTGGTGTATCAATTGCACTTTATCTTCTGAATTGCTTTTTTATTTTCTGAATTTCTGATGTCTTGACATCTGAGGCCTAGTTGACCTCAGAGTGACTTCTTCCCACAGCTGACAAATTCCTAGAGATAGTAACCAACTTGTCTTTCAGCAAGCCTTTCATATGCAGATTAACCAATTAGAGCCCTCTTCCCCACCACCTCAACAGTGAGGCTCCTGGCCTCTACCCTACTGCCCTAATTATCCCCAGGGCCAGGTACTGTAGCCAGAGCCAGCCTCTATTGATGAGAGCTGGAATCATTCACACCGGCCAATCCTCAACCTGCATCCTGTTCCTCCTCATTAATTCCCACCAGAACCACAGTGACAACTGTTCTCCTTCCTTCTGCCTCTTGGTGCTTCCCCTGAGTATATACACCTAATAAGATACACCTAATACATAGGTTAACACCTATTAATAAACCAAACATTCATTTATTGCACCTTTTTGTGGCTATGGTTTCCTTCATGTTAAAAATAGAATCTAATTTTTTTTTACTATACAAATAATGCTTTTCCAGCAGAGGTGGCAGGGTGAGTCTGCATATGAAAGGCAGGTTAAAAGGTAAGTTTTTTTTTTTTCCACTGTCACAAGGAATTTTCTAGCCTTGAGAAGAGAAGGTTTTCAGGGGTCAAACAGGCCCTGATGTCAACACATCAGAAATTCAGAAAAAAACACAATTAACACAACAAAGAAGACATGCAGCATTTAAGCACAAAGAAAGAAGAGTGATAACTGCTATATATTCTGCTTTTCTTGACATCTTTCTAAGGAAACTTGAGTTCAGTGTTAATTACAAGGAACTTAGGAAAATTCCCGGCCTGTATTTAGGTTTCTACTCAGATGCAAAGTAGGAATTAGACCATTTTGCTTTTCATCTAAGGGAGCAAGCAGTATTTATTTTTAGATCGTGGAGATTTTTGGCATTTTATGCTGCACTGTCAAGTCCAGTGAAAGTTGACTACCTAAGAAAGATGCCCGGTGAGTTACAGTTTAACAATTTAACATTTCTGAACGTGTTTTATGTGAAATTAAACAGACTTTTTTGGTGTTGTTGCAACTCTCAGATCTCATTTACAACTACTTTTAATTAATGTTTAACCAAATATATATAAACACACCTAAGAGTGTAAATAGATTGGCTTGACCCTGGGATCCTGGCACTCAGAAGTAGGTGCTAACAAATAATGAAATTCACACAAACTTATTTCTTAAAAAGTTGAAGAGCTCAGAGAAAAGAGAAATAAAAAAAACCCAATTCTTAATAAAGGAAGAGAAAAATTGTGAAAAATGTCTCTTCATACACAAGTGTTATCATTAATCAAATTTAGAGAAGTATGAAGAGAAGTCTTCATGATGAGTGAATGTTCTATATCTGCACTGTCTGATAAGGTAGCTCTAGTCACACATTGATATTTGGTACTTGAAATGTGGCTAGAGGAACTAAGGAGTTGAATTTTTGATCAAGTTAAATTTAAAATTAGCCCCATTCAATCCAGCTATCCCCGTCCTGGGTATTTTCCCCGAAGAACTGAAAAGTTCATTTCACAGTGATATATGTGCACCCATGTTCATAGCTGCACAACTTGTGATAGCTAAATCCTGGAAACAACCAAGATGCCCATCAACCACAGAGTGGATGAAAAAGATGTGGCATTTTTATACAATGGAATATTATTCAGCTATAAAAAAGGATGGTCTTGAGGCCTTCATAGGCAAATGGAGACAACTTGAAACTATCTTCATTAGTGAAATAGATAAGAATCATATTTATAAATATCATATTGTGTCTCTAGTGTAAAAAGTAAATGAGAACTACAAGACTAATAAAACCAAAATGTGTAATTGCTATTGTAAAAAAGAGAGGAAAAGAAAGTGCTCTAAGGGATATAACTACATGTATGTTTGAGTGTGTAAAATAGATGGCCATATTGCTGAATCTTTGTTGGATCTTTGAGCAGAACTGTATGTAGTCTGACTGTTTGAATATTTACCTTTTAACTTTGTAACCTGAACAACTACATCCAGGATGACAGTACGTAATTTATAAATTACTGATTTCTTAGTGGGGTTTTTTCTCATTCTCTTTTTCTTTCTTTTAGAATTCTGTATTGTTGCTACCCTTTTTTCTGTTTTTTTTTTCTCTTCTCTTTAAATAAAATTTTAAGAATGTATAAATGCTATTGCAAAAAAAGAGGAAATAGGAAGCGCTATAAAAGATATAGCTGCATGTATGTTTAGATGTGTGGGATTGATGACCATATTTCTAGGTTCTTGTTGGATTGTTGAACAGATCTGTTTGCATTCTCACTGCTTTAGTGTCCACTTTGTGTGCTTTAATTCTGTAACTTGAATAACTATTTCTAAAAGAACAATATATAATTTATCAACTAGTGATTTCTTACTGTTTATCTTCTTTTCTTGAAATTCTGTAATATTTCTACCTTTTTCCTGTTTTTTTTTCTCTTTAAATAAATTTAAAATTAAATAGCCACATGTAGTTAGTGGTCACTCTAGTAGGCAACAGAAGTTTAGATAGTTTTCCAATTTAATGCCATTCCCTTCTTGAAAAGAAATACTAAGCTTGAAGATAACTTGATTAGGGCCTGGCAAACTGGCTGGGCCAGTGAGCATGCCTATTCATCAAAAGCCCTGTGCCTGGGACCAATCAGAAAATACTATCTTTAATTCTTCTCTGGAGAACTCAAGCAGGTCTCTGATAGGATAGCCTAGACATGAGTCAGCCTGAGGAATGAGAGATGCAGAAGACTAACAGCCTTTGAGCTGGGGGCCACTGCTGCCTCTTTCTGTGGCTCGCCTTCTCCGCTGCAAGGTGTATTTCGGTTTTTACCTTTAACCACACTCACTCTACAGAGTATGTTTTTTCCCCCTCATCTTTAATAAATATAAAATTTCTCCACCTTTTGCACTTTTTCCCCCTATCTAATTCTTTGTCCAGGACAAGAAAAACTTAGAAAGAATGCAGAAGGAGTTCCCAGCATCTCAGATTCAGGTGACAACACTTTTAGAGAAAATGTATTTATTATAGATCAAGATTTTAAACAGTCCCTCTTGACTTCTTATATTGAAGAGAAACACAGATAAAATGATAGAAAACAAAACTCGAACAGTGAGAGCTACTTTAGCATTTTAATCTTAGGATACCTACTATATGTGGCTTATTGATGATCTTTAATAAATATTTTTGAAAGGAATGAATAAGTTCATGAATGAATTATTTAGTTTTCTGATTGGGGAGGGAAAAAACTTACTTGCAAAGTGTAATAATTTCTTTAAAATTTAGAGTCAAATCCTTTCATCCTTTTAAAGTGAGTGTAACAGCTATACTTACGAACAAGTTGGATGGATGTAGGGATAGGCAGACAGCTAGCTAGGTACCCTGATAATTAATACTGTCCCTGGATCATTTTGCTTGCTTTGGGGAAGGTAGCATATTTTATATAATAATTTTTAAATTATGTGAGTAAATGTTTTAAATCTTCAGAAGGAAAGTAAAAGCCACCTGCAGTAGCACTGCCCAGATAAAACAGGGTTGTGATTTTGTTGTTTGTTCACCCAGTCTGTTTCCTTTTTCGTGGCTATTCATATACATACACATAATATTCAGAAGTATTCTAAAACTAAAATTTCATTTACTGTACTTCAAATATTTCAATATTGGGGAACATATTTCTACACCAGAAAATGTTTCTACTGTACTATGTTGATTATTTCTACTGGTTACAGAGTATTCCATTGCCTGAAATGTTAATGTAGATTATACTCCCATCTCACTCCTTCTATTCATTTTTTTATGCAGCTTTCAGATGCTACTTGAACAACTTACTCTCCTCAAATTGGTTTTAAAAAGCCACATAAATTTCTACAATTTATTATAGTTGACTGTTTCTTTGCATTTTGGGACCAAATACTAGGCCTTTCTGTTAGGCCACCATCTTCCTCTGGGATGATGAGCTTTAGATTGGAGACTGAAATTATTAACTGGGCCTCCTTTCTATTAGGCAAGACCTAACAGCTGTCTGACCTTCCAACCTAGTGGTGGACTTTGAGGATGAGGGAGGAAACAGTTTTATCCCAGAAGCATAAAGTACATAGGAATTTTTAAAAGACTTGTAGAATTTCCAAGGAGTCACTGCTTCCCAAATTATGGAGAAGCTCCAGGTCAAAGGGTAAATGTTCAAATTCTTTGCCATGGTCAAAGTTTACTCTTTTGGTCTAACTTTGAAAAGTTTTTGAGTTTATCAGCATGAAAAAGGAATTTCCTTTGGCTTTATCAGTGATCCCAACTTGTATTTGCAGAGGAGATAAGTGTCAGATGATGCCTTGCTGTTTGTTCCAGGCAAGACCTTGACTTGGAACCAGGTCGGAGCTTGGACTGTGATTCACAATCACATTTTGAACAAGCAGCAAAGTTCCTTATACGGCACATTCACACACAGCTAACATTTGAAAGCACATAGTATTCTCCTTGCTAAAATGGAATCCCACTGGCTGGCCAATTGATTCACAAGTCTGCTAACTAATTCCATCCTAACAGCCTAAATTAAAAATAAACAAAACACAGCCAGGGCCCCACTACGTTTCACTTGTAACAAACTTTTCAATACAGACAAATAACAAGGCAAGAAGGAGAGCAAAGCTAGGGGTTCATTAAAAGGAAAGGCCTGGGCCATCTCCCGAGCCGGCATGTGCCCACAGCCAGAAGCACTCCCCAGACTGGCCCTCCTGTCAAGTCCTTGGGAAGCTGCTTGTGAGAGGCAGGACAGAAATCCTCACAGGTATCCCATGACCAGACTGACCGGAATGCACAAGGCAGCCTTGTTCATGGCTCAGCAGGATCTGCTCTGGGTGGGAAAAGCCTGTTCACAGGGACTACTGCACTGTTCACAGCTTCACACTCTGCTCTGCTAGGAAACTCATACTCGACTCACGACTCATGTTTCTATGAAAGCTGGAGGCAGAGAATCCCTGCATCTCTTTCCCTTCCCTGATCTGGGTGGGTAGCTGCATTTTCTCTCTGCCAGATAAATGAAAGGGGATGAAATTCACAGTTCAATGTCCTGCTCTTCCTCACGCCTTATTCCTTTGTCTCAACATTTTGCTGACCAACTCTGTGCTTATGGTTACCAAGTCTCCGTCCTTTTCTCCGTGGTAGTACTGGGGACTGAACCGTGATACTGGGACCTCTACTCTGAGCTATAACCACAGCCCTTTGTATTTTTCAAAGGATTGCCAAGGCTGGGCTCTAGCTTTGTAATCCTGTTTCAGTCTTCCATGGCAGCGCGATGCCATCTTGAGCCCCATTTTAAGCTTTCTTAGGCTTTGCGCTGTCTGCATGTAACAGTTTGCACATGTACTTCAACACAAAATGTCCAAACTCTATCCTTAGTTTCCTCATGAAGCTGAGATCTCCTGCTTGGCTTTTAACACCTTCACTGGTATTATATGCTGGAACTTGTGAGTTACCTTTTACATTCGCTCCTTATAAATCATTCATTTAGGATCAGCGGACCATTACAAATGTCCACTGGGAGAGTCTGGCCATTGTCCTGAAGGTAGTGGACACTGTAGATTCTTCACTATGGAGCTACACAATCTGAGAATCCTTTTTTTTTTTTTTTTTTTTTTTTTGGTGCTAGGAATCGAATTTAGGACCTTGTGTTTGCCAGGTAGACACCTTCACCACTGATGTATATCCTGTCCTTGATCTAACTCCACCTGCTGTATCTTACTGGTTAATCATTACATCTACCTCCAGCATTTTTTTTTTGACAAATACTCCTATAACATTTACCATGTAGGAGCTGCTCTAGTAGTCACAGATATTAACATTTTAAATCCCCATGAAAATTCTATAAGGAAGCTACTACTATTAGCATCAACTTCTAGAAGAGAAAGCACAAATTGCATGATCAACCTCGCCCTGATCAGCCTAGTTATGTAGCTTTCCCTTAAATATTTATTTTCTGAGGAACTTTGTTGATGCTCTTCCTGGTCTTATCATCTCTCTTGTAAAATGTTTCCCTCTCTCAGTCTGTTCTCTTTATAAATACATACTGGCCTCTGGGATTCATCTAAAGCCACGTGAAGTCCAAATTGTTCCAATACTTATTAGTCCTTTTCTCCTGTCAAAGTCTTTGGCACTCAGTCTCTGTACTATGCTTGTGCTACTGCTAAACTATGCTTGTGCTACTTAACTGTCTCATAAAGTGAGCTCGTGAAGGTCAGAGGACACAGAGAGTCTTCTTTCAGCTTCTATTAGTATTGGGTAAGAACATAGCTGGTACTCTGTAATTATTATTTAACTAAATCAAAACATTAGATATTGCCATTTCCTAAGAAAAAGGAGAAAAGTCACCCTATGTTGTCTTTCAATTTCTGTAGCTCCAATGAATAGACTATATATTATTTTCAGTGGTATGAAAATAGTATATTATATAAATTTGTGGGTAGAAATGTTATTCCTTACTTTTTAGATATGAGGTTGGCAAATTATGATTGGTGGTCAAAACCCAGCCCATTAGCTGTTACTGTAAATATAGTTTGATCAGCACAAAGCCATTTATTTATATCTTATCTATTGCTGCTTTCATACTCTAAGGATAGAGCAGAGCACTTGTGACAGAGACCATATGTCTTACAAAGCCTAAAATATTTACTACTTAGCCCTTTTCATAAAACATTTTCCGACTTCTGCTTTAGACAAAAAGTAGACAAATACCTGAATAGAAAACATTTCTCTTCCTCATTATTTTTTATATTTAATATGAACTTACTTTTTCTTACTAATGATACTATCTGTACATTTTTAAAATGAATCACCTATCTGGTTGGAGATCAAATCAGAGTAAACATATAGTTTTACCTAGGTCAAAGTACAGTTGCAAGTATGCTCAGAAAGAGCTGGCCAAGGTTGTGGGCATGGAGCAGTTTTTCAGCTTTTCTCTCTTTCATGAAGTTGGACCTCAAGTATTCCATCGCAAGAAACGTCTCTCAGAGTCTCACAACCATGTGTACAATCACATTAAGTCTCAGTCCTGGCAAGCAGCCTCATCAAATTTGCTTGTGATTATCTAGATTGTCCATGCTAACAGAGGCAAGAAGCAGCATGGGTAATCAAATCAGACTATGTCCAAGCAAATAGGAAGAGACCTGTTGTTTTTGGGGGAAGGAAAAGTGGGTAGAGACAGAATTTAGTTCTGAAGGGTACCAGGGTATCATGATATTTTTTTCTTTATCTTTTTTCTTTTTTGAGTTGTTTTTTAATTTCAAAGCAATGCTAGGAAGAGAGGGCTTTTTCACTACTCATAAACAATAATGAAAATCAGTCACTTGGTAAATTATTTTTTCATCACATAATTTAAACATAATGATGAACGATTTAAGTTTTTATTTAAACTTTTTTTTTTCTTTTTGGTCTAGTCTTATGCTTGTCTTCTGTGAACCACAGCTCAGTATTGCCTGCTTGCTGCTCAAGTCTGAATCCCTGTCCTGGTACTGTCTTGTAATCAGCCCTCCTGCAGCGGCAAGACATGGATACTCCTCAGAGTTAGACTAATGGCTAGTGCTTGGGTCTTTGTCTGCTGAAGGATTTCCTTGCTGTTGACAGCCTGTGCGGTTCCCTCAAATCTCCCAGCAGCACTTGCTCCCAGGCTCCCTGTCATCATGTCACCGCGATGCGCTGTGATGGGCTTCTTGGCCCCTGCCTTTGGCCTTGGCCATTGTGTGGTTCTCCCGTCTCCCACACCCGCCATGCTAAGCCCTGCAGCTGTGTCTACGCTGTGTGGCACAGTTCTCCATTCACCTGTTCCCTGGCTGCCCTCTCTCACCAACATGAAAACTGGATAAAATAAAATCAAAGAAAAGAGTCTCAAATTCTCCCTACAGATTGTCAAGTATCATATTGATGATTAATGAAAACTTGGTACTTACATAGTCAAACGTCAGTAATTGCCTTCCATCTTGGTATTGTCAAAGATCCTCAGGACAAGCTGCCTCAACACTCAAACATCACATCCAATAGCTTTGTCATCACGGAAAAATAGGATGCAAAAGCTAATAATGGGCTTATCAGTATCATATGGCTATTTTTCAAGTGTTCATTTTGAATCTTTTTAATGTACATACTTGTCTAGCTCTCTTAAAAAATACACATACATATGCTTATGTACATTAAATACATAAGCTCTGACACTAGACTGTGACACATTCCTGCAGCTAACCACTGGAGCTGGACATGGCACACACTTTTGAAACCGCTGCTACAGAGAGACTACTGGATAATTTTATGTGAAGAAAAAACATCACAAAAAAATAAGATAAGGTAACAGTATTATGAACAGTTACAAATCTTAAACAGAAAAGGCAAAAAGTACTCATGTAATATCTAATTTTCATTAAGACAAGTGGATTAACATCTTTGTAGGGCAACATTGTCCCCACCAGGTATTGTACCCCCTTGGGGTGCCTGGGTGGGGCAGGGTTAGCAGGAGAAGTTTCTGCCATGAGCTCACCCCACTGGAAGCAGAAGGGGGAGGGAGAGGATTCCTCTGAGAGACAGCATTCAGAAAATCATATTACACATTTACAGCAGATTAGAAATGGAGAAAAGGAGACACAGCAAAAGTTATATTAAAAATAAAGAACACAAGAAGAAATTTGAAGGAAAAGTGATAAAGCTATCAAATAAAGAGAGAAATTACTCAAAGCCAAATAGTTACATTTATAATAGTATGGGGAATTATTTGAAGTGAAGTAATAGGTTAAGAATATTGTAGCAACTTCTACATAATTGCAGGCTTTACTAACTGGATAGACATAGAACATTATGGGAGAGTATAAAGTATTTTACTATGTGATGCATTAAAAGCCGAATATGTCACAGGATTATAATATGTACTCATGGGTATCCCAGAATCCACAAGTTAGATGCAAGGGCCTATAATATAACAGATATTGAAGCTGAGTTTATATTTCTAAACTTTAAAATTAGACAATATTCCACTCTCAAAATGTAAAATAAAGATGTTTTCAATTTCTTTATATTGGAGACTTTGAAATTAATGGTTCCTAAAGTACAAAGGAGCGATTTCAGATGTGTAATGCAGTATACATACTAGAAAAAAATTTTTAAAAAGTGGCTAAAGAATTCTTTTATTTGTGTATACTGTAAGAGAAATACAGGTGCTTTTGAATTCAAAAGGTAACTTTGGGTAAAGGTTATACTGCAATAAATATATGACTTTTTATGGATCAACTAATATGCAATAAAAATCAGTAGGTAATTTGAGAAGAGAAGATATATTCTCTGCCTGGTGTCTAACTGGTTTAGAGCAATGAAAATTTCATATGGTCACCATTTGTTAATGCCAAAGTACATCACAGTCTCATAAGCATCAGTAACATCAAGGACCAAAAATCCAATGTTCACCTATTCTCAACAGGGCCAAATGTTAAGAGCAGGGCCTTTTGAGCCACTGCTTGTCTTCACATGCTGGCTTCGACCTGTGCTAGCTGTGCAGGCTTAGATTAAATGATCAGTCTCTCTGGATTCGGATTTCTCATCTGTAAATGAAAACAATAGCATTTTCCTTATCATGAGTGAGCACATATTTTAAGGCATTTAGCATAGTGCTTGGCATACCATCAGTGTGAAAGTCTGTAATATAAATATTTATTGTGTATTTACCTTGTGCTAGATATCAGGTATCTAATGAATAAAAACAGCATTGCCCTAGAGGGATCCAACAACATAAACCACAACTGGGAGCTATAGTATATAGCATACACTTCTACTTTGATTTTCCAAATTTATATTGTAAGCTACACACATATTGTAAGCTACATACATTGAATACAGTGATTATACCAGGTACTTTATTTGTCTTCACCCAAAAGCACACTAACTATTTGGATCACCTCCTTAGAGATGAGAATGTTCTTTTGGAAATGATTGGGTGATGCATGTCTACTAAAAAGTATTCAGTAAGTTAGAAACAAAAAGATCCTAATAACACTTCTTCAGAAATCAAAAGTTGGATCATTTGAAGATTTGTCTAGAGCAAGAGATTAGAGAAAAGATAAGAGGAAATAAAATGAAGAAGAATGGAAGGAAAACAATAGAAACAAAGTTTTGCAAATGGGGAGAGAAAGAAAGACTGAAGGGAAGCCAGAGGAATGGGAAAAATAAGCTCTATTATGTATAGGTACAAATTCTCTATGATGAATGTGATTTTTACGCATGCCAAACACGTACCAATAAAATTAATTTAGAAAAAAGAGGAAGGAAAAGTTCCCTTGACTTTGGTTCTCCTCATTTCCTTTTCTTTGTTCAGCCCTCAGTGTGGCCTGCGCAAAGCTCACCATGAAGGGAAAAAGGCTGTAAAGAGGAAGCTGAGGTTGAGGTAAGGCTGGTGCCCCCCACCCCCAGCTCTTCAGGGCTGATTATACAACAGCCTGAGATTATTATAAGCCCATGACAGAAGCATTTTCTTCTCCCCAAGTCAGCTGCTCCTTGAATTGCAGTGTAGAACTGGTAATTCAAACAGCAGGTGAGGCCCCAAGAAGTGAGTGCTAATTAGTCAGTGTTGAACTAGCAGGGTGGTCTGAGGCCAGTTAATGCAAAGTGCCAATGTTTGCACCCATCTAAGGTCTGGATGTGTGTGATGCGGTGCTTTATCAAGAAGAGAAATTGCTAGTAATTGGATGGGAGAGTGTTTTCTGAGTAGTTAAAAAGAAACTATTTTTTCTGTTATTTGGATTATCAATCTTTGCAGATTAGCCTTAATTTTTCCCATCTGTAAAATGGATGAGGTGATTATGGGTCTCCACAGCCCCTACTGCCATGTCAGGACTGGTGAGTGGAGCAATAAACAGAAAAGAGCAGTATTTAGTTTCCCTAAACACTGCAGAAGTGCTTAGTCTTAGTCTTTTGAAAGTTTCACTTAGGAAACCTAAAAATCTGGTCTGTATCTTTGTCACTTGTCTGGTAAAGTGAAATGGGGCCTCTCTCCATATGAGACTGTAGAATTGTGCAAGTCTCTCTGTGTGTGTGTGTGTGTGTGTGTGTGTGTGTGCGTGTGCGTGCTTCTTGATTTTCAGGAATTCTCAGCCAATCACACAAAATTTGAAATGGAGAAAAATGTTGTGATCATTAAGTAAGCTGTGGTTAGCTTAGCTGGAGCTCAGAAACTAAATCTAAGAAACTTGATTGGGAACCTAAATTATCATGAATATTTAAAACATTAAGAGATTAGTTGAATTTTTTGTGAATCAAATACAACAATATATATGAAAGATAATATGTTATGATGAATTAGGGCTTATCTCCCTCAATGTAGAAGGATGTAGAAGTGGGTTAACACTTGAAAATCAATTGATGAAATTTGCCATGTTTAAGAAAATTGAATGATTATCTCCATAGAAGCAGAGAAAGCATTTTAAAAAGTCCCAAATCTAGATTTTAAAAATTCTCAGTAACATCAGGAAATAGGCAAGCATAGATGCACTTACTATTATTCAGCATTTATCTGAAGGCTCTGACCAGTGCAATACAGCAAGAAAAATAAATCACAGGGATGTAGTTTGGAAAAAAATTGTCTTTATTTGTAAACAGCACTATTGTCTTAATGTTAATTTATCAAGTCTGTAGATAAGATCTATATGCATAAACCATCTATACTTCTATAGGACATACATGAACAATCTGAAATTGGAATTTACAAGAACATAAAATTTTTGGGGCCGGGGATTTAGCTCATTGGCATAAGCACCTGCCTGGCAAGAATGAGGTTATGAGTTCGATCCCTGGTACCCCAAACAAAACAAAACAAAACAAAACAAACACATAAAATTTTGAGATGGGAGTAAATCTAACAAAATATGATTGAGACCTTTACACTGAAACTACAAACATAATTGAAAGAAATTCAAGAAATGTTAAATAATGAAGAAGTGTACTTTATTAATGAGACAGAAGACAGCATTTTTAAGAAGTTAATTTTCCTTAGATTGAACTCTAAATTGAACACAATCTTAATTCAAATCCCATCACTTTTTCTGGTAGTAATTGATGCACCAATTTTAAAATTTATGTGGAAATGCAAAGGACCTAGAGTAGCTGAATTGTTTTGAAAGAGAACAAAGGTAAAAGCTAGCAGTGTCTGATTTTAAGATGTACTATAAGAAAAGGTGTGGCATTGGCATGAGGATAATGTGATGATTACTTTTGATTGTAAACTCAATTGGATTAAGAGATGTCTAGATTAGTAAAGCACATTTCTGAGGGTATATGTGGAGACGTTTTTAGAGATTATTGACATGTGGGACAGGCAGCAAACTAAGGGAAGAGACTTCACTCTAATGTGGTGGCACTGTCCAAGAGTGTGGGGACACAGACGGGACAAAAGCAGAAGGAAGCCTGCCAGCACACTCTCCAGCTGTTTGCCTCTATTTTGGCTTCAAGCTGCCTGGAAGTGAGCTGCTTCCCACCACCACACCCTCAGCCATGACTAGCTGGACATGGACAGAAGCCTCTGAAACCATGTGTCAACATAAATCTTTCCTCCTTTAAATTGGCACTTTTTAAAAAGTATTTTGCTACAATGACAGACAAATAGACCAGCTGAACAGGGCAGGTGTGCAGAAATGGACTTAGGCATGCATGGAACACTAATTTCTTTTGACAAGATTACAAAGGCAACTTAAAGAACGATAGTCTTCAAGAAATGGAGCTGGAAGAACTGGATATTCACATGCAAACAAACACGCAGACAAACAAGAACTTCAACCCCTACTCCACACTATGTGCAAAGGTTAACTGAAAATAGACCAAATGTCTAAATATCAAACCTAAACTATAGTATGGCTGGCCTGGGAGAAACTACAAGAGTAAATTTGTGGGAGCCTGAAGTAGACAGGCATTTCTTCAAGATGATTTCAAAAGCCTGAATCATAGAAGTTTATAAATTTGACTTCAAAATTAAAAACTGCTCTGAGAGTGATGAAAAAATTGAAAGACAATCTACAGACTGGAAAAGAAAACGTCTGCAAAGTACCTGTACCTAGATACAAAAGATGTGCTTCTAGAGTACTTAGATAACATAAGAAAAAAGCGCAGTTAACAATGGAAAACCAATATGAGCAATGTTTCATTAAGGAAGACACACAGATGGCAAAGGAATGCATGAAAATGCTGAAATCATTAGGCATAAGGAAAATGCAAATTAAAACCACATCGAAACTCTACTACACATCTATTAAAATCACCAAAATTAAGAAAAATTGATGATACCTAATGCTGGCTAGGACAGAAGGAACTGGAACTCTTGTACAATGATGAGAGTGGTACGATAATTTCAAAAAACAATGTTGCAGTTTCTTAAAAAGTTAGCTCATTTGCCTTCCGTATAACCTAGCTATGTAACTCCTGGTTTAAGTCCAAGAGAAAAGGCTAAGTCCATCCATGGACTTGCACAGAGCACCTTTGTTATTTCACTTAAATATCGATAACTTAAATATCAATAATTGAGTGGATAAAATGGAATATACAATAAAAAGGGATGAACTACGTACAATATGACATAGAATTTTAAAGTAAGCTGCTTTATATAATATTCTAGAAAATATAAATAAGTACTGTATATAGACATGGAAAGCACATCAGTGGTTACCTGAAGGCGTGAATGGCAGGAGGAGGAGATTACAAAGAGATAGGAAGAGATTTTTTGAGGTGATGGATGTATTTGCTATCCTGATTGGTGATGCTTCTAAGGCGGTATACGTATTGTAAACCTTATCAAAATGCACGTATAAAACATGTGCTGCTGATTCTACATCAATTAGACCTTGAACAATGTTTAAAACTATCTGAGATTTTTTTAAAAAAAATTCACAACAATTGGAGCCCTATCAGTGAGAAGAATACTAGCAATGCATGACAAGTGTGTTTCTAAAATGGGTCATAGGGTTTCTGGGGCATGGGGCAAAGTTCTATTTCCTGAGCTGGGTAGTGACATTTGGGTACTTGCTTTATATTTATTCATTATATATAAATGCATTATTTATACACATTATATAATGAAGTTTTTGTTCCATGTGGCTTTCTGTGTGTTTTCTTTTACAAAAAAAAAAGAAAGAGAAAGAGAAGGAGAAAGAAAGAAAGAAAGAAAGAAAGAAGAAAGAAAGAAAGAAAGAAAGAAAGAAAGAAGAAAGAACAATAGTTTGAGAGGCAGGAACACAGAAAGAATGTGACCCAGCCTATGATAGGCACATTTCCAATTCTTATTTCCAGGGCCACACAATATTGAGGAAAAGGAAATTGAAATGATAGACAGTTAAATTGAAAATGAAGTTAAATAGATTTGTGAAAGGGCTGGGGCATGTAAGGAACACTTCCTAAGTGTTAGAGGGGAAGCTAACAAAATGGTATCCCCAGCTGGGTGTGTACCAGTGACCTTTCAGACTCAATAGAAGAACAGGCAAGGAGATGGCTGGGAAGCAGGGTGGTACTCGCAGATACCATCAAGATAAGGTCCGACAATAAGGAAAGCAAGGGACAGAACACAATCAACAGGTCTTGGCATAATCTAGATAACTGTCACGGCAGTACACGAGTGTAAGCTCTGAGAGTGAGGCAGAGTTGCATGCTATGCTAGGGCGAGCTGTTTGTCAGTCTTCTGCCTCCCTCTGCTCATCTGCCATGTGGAGATGGTGATGTGAAATTCTATGAGAATTAAATGTGGCAGTATGCATGCATCACTTAGAAATAGTGCCAGACACATCCTTACTGCTGAATTGTCAAGCTTACAAAAGTCAAAGCTTAGGAGTTAAATAAACAAATGTTTTAGAAAGACTTTAGCTGAACATGATGGCGTATACCTGTTATCCTAGCTACTTGGGAGGCTGAGGCAGAAAGATTGTAAGTTCAAGGCTGGTTGGGGGACTCAGTGAGACCCTGTCTCAGAATAAAAAAGATCTGGAGAAGTAGCTCGCATTTGCCTAAAATGCACAAGGCCATAGGTTCATTCCCTAATACCACTAGGACTAAACAAGATCTTATTTTATTCCAGACTCTTTCCAGGGCTGGCCACGATAAAAACTTGCCAGAATCTCCAGCCAGAAAATTGATTTGGTTTGTGTTTTCACTGTGGACTTTGACAAACAATGGCAGGCTTGGAGATTCACATACATGTGGCTTTGTACTTGCTTTCTGGAAACAATTTCTGGTCCAAACAATACTAATTTCATTTGTTACTGTTATTTAAAAAATCTTATACTCTAAACTCTTGGGAGAATAACACAGGCAGGAAGACAAGCTGCCAGGGATGATTCGGGGCTGGAGCTCATTCTGCTTTCTCTTTTCCTTTCTTCATTTCTTCCTTTGTTCCCTCCCTCTCTCCCTCACTCCCTCCTTTCCTTTCTCCCTTTCTTTTATTTCCTTGCTCATCCATCCTTCCTTCCTTCCTTCCTTCCTTCCTTCCTTCCTTCCTTCCTTCCTCTTTCTTTCTTTCTTTCTTTCTTTCTTTCTTTCTTTCTTTCTTTCTTTCTTTCTTTCTTTCTTCCTTCCTTCCTTTCTTTCTTTCTTTCTTTCTTTCTTTCTTTCTTTCTTTCTTTCTTTCTTTCTTTCTTCTTTCTTATTTTTCTCTCTTTCTCTCATTTCTATGGCACTGGGGATTGAAGGCAGGACTCTACCACTGAACTATGACCCCAGGATTTCAAAAAATATTTCTTACATATAAATTGAGGCAAGTTCTCATGAAGTGGCTGAGGCTAACCCTGAACTTGCAGTCCTTCTGCCTCAGCCTCCCAAGTAGCTGGGATTACAGTTGTACACCATCAAGCACAGAAGGAATAATGTAAGACCATGCAGGTCCAGCCCAGGACAAACTTCATGTACAGGAGCAGGGATCTCAAATGGAATCCTTCTCCTTTCCTTCTCTTTCTCCTTTCTCCCCTCATTTGCCTCTCCCTGTGTCTCTCCTTTATTTATTTTTTTTTTGATACGGTATTTATTGACTTGCTGTTTATTCTTTATCCCTTCACTAAATACATTGATTGAGCATCTACTCACATTAACCCCTTGAGTTACAGAGAGGAAAGGAGTGCACAATGATCCCTGCCTCTGTGAAGCCCTGGGTGGGGGGAGGTGAGGGGTTGCCCAGCAGGGCACAGACACACTGCAGAGGATGCAGTCTGAACTAGGCTTCCGCATTGTTCACAGGACATAAGATCCCTCTGTTTACAACCTTCCAAATTAGAAGCTTCAGTAGAGAAGCCCACAACTTGGTGTTAATCACTCAGCTCCACAACTTGGTGTTAATCACTGACTCATGTGGTCATTTATGTCTTGGGATTCATCAGGCCACAGATATTTGCTTTTATTTTATTTTATTTTTGTCTTTAAGGTTGTTTGGTAATTGTCAGCTTCATTTTGCAAAATGAAAGGCCTAAAATCATGAGTTTGAGGTATACAGGTAAGACAAGATAAGAACAGGATCATGAAGTTTGAAAGCGAACATGGTGAATGTGCCAGGTGGGAAACTGTTCTGCTCTAACTTGGCAACAGTGTGCAGTGTCAGGGGCTGGAGTATGTATGTGTCTCAGTGGCTTGTGTTCGAGTCACAGATCTGACATTTATAACCCTCCTCTCCCTACACCTTTAATGAAGGTTGAGCCCAGCTCCCCAGTGTCTCCTCCAGGCTCTGAACAACCATAATGTTTCTGAAGTTCAAGCAAAAAGAGTGTGTGTTCATATTCTAATATTGCCTGTAAAATATGTTACAATACTTGATGCTTTGAGTACTAGTCCTCGATACCTTTGCAGTAGCAGCTCCTCACACATTTTTTATTTTATTCTATTTTACACACTTAAGTCTAAGAGTTCATGAAAATGCACCCCAAGGGATATGCTAATTACATATTTCAAATGCAGTGAAATGTGTATTTTAAAATAGGAACTTTGAGATCTCTGGAGGAATATCTATTTGTACTGTGGGTTTTAGGACTGTGTTTTGATTCTTAGGACCTTGCTAATAGGTCCTGAAGCTGTGGTTGTATTTGAAGTTAGTAGAAAATGGGCTTCACTAGAATGCTGAAAATATTCATAGAAAGCCATAGAAAGCCATGGCTTTTGGAAGAGTAATAGGACCCAAGTGGGAAGAAGCCAAGAAATAAGAGATTTGAGTGCTGCAGGACAATACGAACGCTTCCTTCTCAGGTTAAAAGCCAAACTCAGCAGATTAGTTCTGAGGTTCACATTGCATGTCCCATCAGGCCTCTCTCTGGAAGGACCTGCCAGATGCAATGGCAGTGACAAAGACCTGTGATGTGAGCAGCCAGAGCCTCCTATAGCCCAGCACTGCACAAAAGCTCGGGGCACTGCCTGGAGGGATGCAGACTTCTTTGCTTTTACCACCAACTAAATATTTGAAAATGTACCGAATCTAACTACACCTGTAGGTAACACAAGTGTGATTATTACCAGAGAGGCCGTAACTCCATACAACTCATTGCAGAGTAGACAATGCTAGTGGAAGAAAGTAACCCATATAGTAAATTTGCCTTTCCTAACCTCTTCATTTCCTCTCTCCCCGAACTCCTTGATCTTCCAAGACCCTTCCTCCTGACCTCCTCCCTCTGTCTCCTGCAGAGAGCACAGTTTCAGTTCAAATAGGGCCAGAGTAGACTTTGGATATCTGCCTGCGCTTCCTAGGGACGTTGCTAAAAGCTCTGCACATAGAAGGAAATTTGAGCAAGGCCTCATTTGGGAGAGATGAAATATTTTAATAGCAGTGTTTATGTTCTCAGTCTGTAGATAACTAAAAATCAGAAAGATTTTACAGAGGCTTTGAAATGAAAAATATCACCCACTCAGTGGAAATACAGATTTCATCCCTTTTGCCCTTCAGCCCTCTCAATGTTATTCCTCTAGATTTTCCTTCTCTCCCTGAGATTTCTGACTCACCACAGAGGGAGACCCAATGCAATGTCTGGCCAAGTTTTTGCAGGTTTAGCATTCTCAAGAAAAGCAGACTTGAAAGCTTTGCTTTCAGCATTCCCTAACCTCCTCAGACAGTCTGGGGCAGAAACTGTCCTGGGACTCATGATGGAGTAGAAACCAGAATTGTAGCAGGCAGAGGAGTTCAAAAGGGCAAGGCTGACCCACGGCTGAGGCCAGCCAGGCCCTGCCTCTCTGAGCCAGGCAGAGTTCCCAGACGCTGTGCATGGTCTTAACCTTACAAGTCCTGCCCTCTGAGAGATCCAAGCCTGAAATTCCCAATCCTTTTTCCTTTCCCTAAAGATGGGAGCTTACACAAAGCACATTTTTCAGTGTCACTGCGAGAACAGTTTTAACGAATGTCTCTGGATTCATACTTGTGGGGAGCCATGCGCAGAACCACACTCTCCTGAGATTTAGTGGGCTTAAAAATATGACTTACAGAAGCAAGGGGAACAGCTCGTTTTTAATAATTCACTGCGTTAAAATAGATGTTTTTCACTGGAAAAGTCACCAATCCACAGCCCAACAAAAGACATACCATTCAAATTAGCCTTGGTCTGGTTTACTTTTCTATTAAATTAGCTAGTGCTCTCCAGAAATAAAATGAGTCTGCACTGCACATGACTAGTGAAAATGATGTTAATATAAATAGACTGCTGCATGTGAATTATGTACATGCAAGAGTATAAATATTTGTAAGAAACTGTTTTGAAGCCCATTGCCCTGAGACTACTAAATATACTGGCCTTGCTCCTTCCTTTTGCCCTTCATCTAGACCTTTCTCCCCAAATCTGCCCTATTATTTCTAAGAGCAAAGTGTTCCAACAATAAGGCAATTAATGTGGAAATCAAGAGACACAATTATAGGCAGAGGAGCTGTTTTAACTGTCTTTCTTCTGACATAGTTTTTAGATGTTGACATTTAGAGGCTAAAACAAACCAAAGTTTGTCTGCTGATAATGTGGTTCCCAGGATAGAGCTTGATCTTGGCTATACACAGCCAACAGATTATAACCTCATGATGTCAAGGAGGAGTGTCAAAGGGCAACCCAGATATAGAGAGCTAATAGGAGCTCTGTCTGATAGAATGGGGATGAGATAGGAAGCCATGGAGAAGGGGACATTTGAGCTATGTTTTAAGGAATGAATATACTGTTCAGCATGTCAGGAAACCATAAATATTGATTTTTTTAAAAAAATAGTTTATTTGTACCAACATAAGAAAAGCTAACCATGGGTACTACAATGTTGGAAGACATTTTTCAGGGTTTTTTTTTTTTGCATTGCTATTACTATATCTGTCATTTGTGTAATAAAAAGGGGGAATCAATTTATGTACATGGATAGAACAGAGCACAGTTGGTTATAGGGTGGTTCATGCGGGAGGATCTGGTGACTCAAGCTGACCCAAAACAGTGTCTGTGCCACAGCATGACTATGGAGGTTGAAGGAACTGAAGTAAATGCAGCCTCAATTAGAAGGAGCGCAGGGTCTAGGCCAGTAATGGTGAATTATTTAGAGCTTTCAGTGATAGCAAAGAACCCACTGTGGCATGCATGCCATAGGTTCGTCATCACTGGTCCAGGGTGGTTGTTTCAGTCCTGATACTTCCTGTGCTCAATGTACCAGCTCTGAAGTGCTACATACAGTTCTGGGGACCACAACAGAAAGAGCTGAAGTTGCGTTTATCTGGAAGAGGACAGTTGTCAAAGCAGAATGTCTGAATGCCAAATCATGAAAGGAGAATTTATTATGCCTTGAAATGATTATCCTGGAAAAGGGATCACAGAGGGAGGGGACTTATTCTCTGCAGATCTCCAATTCAGGACTAACACTGATGGCTGGCAGCTACGGGTGGCCAGTTGGGGCTGTATGTAGAGAAAGCTATTTTAAAGCACAATGTTATGACTAAAGTGACTTACTTTGATTCAGCCTTCTCAAGAAGCGGGCTGCAGTCTCAGAGTGCATCTGCCCAGTCACACCCAGAGGGTGGACGACTGCTCATTGAGGGCATTTCTAGGCAGTGTCCTTTCTGTGCTGGACAGGATGGTATATTCACATTGTAGTATCTCAGAGTGCTTCTCAGTGTATGCTTTTACATTTTGAATTCTGGAAAATGACTTGAAAATTAGAGTTGTGTCAAGTAGAGCTCTACTACTCATTAAAGAGAAGTCTAGGCACTTGGCAGCAGTGGTTGCTGAAGTGGTATGTGAAGATGGTGGATGAAACTTCTTAGTAAAGTTTCTCAGTTTCTTAAGAACCCATCATGGTTATTACTGGTGCTATTTTATTGAATCATCACACCCACAACTCACAGTGAGCAGGAGTCAGGGGTGTGTTGGGTGGAGAAAAAGCTATCTTTCTGTTTTGGTCTTTATCCTATCTACTAGAAACTGTGATATCTCTAAAGAAAAGGATTGAGTTCATATGAGTGTGTCTCGAGTCATGGCAGAATGCCACCTGGAAATTGTTACAGAAAAGATTATGATAACACTGAAAGCATTTTCATTCATTTTGGCCTATGCCAAGAAAAGACTCATTCTCTTTTCTCCTCTCCACCCCAACTCACCACATTAAAAAAAAAAAAAAACTACACACCCATTAGTAATTCAGCCATTTATTTGGCTCACAATCATAGGAAAAGGCAAGGAAAGCTAGTGAGCTTACCTCACTAGCTGCATATCCAAATCCGGAATCTGCGCTTAAAAGAATGTACAGTACAGGATTTCCCTGATTATCAGTGAACCGTGGATGATAAATTCATTAATTAAAAGCTATTTTCTGGCTCTTGGTATGTCTGCTCTTTGGGAAAGAGATTAATATCAGTGGTGTGCAGTAAGTTGGCCTATAAAACCAGAACCCAACTCTGCAGCGTGAGCTTGTCCTGAACTGAATTACCCGAGAACATGTGGCCAAATCGATCAAAGACCAAATGGGTAAGTGGGAGATAACTGGTGATGTGATGTCTTCACAGGTATCCTGTGCACCCCAAGTCCCATTCTTACTCATATAGCCATGGGTCTTATTTAGATGGAATTCCCAGAATATTCCACTCCTTTTGTATTTCCTTTTCTAATTAAATGTAGCTGCTTTTAGCCTTATAACTTCAGGGCCAGCCATGGTACTTCGAATTATTTAGTATTTTCTCATCTTTTGTCTCTTTTTTCTTCTCCATCTTTTCCTCCATTGTCTCCACTTATAACTACAGCCCATCCTCTATTTCAAATATTGTGCTGTATGCCTTACAAACATTATCTCACTTGTTTGTCATTTTTTAAATTGTCTTTTTTCAGATCATTGGAATAACTCACTTAGGTTAAAGCTAAATGCTATAGAGATTAGATTCAAATAAGTTTTCCTCCGATGAATTTCTTTTAGATTCTGGATTTCTACCCTGGCACTGACCTAAGACACAGTCCTGGCCAGGGTGCAATAAGTATGCACTGGTGTCCATCTTACTCCATTCCCTAGAGTATCCTGAGGGTCTCAACTCAGTAGAACATGAATTGTTCCAACTCTTGCTGGCCTGGTACTTGTAAAGCATCTCCTAGGGAGACAAGGTCTTCAGTTCATCTCTTAGCACTTTTCTTGAGCCTCTGTGATTGGGTAAAAAGAAAGCCTGTCATCTACTTCAAATGTATTCAAATCCTATGGATTCTGCATGGCCCACAAGAGCCAGATGTGACATCAGATTTTGCTCTGTGGATGATCCAGTGCTATGTCATGGCTCTGAACCTCAGTTTCCTTGTAAGTGGATAGGCTATGATATTATCTACTTTGCATGGCTACTGTGAAAATTAAATCACACCACTTTGGGAGTACCAATTAGAGTTACCTGCATGACATAATACTCTATTGTGTCTAAATTCTAAGGTGAGCATTGAAATTATGTCATATATTAAAACAAAGTAGTGATGATTTCAAATTCTAAAATTAAAAATAAACCAAACCCAGTGGGGCATGGTGGCACACACCTGTAAGCCCAGGACTTGGGTGGCTGAGGCAGGAATATTGCCACCAGTTTGAGGGCTGCCTGAAGTACATAGCAAGACCCTGTCTCAAAAACAGTCTCAAATCCTTTGGGTAAAGAATGACATTTCTATGTGTTTTAAGTTCAATAATGTGTAAATGATCAATAAACATTTATGAATATCATGTTATAAAGCAAATTAAAGAAATAGCATCTTTCAAACTAGGTTGGAAAAAAAAAACAAAAAACAAAACAGGAATTAACCTAACCAAGGAAGCAAAAGTTTCTACAATGAAAATGATAGCACTCTAATAAAGAGAGATTGAAATGGGTATCAGAGAATGTCAATATATCTCCTGTTCCTGGCTAGACAGAATGAATACAGTGAAAATGGCCCTACTCCCAAAACTGTTACACAGATTTAATGCAATTCCAATAAAAATGTCAATAGCATTCTGTGCAGAATTAGACAAAATAATCCTGAAATTCATTTGGAACCAGAAGAGACCAATAATAGAAAAGGCAAATCTGGGCAAGGCAGGTGGCATCACAATCTTGGACCTTAAGTTATACTACAGTGCTGCAGTGATAAAACAGCAGGTCTTGGCAAAACAACAACAACAACAACACATAGACATGTGGGTCAATAGAACAGAATAAAGGATGAAGAAACAACTGAAACAACTCCAGGGACACTCAGCTACCTTGGTAAAAGGGCCAATCACTGGAGGAAAGACATCCTCTTAAACAAATGATGCTGGGAAAACTGGCTATCTAAAACTGGCTATGCCAAAGATTGAACCTAGATCCATATCTTTCACCATGCACTACAATAAAATCAAAATGGATCAAAGATCTAAATGTTAAAACATAAACAATTAATCTGTTAGAAGATAAAATAGGTAAATATCTTGAAGACATTGGTATAGGCAAAGACTTTATGAACAAAACACAAGTTACTCAAGAAATAATATCAAGAATCAACAAATGTAATCACACTAAATTAAAAAGCTTCTGCACAGCAATGAAAACCACCAACAGAGTGATGAGACAGCCTACAGAGTGGTAAAAATATTTTGCCAGCTATTCCTCAGACAGAGGACTAATATCTATAATGCATAAAGAAATCAAAAGATTAAACCCTCTGAAATTTAAAGACTCAATAAAAAGCGGGGAGGGATGTGAAATAAATAGACACTTCTGAGAAGTCTAAGTGACCAGTACATACATGAAAACATGTTCCACATTGGTTGCCACTGGAGAAATGCAAATTAAAACAATGCTGACATTCCTCCATCTCACTTCTGAAAAAATGATTATTATCAAGAAAAAAATCAATAACAAAAGCAGTAGAGGTTGTGGGAAAAAGGAAACCTTTCTTTATTGTGGTGGGAATGAAAACTGGTACAGCCACTCAGCCACTATTGAAACCAGTATGGAGATTCCTTGAAAAACTAAAACTGGAAATTCCATTTGATCCAGCTATTCCTCAGGCATTTTCTCAAAAGAGTTAATCATCATACTACAGAAAAACATGCATACCCATATTTGTAGCAGTGCAATTTATAATAGGTAAAATTTTAGAAACAACCTATATGCCCATTAACAGATAAATGGATAAAGAAATTGTGGTATACAACAGTGTATTACTCTATCATGAAGAAGCATAAACTTGAGACACTTCTGAATAAACAGATGCACCTTAAGACTATACTTTTTTTTTTTTTTGTACTGGGGATTGAACTCACGATCTCACACTTGCCAGGCAGGTGCTTGTGCCACTGAGCTAAATCTCCAGCCCCTAAGACGATAGTATTAAGTGAAAGCAGACACACAAAGTTCAAATATCACATTGTTTTTCTTATATGAAACACCAAAAATATAAATAAGGATCAAAATAAAAGACATTAGGAAGTAGGGAAGTCTTTTTCAAATGGGAAGGGTAATAAAAGCTGGAGGGAAGAGAAAAGAGATTTTAAAAAAGAGTTGAGAAACAAATGGTACTAGAGCTTTTGCAAATGGGAAGAAGAAGGAGGAATAGAGGGAGCAACAGGAAAGGGACAGGGAGGGGACAAAAAAGGATGAAGGCACCTTATGCACATGCACACATTCCCCATGACAAATGCTATCCTTCTCAATTGCAGAGGGGTCCTAAAAAAACTAAAAATAAATATAAAATGGAAAACAATCCAAATTTCTAAGTATACACAATTTACTCTGAAGTTATTTTATTCCAGAGATATTTATAATTATGATAGAATGAATTTTAAATTAATTCCTAAACATGTACTTGTCCTTTCTTTTCTTTCCCTGTAAATGAAAGTCATAGGGGAATAAGATGTTCGGATCCCAGAGCAGAATAAATGCATCGCAAAAAAATAAAGCCTGAGTATGGTTTATTAGGAAAGAATGACCACAATTCTAATCCTTTCATGTCCAAGGATGATGGAAGAAACGTGTTATTTTTCCAATACTACAACAGAAAGAATATTTCTTTAGGCCATTTCCTAGCCACTTTGCCAAAAAATAAAATAATAAAATAAAATAAATGCTGCCAGATATGTTAATGCAATTCACACAAATCCTGTGAATAAGATTTTAAATGTAGGGAAAGAAAATCTCCACTTCTCTAGGAGAATAGAGCAGAGACTTAGGAGTGTCACTACTGAGGATCCAGGAACACAGCAGATTTGATGGTGAGATTTTTCAGCTGGAGAAATGCCACTGCTGAGGCACCAATGACAAAGCTTTTGGAAAACATTGCAGGAAAAACATACGCCATGGAAATCTGTGTCCTAACACTTTTTTGTATGAGAAAGTAAAAACGTTTCTTCCCACCCAGCAGTGGTCTGTTGTGTAAGCTGCTAATGAAGGAGAGGAAAGAATAACTGAGATATTTTTAGTTTAGGTTTAGATTTCACTTGATAAACCCTTGGACTTCCAATTCAGTTCTTCAGTCGAATGACTGACTCAGAAGAAAACATACATCAGTTAACATTTCCAAACAGCTTACAGCACATTTCTCATGGTAGTTCCCACCGTCCTTCAACTTTTTACTGACTGAGGATGAGCCCACGTTTCTCAGGAGAAGGGCATACCTCAACGAATCGTGAGCAATCATTGCTCGGCTTTGACTTAAGATGCACTTTTAAGAACCAGGTACTGAAGGGAAGAAATAGAGAAGTCTTTTCTTGGTCCTCCTCCCGTCCAAGCAGAACACTGAGTATTCAGAACCAGTCTCTGGAGACTGAGGTCAAAACATTTTCCCACATCCTCACATGGTGTAAACATGGCGACAGTTTCTCTCCCAGGGACAGTTTCTCTCCTCAGAGAGAAGCTGCCAAAATCTTTCCTGGCCTGAGAGGAGTATTTTTCTGGTAAAATCTGGAGGGAATGAAACTACAGATAATGTGTTGCTGTGTCCCCTTTCAGGAATCTAGTTCCCTTTTTCTCCATAAGGCAAAGGAGATAGGGCATAAAAAGACAATAGAAATTTCAGATAGGTCAAGTGATAATGCAAAATCAGAAAAGCTCCAGATTGCAATTTGGTAACTGGAAGGAGGTCACCATGCCTCCTGCCAAAAGAGGCCATCCTCTAATGCTTGTACACCGGCCAAGGGCATGGGCAGGTCTTGGCCTTCCACCTGCCACCCCACTACCCACAGCCAGAACTCTGAATGAGGGAGAAACGGAAGTTTCCAACTGCTTCAGCTGCTGTGAGAAGAGAAAGCCAAAGAACTGAAGATCCCAGTGTCAAGATGAGGGGGCAAAGTATGTGCAGAGGCTGAAGCCAAAGCAGATTTGCCAAAGGGGCAGAGGCTCACGTCCAGGGAGTGAGTACAGCAAAGCCCTGCCTTCAGAGGCCAAGCAGGACTGGAGGAGGTCAGTGGGCTGTAGCCACATCCTGTGGTCTCTCACAGGCTCCTCCATGCTCAGAGGATGAAAGCAAGGAAGGGTGGGTGTGGTCCTTTGAGGCTGAGTATGTGAACAGGGTAGAAAGTGAATTAAATGGGAAAAGCTTAGGTTTTGAAACGGGAAGTGAGTCAGGTACCTTGAATTAGGTAAATTGAGCTCCGTGTCCTTTCTTGTCAAGTACAGCAAGTTGAATTCACATACTGTAAAAGGAGGTGCATTTTCTGCATGCGAATGTTAGTGTGTATTTTAAAAATCCCACTATTTGAGGTTATTGAATTTGAGAACTGGAGAAAAGGGTAAGAGGTTGAGGTCAGCATAATGTTGAGGTATATATGTATTTATATATTTTGATCTAAGAAATCCTTGCACGTAGCCTAGCCCACTGATCTGTAGTCTAGCATTTTTTTTTTTTGATGAGAGAAACTAGGGATTTAAACTATGCACAAGTGGAGGATGTGAGAGAAAAAAAACATTTAAAAACATTTAAAATTTACTGTTCGTGGTTACAAGTTTCCTTAGGAGACATAATATTTTTTTTCTCTTGTCTAAAAAAATAATTTGGACTGATCTCAAAAAAGCTAGGTTTAATGTTTCTTAGACTGTTTCCAGGCGGACTAAAATACCAACAAACTCATATCCACAGGGAGAAATTCATGGTTCACAGAGTTTGCATGATTCATGCCGGGGGCGCTTCCACGCCTGAGACGTACGGTGGGTGCGTCTTCCCCTGCAGTGTATGGAACACAGGCACCAGAACCCTGGACCCATTTCCACGCTTGTCAGATCCAGAGGGCCACTGGGAGAGAGGGGAGAGGCTGAAATGATGAGAGGAGCAGGAGAACGGCAGTATTTCATGCTTGTCTTTTGATCTGCATAGGAAAAGGATTCTGGTATGGCAGCTTTGGAGATTCCAGTTGGATCCAGAGCTGAGCCAACAGTTTCAGCTGCTTGTTCAAATCTGCCCTCTTCTGAGCAACAGACTCTGGCCTGCAAGTATGAGTTACAAACATTTTTTTCAATAAGATAAAGGCATGATGGAGTCATCAAGCAGCTGAGTCACCCATGCTCAGAATGCCAGTTGGATAACTAATTTCAGGTATGTGAAAGACCATTTTAAATGGTCGCTATGATTGAGTAAGTTAATTTCTGGTGGGAAACCCTCCTAAATTGGAAAGTGATATGATGACAGGAGTTACTGTCATCTTCACCTTCGATTGTCACTGCCTCTAGCAGCAATAGCAGGCCAGAGAGAGTCTGTCACATAGCTAAGTGTGGTGTCCCATCTGGCCGTGGGGAACATGGCGAGTCTGAGGTCTAATTACAAACGCACAAGCGATCCGTTGTGAGAACCGCTTCATTCCATCAGAAAAAAGACCATGCTGCTTACTTGACGCATGAAAATGGCTATAAGTAAACTAAGAAAGTGAGTCGTTCTCAGGATACTGAGATCATTTCTTAAAGTTTTTTATTATTATTCCAAATCATTATTGCAAATCGTGCTAATATGACCCCCAGTCAATGATGGCCCTGGACCAACAGTGATCCAATGAATGTACCTTTTGGTAGTTTAGCCTTTTTCTTTCTCTTCTGACATCAAAACATAGTATTTTGGAGTTAAGAAATCAACCAAAACCTCTCACATTGTAGATTTTAAAATCTGAGGAAATTAGCATTTTCAGTTAGGTACTGCATTAGTGTTCTGTTTGTCCTCACAGGAAATTCCTTAAGAGATGTATTTACATTCAACAGGTCTCCTTTGATACCTCCCATTCTCTCCTTTCTGCAGCATGCTTCCCTCAGGTTTTGCCTCCACCACTCCACAGCAACCCCTCTCTTAGCATCAGCCACAACACCCATCTTGTCAAACCCAGAAAATGGTTTCCGGTTCTCATGTGTTTCAGGCTGCTCCGCAGGCTTGACAGATCTGATCATTTTTCTCTTCATGAAACATGTTCCTCACACATACCCCACTTTTCCAGGCTTACTCTGTCTTAGTGGATAGAGCTCTTGTTCCTCCCTTTCCACACTCTACCTGCTGGAGAGCTTCATGGTCCAGTTCTATGACCTTCTCTTCATTTGCATTCATTCTCTTTAGAGATACTCTCACAGCCTTAAGAGCTCTTTGATGGTAACCCTTAAATTTACAGCCTTAGTTTGATATCTTTGTGATTTTCATTTTCAACTGTCTATGTGATATTTCCATACTGGAATGCATACAAATATCTCAAACTTAAGATGGCCAAAACAGAGCTACTGATTTCCTGCTCTCCCCATGCTGTTCCTTCATTACTGTTCACCATGTCCATGAAAGACACCCTCTTTCATCCAACTCTTGGACCAAACCCAGGTAGCCAATCTTGATTCTTTTCTTTCCCTTATGTCCTAAATGTTATCTATCAGAAAATCTTATCATATACCAAATTACCATTGTTTCTTATCAACTCTGCTGCACCTACCTCAGTACTTGCCTGAACTAAAATAATCTAGCAAGTGGTCTTGCTGTCATTCTTCCAACCTCTGGACTCTGGACAAGTCTCCATGCAGCTGCCAGAGATATTTTAAAAATTAGACTAGAACATGTAACTTCATTGCTTGGAATTTTACTGTGGCTTCCTATCATTCTTGGAATAAACACTAAACTCTTTACTCTGGCCTGAAAATATCCTGTTTATCTCCCCCATCTTATCTTCCATCTTTACCCTCCTCCTCATCGTACTCTGCTCACTGTGATCCCCGTCTTGTGATCTCTGCTGCTCTAAACTCCTATATGTTAATCTTCTCTTCACTCCAGGGATTTTAGACTTGACCTTCTCCTGCTGGGAATGCTTTTCCTTAGATCTTTTTATAGTTAGCTCATTTCATATCACTCAAGACTTTGTCAAAATTTCACTTCCTTGATTCTTCATCTAAATAGATCCTCTTTTTTTTGGAGTGTCATTCTCTATCTACTCTTTTATGTTGCATTTTCCTTCTCAGTACTCATCAATACCATTTCTATTTATTAGTATTTATCTATCTAGTGGCCTGTTTCTGTCTTGTTCTTGCTCATGTCCGAACAGTGCTTGGCACATCTGAGCAACAAGCTGTGCATAATAAGCAGTCACTGAAATAGGTACTGTGTATTGAATGATTTGGAGCTAAACATTTAATGGGAGTGAGCTGGTGAGGTGGGAACAGCACGTTTTACTCTGAGGCACTCTGTGATATTGTGGTTGAATTAACTTTTATTCTATCTACAATTATACAATTGTTTTTCTTCAGATCATTCCCATATAAAAATCACGCCATATAATGAGCTTAAGAAGCAGGAGAATGGAAAATAATAGTCAGCATAATTTAAGGGTATTTGGGAAACCACAATTATGATCTTATCTCAGGTTTGTTCTGGAAAATGTTAATAGTAATTTTGTTGAATAGCACTGAGGAATTTGCATTTAGATCTGTTCATTCAAATGAACATAAATCTAGACACTAACCTGGGCATGAAATAAACCATACAATAAAAGAAAGTAAACAAAAATATATTTAAATATAGTAATTTTAACTAAGTATGAATGACTAAAAAAATTAAAGACACAGAATGAAACAGTACTGATATTTTGAAGAAAAAATAGAGTTAGTAGTTGATGAGGGTTCTTCCTATAGATAAGTAGTGATTTCTCATAAATTTTGTTATTCAAGTCAATCTTTTTCCTAAAAAAATGGGAGAAAAACATAGTTTATCCTTAAATTTATGCTATAACATACCACAGATGTAGCAATTATTTAGATGTAAGCATCTGAATAACATAAAGATCTTACTAAGCCAAAAAGCTCTGATCTTTTCATCCTTAACTTTCTAACTTTTTAAAAAATTTCAAGTATTTATGTTATTGCATACTATTGTAGACCTGTTGTATCATATGTGTTGCACACCATACCGAACCAAAACTTGTTGGTTTAAACCAGCAATTGATGTTAAGTATCTTTTATAGTTTTTCTGGGCAGGAATTTGGCAGTGGTTTAGGTGGTTGGTTCTGGGTCAGCATCTCCTGTGAGGATGCAGTGAAGATGTTGACCAAGGCTGCTGTCATCTAAAGGCTTGACTGATGGGAGGGTCCATTTCCAAGGTGGCCAAATCATATGGTTGTCAGTGTATGAGCTTCTCCACGGGGATAGGTCATATTTTCACACCGTGAGGGTGACAGAGAGAACATCCAAGAGGCCAAGAAAATAGTCACAGCACCTTTTATAACCTCCTTTTGAAAGTGATGCCCTCTCACTCCCACTAGTCTATTAGTC
Source organism: Hydrochoerus hydrochaeris (assembly GCA_004027455.1). Taxonomy (NCBI): domain Eukaryota; kingdom Metazoa; phylum Chordata; class Mammalia; order Rodentia; family Hydrochaeridae; genus Hydrochoerus; species Hydrochoerus hydrochaeris. Next base: position 539,516 of record PVLA01000277.1, read on the forward strand.
ACATAGACCAACTCTGAATAAGTGTAGGAAAAGATCACAGAAAAGCATAAATCCCAGGAGATGAGTTCATGGGAGGCCATTTTGAACACTGCTATAACTGTTCATATGAGCTACTTCCTCCCAGAACCCTCCCACATCAAAAGGCAGGGAAAGAAGGAAGCAAGAGAAAGAAAGAAGGAACAAGGAAAGAAAAAAGAAAGAAAGAAAGAAAGAAAGAAAGAAAGAAAGAAAGAAAGAAAGAAGGGAGGGGAAAGAGGGAAGGAAGGAAACTAATGATAGAAATATTGAGGTATCTGAATTTAGGGTCAAAATGAACTTTGAAATGCTAAAAGAGTTAACAATATGCATACATCCCTCTACATTTCCACTTAAAATGTTATAGTGAACTGTGGAAATTAGGTTTATTGGTATTAAGAGGAGTTTGAAAAGTTTAACATAGCATTAGTTATTTCTCAGTGATCCAGTGGTTGCTGTACATTTCCTCCAATGATGAGCAATGGGAAATTCTTAATTTCAAATGAGATTTATCAAATCTCTCCCTCTTGCTGTTCACTTTCCCATAATAAATGCACTATTAATAAAGTTTAGACCACCTTCCTCACCCCAAGAGCTGTGGTCAAAAATCTGGGTTGCTTCCTCTTTCTTTTTCTTCTCTTCTCTCCCTAATTTTTCCTCTAAAATATTTTGTAATGGATTATATTACAGGTTTTAAATTTTTTAAAAAATTTATTTGTACCTGTTTGCATTTTGAACAATAAGTCTTAAAAGATTTTACATACTGTATATAATAATAATCAATATATACTGGAAGTTTAAATAAGCTTTGTTGTCACTAAAACTAGCTCTGAGTTCTGGATGTCACCAATCTATAAAATGGCAAAACCCTCAAACCAACTCAAAATAATAATGACAGCAACAAATAAAACAGAGAGATGATGATGTGACCATACTCCTGGTATAATCAAGCCTCCAAATAGGTCTATCTTGTGAAAATGGAATGTTTTTAGTTTTTAAATAGAGAAGGAAGCACAAAGTCACCTAATCTCAGATCATAGAATTATGGGCCAGACTTTATACATTTTTATTTATTTTTAACTTTGATTGATTGATCGATGTTGGGCACTGGATCCAGGAGATTTGTATGGGTAGCAGTAGGTCAGCGTTCTACCGCTGATCTCTGTCCCCAGCCCAAACAGACTGTTTTTAAAGGTACAATTTCAAAATAATCTTAGAGTCCCCCACCCTCACATATATAACTTGGCCTAGAAAATAAGCCCTATTTTAGGGAAAAGCACAGTAATGCTTGATAATTTTTTATTAAGAAATTTATGAGCACTGATTAGATTACTGCAAGGAATGGAAATAATTCTAGCATGGTACTCAATAAACGGACTTCTAAGCTGGAGCCTGACCTCGTGAATTCCTACACTTGGCAGGGGACTCAGTATTCAGCGGAGCACTGATCTGTCAGAACATTCCAGCTCTGATTCACTGGATCAGCTCCTCATGTTCTGTGTACTCCTTAGCAGTGTTTAGGAAACTGTGCCTATTTCATCTCCCTCAGTTCTGTAGAAGGGACCAATCTTCCCATGCTACCAATTACCCTAGAGTTTCTCATGTCCTTTCGCTGCATCCACTCTTTTCTTAGTGTTCCTACCACTAAAATCACACCCAAAGATGGAGACTATTTATAAATAACTGTAGGTACCATACAGAGTTTCTTTAGTCTGTGCTCGCTAGCAAGTGACTATGGGATCAAGTGAACAGGGTACCCTGAGTGTTAACTATTTTGAGCCGAGTTTGCAGAGTCCTTGCTCTGGTATGGAAGCATTGAAATTTTTTTTATTGCTTCCAGTTTGAAACTAATAATCCTTAATATTACTAAGTAATGACTCTATGAAGGAAAGAGAGGTTTAGAAATATTAAGCATCTTGTCCAGGGTCACAGAATCATTACTAATAGATGATGAGACTAGAACTCAAGGGTGTCTGTTTCCAAAGCTGCTCCTATAAGATGTTGCTCCTCTGGTATGGAAACTTCTGCTGAATAGATTCTGGCAAGTCATACACCTGACATTAATTAATTATCCTAAAACTCATCAACCTCAATATCAACTCCAAAGATATAAAATGTGATCTACGTCAATGCAATGTTTACTTATAGAGTTCTCTTACTGCAGAACTAACAGAGGCTTTCATGCTAGAGAAGAGTGACACCAGTCCGTCCCTTTAGGAAACTTAGCATCTAAGTAAAGGGAGAAATCACCTTTGCAGGTAGCTGGAAAATAAAGGGAAGAAATTGATAATGGAGGAGAACTGTGCATGGTGACACCTGCCTGTAACCACAGGACTCTGCGAGGCTGAGCGAGCAGGATGGCAGTGGCCCAGCCAGGGCAACTCAGAGCCTATCTCAAAATAGAAAATGAAAAACAACTGGGACTGTAACATAGTATGAAGGTCCTGGGTTCAATCCCTAGTACTGAAACAGACACACACGCATGAAAAGAGGAAACTCCCAGCTAAAGTGTCAGGAAAGTCACCGTGGAGTTATTCGTGCGAGGCCTTGAAGCATGACTGAGATGAGTACAGCTGTCAAGAGGAGGAAGGTTTCGGTCAAATGTTGCTAAACAGTTTTTTTCCTCCTAGCTTCAGTGAATTTTTTTTTTTTGTAATTAGAAGAAAAATCAATTTTGATCTCAACTTGCTAGGACTTAGTTATAAGATTAGTCTTTTTCAAATGTACTTCATTTTAGAAGAAAAACCACATGAAAAATGTGGTTAACTCTGTAAAAAAAATTCTGCAAGTGATGAACATGCCTTGAGCCACAAGTCACATCCTTGTGTTGCCCTGTGCCTTTAAGTGCTGGAGGAATCTCTGACTTGTCTGACTAAGAGAACATGGAAAAAGGTGACAGGAAGTCACTTGCTTTCTTAGGTGAGCCACTGTGGAAAGGGTGGTGGGGGTCATGCTCACAATTATGTCATGTTATGGGCAACTCTCAGCAGACTAGGGAGAGAATCCTGGCAGTCTTTAAAATCCCCAAAGAAGCAAACTGCCTTGCAGGGGGCCATGCGACAAAAACCTGTGAGCAGCCTCTGTCACCTGAGGGTAGCTGCCACTCAGTGGCCAGTGAGAGGCCAAGCTTCAGTGATACAACTGCAAGGAGATAAATTCTGTCAAGAACCTGAAAATGTCTAGAAGCCAGTTGAGCTCTAAAGTGAGACTGTAGCCAGGGCAACACCTCAGGGTCAGCCTGGTCACATTGCTGCAAAGAACCCAGCTAGGGCGAGCACGGCCTTTCAACCCACAAAAACTTGTTGTGCTTATTTCAAGTGAGCAGTTTTAAGCCACATTTGTTTGATAATTTGTTTTTCCATAGCAATAGAAAACCAATACATTCTATAAACCAACAAAGCTATACTTTTCTCCCTGAAGGATTTAACATACTCTTGTATTACTCAGAATTATACTTTAAGCCATCTATCCTCTGAAAGATTTGTCTAGAGCAGTGGCGAGGATCATTTGGTGAGTTTGTGTAAAACACAGATTTCTGGATCTCATCTCTTGCATTTCTGGTTTAACTAATCTTGGGTGAGTCCAAGAATTTTCATTTTCCACATGTTCCTGGGTGATGCTGATATTGCTGGTTTGAGGGACCACATTATGACAACCATTGGTCTATATCAATTTATCTTCTGAACTGTTTAATGTCAACTTACACTTCTAAAGCAAATGGATCACCAAATGTACTTCTAAAATACTTTATTATTTAAAGTATGGAACAAAATCTTTGTGTTAGCACCATGCCAATAATTTGTCCTGTCCCTCCATCATCCATATTTGTCTTTTTTGAAGAAACAATTACACCAACAAATTCAGAAGGATCAACACAATTGGGAATATGAAGTAGGGATTGAGAAGAAAGAGGTCTGATTTTGTGTAATCTGGGAGATGTGTGTTGGCAGTAAAGACTCTGAAACAGCACAGAAATAGAGGAGAAATATGTGGCAAAAATAACTATTCTCATTCTAGCAGCTGTAATCTTTCAAAATGATAGAATTTATTTGATCATGGCCACATATCTCAACTACAAGTTGTTATTATATCTCTAAAAAGCCCTTAATGAAAAGCTAGAATTTAGCTTGGGGAATTGCATTGCTTCCGAGAATAGAGTTTTTCTTTCAAAAATGAATTGTACAGACAAGATGACTGGCAAACTCTAGTGACTCTGTATCCTAAGAGTTTATGCAATGGAATCTCAGGTCACTTTCTCTACACACAATTAAAGTTTCCTCTCCTCTCTGCATGTGGTGACCATACTGTCTGAATTCTTTTGGATAGCTGCAGCTTTAAAAATGGTGTCTCATTGTCATAGTGCATATCTGAATTTTGAACTCTGAAAAAAAAATATATATATATTCACTGTTAGGAATTATACAAATTACACTGTCAGGCTTCATACCCTGTTTACTTTTATTATCTTCTCTTGATTTCTATGCTTTTGCTGGGACTAGGAGCTGGATATGTTTTTCCACAGGAGTGAAAACTGACCCTCGAATTGAGGGCAGAACATCCTCACCCAAAACCTTAACCTCAGTGTCACAGGAATGCCACCAGCCCTCATATGCCTCCACGATAGCAAGTTATCTGCTCTCTGTTCAGCTGGTGAGAGTGTAACACACATTCCTAGTCAGCGAAGTGTGAGAAGCCTCAGGGTACACAAGATAAAAACCCCATCATAGTAATAGCCTTCTGTTACTAAGTACTTATTGCATGCCTTTCTCTACCTATACATTGAGATAACTTATAGTAGTGTCCAAACACATCTCAAATCAGACCTTAGCTCCAGCATTTCTATTTATCAGATGAATCCTCTAGTACTTAGTGGCTGGTTTCCAAGTATGAATTTCTTTCTCTGGAAATATCTTCTACTTGATCAAGTTTCTTTTCTTAGATCGTATTCTGACGTCATTTTCCATGATAACTTCTCAGTCCACTCAACTGTTGTCTTGACTCCTTTTGCTTATTTTCCTCTTCTAAGCAGGACTGTTACAACTTTAGTATTTCCAGTTGTTATTATTCACACTTCTTCACCTCCTACTGTACCAATTTGCTTATGTTTCTAATTTGAAGGTTAAAGTCTACACAATTGATGACAACTTTTACTAGACTGTGGTTTAAAATTTTTTTCTGCTATAGTAAGAGCTGTTACAATATCTACCTTTTAATGAAAATGGAGGAAGGGTTGTTGTCCATTCAAATGTTGACTGAAAGGTAACAAGTGCTCAGGGCTGTGCTGATACGGGGAACTCGTAGAGGAATAAGCCACAGTCTTTACCCTCAGAACTCATGTTTTGTGTTACAGGAGTTTTATTATTTATTTATTTATCTCAGGTATCACTGCCAATGTTAGTTTCAACTCCTCTTGATGAAGGGAACATGGTGTCTCAATTAGGATAATCAGATTATTCAAGCTTGCTTTTGGGAATTTACATGTTGAAATTTTATGCTCAGGGAGGAAGAGAGAAAAATAAGAACTAGTGTCATATTAGGAGACTAGCATCTAAGTTGGCAAAAGGGAAGAGCTATCAAAACCTACAGCATTTTATGGGTCAGAATGAGGTGAGGCTAAGTCTGATTTTATTTTGCATCCATGTTTGCCTAACTTCAGTATCATTATGATAAAGCAAAACATAATGAATCTGAGAGGTTACAGCCAACATTCCTAAGTTCATAAGCAGCTACATTTAAAGTACATAGAGCATACACTTGAAACAATTAAATTGGGAAAGTTTCAATTTTCTTCTTTCCTATGTACAGTTAGAAATCACTTTCTCAAAGGTAACTAGTGTCCCTGGGTTTTTCAGATTATATACAAATATCATGGGCTCTCCTTACATCAAAAAAGGCACTGGGAATTTTGTAAATAGAATGTATTTGATTTAAAAGTTTACTGCAATGACACTGGAATGAGAAAGAAATGAAAAGTATGAGTAGGCGAGAACTTTTCTTAATACACACTTAGTGTACTAGAAAATGAGTTATGGAAAGGAAACATTAACTAAAACATAATGGATATACATGGAGACAAAGTTCAAAATAAAATTTCTGTGATTTATTATATTATCTTGATACACAATGTTCTCTTTTAAAGTCCTACTTTTTTTTATTTTTAAAGAATGAATCATTATTTGTCCAACATCTCAGTCACTAACTAGGGATGTTACCAACTGTTTAAATTTTAATTAATATAGTATGGAGAACCCAGTGTAGCATTAGCAATATATGAAGGTGATTCAGAAGGGTGTGATGAAGGAAATGTCGAGTCTTGGGTCTTGTCCCTGGCTCTCATAGTGATAAAGATCACAATGGCAATAATGATGAATGTTATCATGATAGTGATTAAGATCAATAGTTGATATCAATTTTTCAGCATTCATTGTGTGCCAAACAATATGCATTCACATGAATTCTCTCTAATGTAATCATTTCAACAGTTTTAGGTGCCCTATAATTATTCTCATTTTAAAGATGACAAAGCTGAAGTTTAAAGAGGCTAGGTGACTTATTTAAGTTCCCCAATCCCACTAGAGAGGTAGAGTCAGAATTGAAACTGATGTCTTATCCAAAGCTTGTGTGGTGCTCTTTACTGCTGAGTCACTAAGTTCTGTGGTCTCTTCTTGCATCCCTAAAGTAGGGGAGAGGTTTTCCCGGAGGATGCTGGAGATTTTTTTCAGCTTTAAAATTTTATGACTCCTCTGGTTCACTGATGAAAGACGATGAGATTGGAGTTCTGTTTTCCCACTGCCTTGTCTCTGGTCAGTTTTGTGGTGTTCTATACCCTAAAGCTATTATGTGTCACCTTAAGGCTGTGAAGGTTGAGCAGGTATCATAGAGAGGGGTCGTGATAGCGGGTAGAGAGAACTAGCCCTAAGAGGACACTTTAGTCTCACCAGTCCCAATTCTAAATGAGGAGACTTGACATAGTAAACAGAAGCAGGAAGTGGAGAGGATCTCCTGGGGTCATTCCTCCACTGCCTTCTCTCCCTAGGTATGCAGGACTGTCAGACTTCATAAGCAGAACCACACTTACCCCCAAAGATTAGCTTGTCTCTTGATTATTTAGAGCAGGAAATACTGATTGTAGGAAAATATCCTTTGGCTGAGACATATGTCCCAGAGTGCTGTCCTCTGAACTTTCATGAAGGTAGGTCTTCCCTGGTTTTGACATCTGGTTGCACCTCCTCCTCTTTGCCAGAGAGAGCTAAGACAGAGAATCCAGCAGCTTTCAGACCTACATTTGCCTCTGGGATCCCAGAGGCAGCAAAGACTTCTCAAATTCCCATCTGCTACAACTTAGAAATTTCCAAATTCCTCTTATTTATGTAGTTTTTGTTTTGGAAAACTGGGAGATGTCCACAGATAGATATATGGAGGGCTCCTAAAGGTTGTTTTTCAAAGACTGCAAAAATGAATCACAGTGAAAGTCAAACTGCAAGCAATCTCTCACTTTTAGATTCTTTGCCAGACTTAACCAAACAAAACAAGCAGAAAATAAACATGAACAGCAAATTAACAGACCTAGTCAGCAATCTCAGTGGAAATCCTTATCTGCTACAGAGACTTAGGGTGACTTCTTTGATCAAAGTCCTAAGTTTAACTTGAAGCCACTTGTAGATCTAAAAATCATGGTCCTGCCAACTTGCTAGGCATTGGATAAAACTATAGAGTCTCTTATCATAAATCGCCTGGGATTTTGAGAAAAGGAATGCTTTTTTTCCTTGGACTGCCCAATGGAAGTCTTTCACTAAAATCTGTAACATAGAACAGACCCAAGCCTGGTGTCAGGCGGTCTATAGTCTCTTAGGAATACAATATTTAAAGAGTAATTGAATGAAGGTTATCATGGAGGAAATCCCTAACACCAGAGGAGAATCTGCTTCAGTCTATACCACCTGGAAGTCTGAAGACTGTGCTTGAATTTAGACTGAAGTTGTTTGGGAAAATGGAGAATAGAGAAGAGAACAGCAGGTAGAAACCCCAAGGGACCAGAGAGAAAACCTGAGTCACTGAAAATAGAAAGGAGGGAGAGTGCTTGTCAAGGAAATCAATAGATTTCAAATGCAATTCAACTGTATGAACTAAATTACAAAAATAGACTTTTCATTTAGTGCTAAACAGAAACTATATCCAACAGAGTTTAATGCTTAGTATATGCAGGGTTAATGAATATGATTTCAGTTGACTTGTGTAACCCACTAAATATTTTGAAATACTGAAAACCACTCAGAATCTTTTCTCCTTTCCTTTCCTTTCCTTTCCTTTCCTTTCCTTTCCTTTCCTTTCCTTTCCTTTCCTTTCCTTTCCTTTCCTTTCCTCTCCTTTCCTTTCCTTTCCTTTCCTTTTCTCTCTCTCTCTCTCTCTCTCTCTCTCTCTCTCTCTCTCTCTCTCTCTTTCTTCTGGGTAGTATTGGCAATTGAACCCAGAGGTTTAACACTACAACCTCATTCTGAGCTACCTTTCCACAGTTTTCTCATTTTTATTCTTTATTTTGAGATGAGTCACCAGGGCTGAGCTAGAATTTGTGGTTTTCCTGCCTCAGCCTCCCAGTATGCTGGGATTATAGGCATGTGTCAACAAGTCTGGCTCTATTATTGGTTATTTTAAACTATAGTTGGAAACAGTGTTCTCTTAACTTGGTCTCTGGAGCATCAGTGTAGCTTTAAAAAGTGATTTTTTTTTTTTTAAATCTAGGCTGAGTATTGTATGTTCATAGAGCAGGAATTGTTCTTGTCCTCAAAGCATCATATATTTGGCCTTTTAGCCAAATAAATTATTATAAAATATTGAGAAAACCTCCTTAAAACTACTATAATGACTCAAACAAACCTGGCTTGAAAACAGTTTTCTCCTTCAAACAGTTTCAAATATATTTTTTTCTTCTCCAGGACAATTTTGGTTTCCTTATTGAACCAGAGGTCAGAGAGCTAAGATCACCTCCTTTGAGGATTAAACAAAAGCAGGAGTTGGGAGAATGGGACCAGTGTAGGCCAGGTGAAAAATACAGGGTTTTTTTTTTTTCAAGTGATGCTGGGTAGAGAATTCAAGGAGGATGGAGGTACAAGCACCACTTGCTAGGCTGAATCAGAGAAGACATCATTTCCATGTTAAAACTAATTACTTCCTCTGAAAAGAAAAATTAGGTCTAGCACAACCCACATTGCTTCCTCAGCAGCCACTTAGATTAGCTAAGCATGTTCAGCTACTGGGCTGCAAACACATAGGCAACAGATCTGCCAGCTTTTGTGCACTTTGGGAAGCCAGAAACCCAGTTAGCTTCTCTAGGGAAGCCAGGGCATGTCCAACGCCAGCTATTGCTCTTTGTGCTGGTCTTATGGCACTGGGCTTTCATGCGCTCTGGCAAATGGAAAATTAAAATCAAATGGAATCCAGTTCTCTCTATTTTGCCACTTTTCTATGTTTGTTTACTCTCTGAGATTCACCCAACGTGAGCTTTCTAGGATCAATGAACCTCATCATAAGAGGCACTCATGTTCCAGATTTCACTATAAATTGTTTTCTTCTCCTCTCTCCAACCACTTTTATCAAAAATAGCACAGACAAAACAAATGTAAGGCAAGAATCTTTTTCAGAACTTAAACTTTCTAACTAGCTCCAAAGCTAGCGATCTCATATTATAGAAATGAAGACAAGTAAGAATAATTTTCTGAACTGTTACAACTATCTTTATAACTTCTTCCATTTTTGGTGTCTTGGAAATATAACAGAAGTAGGATTAGAGCTGTCCACCACTCAGAGCTGGACTGGGCTGTACGGAAATGAGCCATACATAGGAATAGATCATGAAGCCAGTAGGAAACATTTACAACTAGGCATGAAGTTAATCAAGCCCATGTTATACTTAACATTCTTCTCTATTAAACGCAGGTCACTTCCTTCAAGATACTATTTTGAGCAAATAAGATTTGTGCAATTCTGCAAGACTGAAGTTAATTAAACAGCATTGCAAAAATGGAAAACAGATGTCGCCGAATATTTTTAAAAGATTTTAATGACACTCAGGCTGTTTTCTTACACTTATTTGTGGTTGCTGTTGTACCCTGCACTTAAGTTCATGAGATGTTGGAATGGGAGGACTTATATAAATTTTATATAATTGTCAGTGAAAAAAACTAATCAAAGAAAAGTACAGTGGGGGAGTCTTGCAGTTTTTTTCTCTTTTTTTTTGGATTACACTTTTGAACTTTTTTGAATTAATGTTTTTCAGCATATCACCAATTCTGACTCTAGTTTTTTTTAAATGGCTCTTTCCAGTAGTCTCATGCTGAATTATCCAAAAAGCCTGCTAGATTGGCTAAGTAACCTAATATTTATTGATTCCAGCACAGAAAATAAAAGATGACAGCATGATGAAATTTTTGGAGATAAAAGTCATAGCTAGTTCAAATATAGGCATCCATGGTTAAATTTTTAATGTATTTTCTTAAACATTTGGGGAATGTTGTGTCCACAATTCAAAACAGAAAGGTCTCTTTAAAAAATCAAAATTTCAGATTAGACTGAAGAGTTTAAGTAATTTTGCTTTCTTAGAAAGAATATTCACACAGGGAAGTGTTGAGCTCTAAAGGTAACCAAATAGGAATACAGAGGATCATGTCATTACTTTTCTTCTTTTACAATTCATCTTTTAAATATCTTTTAAGATGTTTCCTAGTGTTTGAAATCATATGATGATTGATATTATATCCCAAAGAGCATCACAAAATTAACAAGAACAGTAGGTTCCACTTGTGCTGAAACAGGCATGCACCATTTTTCAAATTCATCCTAGCATGGTAATTTAGAGGAAGCAATGAATTATCATTCAGCTTGTTGTTTATATAAGCATCCCCATGCAACTTACTAATCAAGCGTTGTTTTTAACTGAAACAATTATCTCTTAAATCAAGCAAGAGGTAATATAAATAAGGCAAAGGACAAGGGAGGAATTCTAAATTAGAGCACTAACAAAGATGATATAAAACAAAAACTCATGTAGTAGATGAGTTTACTAATTTAGGCAATGGCTTTTTTCTGGTGATGCCTTTATGGGGTGTGTGATAGAGAGGCCCCCAGCTTCTGTATTATATCATCAGAATGGACCATTTTCCATGCCTGGACTTCCTACTTAAATATCTTCCATGTTTTTCCCTAAGAAAATTTTATAATTTAAGCTATTTGCTCAGAAAGTCTTATACTTTTAAATGGTGACATTTGAAGCTGCAACTTGCTAGGTTGAATAAGAAATAGTGAAAATCAATGAGGAAACAGGCGGTAACAATACAAAGGCTAGAGACGACAAGAGAATCTATAATTTAAGAATATGAAACATGAACAAAGAATCAGGAATAAAAACAGGCAAGTTACAAAGGCTATTCACAGGAATAATTAAGGAAAACTTCCTAAGCATGGGAAAAGAAAATGATATTCAGTTATGTGAGGCATACAGAACTCCAGCCACCTACAACCAAAATAGATCTACACCCAGACATATAATAATCAAGATACCAGAAATTCAATATAAAAACAGAATATTAAAAGCCATCAGAGAAAAGAAACAGATTACCTATAAAGGAAAGCCATCAAGATCACAGCAGACTTCTCCACACAGACCATCAGATCAAGAAGAACTTGGACTGAAGTATTCCAAGCCCTGAAAGAAAATAACTTCCAGCCCAGATTGATGTACCTTGCAAAACTGTCACTAGAAATTAATGGAGAAACAAGATGCTTCCATGACAAACAGGAACTAGGGGAATTTGTGACCACCAATCCAACCCTACAGAGAATACTGAAGGACATTCTAGAGAGAGAGAGAGAAAAAATACCAGGATTTCAGGAACAGTGGCAGAAAGGCCTCAATGAATGGGGTAGGCAGTAGAATGGAGAAAAGTAGACAAAGGAAGAAAAATAGCATAACAGAAATGAGGCAGAGAAGGTTGGCTATAATCTCTAACATAGATGGCCTAGACACACTAAAAAAAAAAAAAAGACAGGAAGTAGATCAGGAGGTAGGGTCCATTGAGATGCTCTGTATAGGAACTATAATCAACCCGAGACAAGGTTTATAGACTGAAAATCAAATATGAGAAAACAATGCTCTATGTGACAGTGAGCCAGAGAGAAATAGGAGCAACTCGACCACCACCTGAAGATAGGTTGGAAAGACAGGATATCTATGTGCAGTACAGAACTACTCAGCTATCACGAACGAAAACCTTGAGGCTTTTGTAAGTAAAGGAATACAACTTGAGATCAAGTCCAGGAGTGAGAAGGTTTGGAACCACTTAGGTAAAAAGCAGGTTGCGCCCCAATCTAAAAACTGAGGGAGTTGGTGGAACCCAAAATTCACAGCACCCTGTGGAAGTGAAAAGGGAGGAATAGCCTAAAAAAAGAAGGCTGAGGATATTGTTAACAGTGTACCAGGATTTAAAACCCACATTACTCACACCACTGTACTTAGATGGATTATATTCTGTTCCAGTTTGTCTACTTGTACTAGATTTGAGGGCACAGACAGTTATACCGAAAATAGCAGGATATAGTATGATAATCATCCTTAATTTCCTATTAACTTAATCTGAAGCTCTGTATAACTTACACTGTTTTACCATGACTGATCTTAATCAAATCTGGTTTGTTATATTGCTGTTTTGAATTGACAGATTTTATTCAAAGCTGTTATGATTGATAGTATGAAGTCTGAGAGTATAGGCAACTACACTGTAGATGACAAGATTCACTAGAATATTTGATTATTACTTGCCTTTGAAGTTTTATACTTTCTACAATGTTTTATTTTTACTAATATTGTTATGTATTGCTATATTCAATTATACTGCTATATTCAATTATGCCTGATGATATGGACAATTCTATTGAAGATAATGAGAGACAACACAGTAAGCACTGTGGATCACCTTGTACTGTGGTTTTATATGACTTTTTGGTTTCATATTTTTATAGGAATTTGTTTTGTCTTGCTAGGTTTTGTTTTCCCTCTAATACAGGAAGGATAGAAATACATGTAGAGACTTATGCATGCATAGCTGTTTACAGTCTCACTGTTTGAATGCCTACTTTGTATGCTTTAATTTTGTAACTTGAACAACTATTTCTAAGAGGACAATATGTAATTTATCAACTAGTGATTTTTTTACTGTCTATCTTTTTTTGAAATTCTGTATTATTTCTACCCTTTTCATGTTTTTTTTCCTCTTTAAATAAAAAAAAGAAATAGTGAAAATCAAAGCAATCACCTTGCCACTCATCAGGGTGGGTGTGAATATGTGAGTTTAAAGTAAGATTCTGTCAGAGGTAGAAAGACCAGTTTGGATGTTGCAGAAATACTGAAACGAGACATCCAGGCCTATTGTGGAGTGGTAGCAGTAGGAAAGGAAAAGCAGAGAGAAAACATTAAACAGAATAAAACTCATCAAATCTTGTCAACTGCTGAAGACACTGCCACTTCCACTCTGTGTGTGTACTCTGCTTCCAGAGAAGCTGCACGGTCCTTTTGCATGTTTAGTGCCCTTCACCCCCGTCTACCATCAAGTCACCACCCTTCTAAAGTGTCTGCTTTCTGAGAATGAGATCTTAGCTGTGGAAAATGATTCCTGAAGCATAACTGATTCCAAATCTTGACTAATAGTGAGTTTTAAATTCTTTATTTTAAATCATTTTCTGGCTACAAATCAATGCAAAACGTAAAGTAAAATGGCTTTGAAAACGGAAGCATAGGACAAAAGGTAATGTAGTTTTAAAATGAAAAAGAGTGGTCAGATTCCTTCCATGCTTGGAATTTATGAATAACTCTCCTCGAAGCAGACTTCCTAGTTCAGGAAATGTGCTGGGAACTAGATGAACCAGGCAGCTGCTGCCTTCTTGATCAGTACGCTATGCATGTTTCACTCTGCCTGAAACCACGGCTGCAGCGCTGCAGAAAATCATCCTGTCCTTGGTCTTCAAAGCAAAAGTACTAAATGTCCAATGAGTGATACTGTTTGGAAGAGTTGGAATATGGGCTGAATTATCCCCCCCTTTTAGATCTTAATCTGTTTATGACTAACAGAGGGTCACCAAAGACCCAGAGAACAAAGCATTCTACCAAAAAGATTAAGCATGTATTGAGAGATTGACAAATCTGCCAAATCTCAGTAGTAACAACTAGAACCTGCTAAGAAATAAAGAAAAAGAAGGAAGAAAGCAAAGTGGTCTTGGCTTTTGTTTTATTGGACAGCACTTTGGTAAGAATATTCTCCTGGGAAAAAAATTGGCATCTACCATTTGAGTCACCCATTAAGTAAAATGAATATGCCACACACAGAGAAAATCCTTTCTAAACTCCTCATCAACATGGCCAGTGATTTTCTTTTTATGTGTCTTAACCTCGGAAGTGTGTTTCTCTTAGTTTCTCACTCTACAGATGTCTTTTCCATCTGGCACTCAAAAATATTGTTTCTTGCATATAATTTTACTTTGGAAAAGCTGGTGCCAAATATGTGTTACAGCAAAAGTCTTTGAGTTGTTGGTAGAAATTTGATCATTTTATTAACTAGCTTCCATTCCATTCTTTCGAGGATGACTGATGAGCATTCCCAATGTCTCAGCCCTATTCATTTGGTAGATCTGATTGAGTCTAGATGTTTCAAGGGAAAAGGAAATGAAAGTTGGCATTCTATTTTGCATATATAGAATTTTATATAGTAAAGATGGTCATTAGTTTGCGTATTAAATTGTATTTCAAAAGGTACTGGAAGCTAGTTTTTGAAAACACAAAATTTTACTTCTTATTTCTAAAAATGTTTTATTAGTACATGTTTGTGATACATACTGAATGCATTCATTGTGGGAAGTTAGTACATGTGCACATTGCATCTTTAGCCTTTTAACTTCTCTTCCATCCCTTCTCCCTTTACCCCAAAATCCTTTTTCTATCTCCATAAAGTTTACCTTGCTGTTTCCTATCATCTGTCTTCTATTTTGCTCTTTAAATAATTTATACTCTGTGTTCCTCATAATGAAAGCGTGAAGTTTAGAGGAACACACACAGAGAAATCCTCTTCACTTGTTGTATACAATTGGATTAAACCTTTTCCTGTTTTTGAAGGCTTCACACTCCATGTCAATAACCACCTCCCCACACTGTAATTTCTCCCAGCGGTCTGCTTTTCTCTGTCTCTTTATCACAATTGTCAGCACATTTTTGACACTAAGGTCACATGTAACTGGAAGCACCGACCAGAGGGCCTACCTCTGAGCATATTTTAAAGCATGTTGTGGCAGACACTGTCCCACTGTTTGCTACCTCCCTCACAGGCGTACTGCTCCACCCTAGTTCAATCCTGATTTTTTCAGATAAAGTAAGACAAAGATCCTTTGCATAGAAGGCCTTCTGCAGGTCCAGGAGTGAGTTATGACTGGTTTCTTCCAGTCATGGTGATTCCATTCCCCTTTGCCAGATACTCATTTTCCCTTTTGTTTTGGAACTAAAAGTTGTCCAGTGACCCTTAAAGGAATATATGCCAGAAAGAACTTTTTTTTTTTTTTTTGTACCAGGGATTGAACTCATGACCTTGTGCTTGCCTGGCAGGCACTTAAGCCACTGAGCTAGATCCCCAGCCCAAGAACAGAAAATTTTACAAAATTTATCACCTATGCCCCGCTCTTGCTCTGTGAGGACCATGGAGCTTGAGCAGTTGCAGTCACTTTAAAAGTATGAAGAAGATGCCAGGAAACTCCATGTGCCCCCTAACTTTTGGAACCAAGCCTAGGCTGCCAGTACATAGATACTCTATATGTGTACAGTGTTTGGCTAAGTATGTACAAAAATGTAGCAAAATTAACATGTAGGACTTTGCACTCATAAAATGGAGCCATTTTTGAAAAAGGAAAATTGAAGCAAAATTGAGTGCATGAAAAGAGTCGAATTAAAGACATGGTCAGAGCAGACTTTCCACTGCAGAACTCATTTGCTGACACCATATCAATGGGGGTGTCTCTTGTCTTTCTCTGCTGTTTTCCTTCGGTAAAGTTTGGGTTAACTTGTGGAACGTCAATGAAATGCCCAGCGTTTAGTAGGAGTAGTCCTACTTTTCACAGAGGGATCATAAAAATAAATTGCAAACTGGGAGGTACTGGAAGGGAGAAAGAGAAAGTCAGAGTCAAAGATGATGCAATGTGAATCCCCACTTTCCCAGAAGAGACACTTCCAGCAAGCATCAGGGAGGAAGACCCAGAGTGGAAATTCAGGAATAGGAGGAGCCCTGGAAGGAGTTTTCACCAACAGGGCTGCTGGCTGTGTGAACAATGAGGCAGTCTACAAGAAGCTACGGTACTCCATGGAAAGAAGGGAGAGAAAAACTTTGAAAATCAGAAAAAAGGAATTGCGAAGTACAAAGAATGGGCCTTTGTTATTGCCTCCATCTCTTTCTGGCATCCTGCCTCGGGTACAACATAATAGAAATGGAATGGTTAGTGGAAGAAAGAAGACAGACTCCACTGACACAGTTTTCTAATTGTGTTACAGTAGGTGGCCAATATGACTAAGAGTGAGGTCTTCCTTTCTCAAAGCAGTTCTCACAGGAGAGCAAATGACCTGCTCTAAACACAATCAACTCTCTGCATCTGCAGGTTTACCCAGAGGTTCAGTTAACCGCTGACTGAAATATTAGGAAAAAAACTGCATCTGTACTGAATGGATGACTTTTCTCGTCACCATTCCCTAAATAATACCGCACAGGATCTGTGTGTCCCGCTTACACCATAGCAGGGAGCACACATGGCTTAAAACAATGTGAAGGACACAGGAGGATGTGTGTAGTTGTGTGCAGACACTGTGCCATGCTACATGAGGGCCAGAGAATCCACGGGTTTTGCGTCCTAAGGGGGGCTCCCCATGGACACCCTGGGCCAACTGTACCCTCTGTTCTTCTTAGCAGCAGCTGGGCAAAAGCACTGCCTGAGGGTTGTACTAAACTGAGCTAGGGCAAGAGACCTTGGAGACAGGTGGGACAGTGAGGGGAGGTTGAGGGGTGGGGCGATGTGGAGTGCAGGGTTGGCCTGTTAATGAGAAAGGTAAATCAATATTTTGAATGCTCTCAGTGGCTGTTCTAACTGTATAGAAGAAAGACAATGAGGGGACAGACAGACTTAAATATCAGAAGAGCTCTTCAGTGGTTGGCAGGTTTAATCTTAGATGTTAAAGGAAACTGAGCTTCCAAGCAAAGTTTCAGTTTATTACTGTGTAGAGATATTTGAGAACATTTCTACCTTTATTTTACTACTGCAATTAATCTAACTCCAGCTCCCCTCTTTTCTCAGTTCTTTTTATCTTGGTGCTTAAAAGAAGAGGGTTAGTTTTAGTTTTCTAGCACTATTAGGTTTCTGGAAAGTTCATTTGTTAGTAACATAGTATAGCTAATAAGGCCGATTTTAAAAATCCTGGACAGTAAATTATGCATGGTTAAAGGCTAATGAAGATTGAAGACAGAGATGAAATAGTAAGAGAAAATGATTGTCTTGAGCCCAAAGAAGGTGAAATCAGAAATATGCTCAAATCAGAAAAAAGAAAACAGGCAACTGTGTGTAATCTCACACTGCTACTCCTTCATCTCACCCCCATCCCAAATCTTTTAAAACAAAAACAGTGCAGGAAACACACGACCAAGACGCTGTGTGGGTATTT
Source organism: Hydrochoerus hydrochaeris (assembly GCA_004027455.1). Classification (NCBI taxonomy): domain Eukaryota; kingdom Metazoa; phylum Chordata; class Mammalia; order Rodentia; family Hydrochaeridae; genus Hydrochoerus; species Hydrochoerus hydrochaeris. The sequence goes on from PVLA01000277.1 coordinate 557,262, forward strand.
GCCGAGCTATCAAACTACTTGACAACTTCAAAGCTTGTATACGCAAGATGTATGATTGATTCTCTCTACCTACTGAACACAAATAACTCTCTAAAAGAAGTCAAACCCAAGAATTTGTACTCCTATTTAGTAAACTTAAAATAGTAAGTTTTAAGAAATTGGTGGAGTTGAAATAAAAACATTGACATTACTAATTAAGATCAGAATTTAAACACTAGACACACTTTTGAAAACTATTTCCAGAGCTCAAGGAAAGTATAAAATTAACATTTAGATAAATAGGATTTGAGATAATTCTAACAATCTCACTTCTAAAAACATTTCACATTTTTCTGATTGCTAATCCCTCAAGTTCACTAATAGTTTATAATTAAAGAATATAACCAAATTTTACTGATCACATTGGTCAGATTTTTCTAATGCATTTCAAAAATTCAGAAAAAACTGGCTTAGTCAAATGACTAGTAAAAGCCAGGAAATAGCATTTAAAAGCAAGACAAAATATACAGGGGTCATCCACAAACAGTATATTTATAGAGTTTTGGGGTTACTAATGAAAATGCTTTTAGAGTTAAATTAAGAATATTAAGAATTTATATTTATATAAAGCCCTAACAGTTTCTTTCAATTATTAGTTTCTAGTTTATATATTTTATGTGGCCATTATCAAATTTCTCTTGGTAAGAATAGGGGATATACTTATAGTTTCCAATCTATTTTATCACTGGAAATGGAGCTTCTAGTTTCGTGAATAGTAATGTTTTAGTATTCTAGGTGGTATTTGTGTGTGTGTGTGTGTGTGTGTGTGTGTGTTCTGGTTGAAATGGACAAATAATGAGTTATGAAAAATATGTTCTTTGGCTATGTAAAAATAAATCTACCACATGCATTTTTACGTTTGATGACTAATGTTCTAGATCAGTTTAGCAGTTTGATTTGCCTTTGGATAGTCTCAACTTCAGGAAAAAAATAAATTGCTTTAAGACTAGGAGGAATTGCACTTTGATGTCCTGTTTACTTTTGGAACTATTCTATAACACATTATGTTTTTCTAACTTTTCTGTTTATGACCATTGACCTTACAGAACTCTATGTAAATTTTTAGCTTTAAAATAACTCTAACAAACCTTGCACTTTCTGACCTCCCGGTGATATTCTTTGACCTAAAAACAATGATTGGTTTCTCTAAACAGGCTACTGAATTGACATCTTTATTGTCAATTCAAGTTGTACAGCTTCACCCCAAGCAATACATATTAAGTTTTTTGTTTTTAATGATTCAAACTTTCTTTAGATTAGTTCTATGTATGTGTTAAAATGAATTACTATTTACCACTGACCCTGAGTCAATTAATTACCATGTCATGGGTTGGAAAAATAGAAAGTGGAAATTCTAAGATAATTGATGAGAAAAATGTCAGAAGTTCTTTGGAAACTCTTTGCACATGTAATGGTACAGAACAGGAACTATTCTAACGTCAGATGAGACACTTATGTTTCTCTCTTCTTTCTTTCTTTCTTTCTTTCTTTCTTTCTTTCTTTCTTTCTTTCTTGCTTTCTTGCTTTCTTGCTTTCTTGCTTTCTTGCTTTCTTGCTTTCTTGCTTTCTTGCTTTCTTGCTTTCTTTCTTTCTTTCTTTCTTTCTTTTTCTTTCTTTCTCTCTCTCTCTCTCTCTCTCTCTCTCTCTCTTTTTGCATAATTCTTTGTCACAGGATCAGATGTAGTGAATTTAGAAGCATCTCCCTAATAACATCTCAGTTGGTTGTTAAAATATAATGCTTGGGAAGCTCCGGCATTTCAAAGCAGAGACCATGACAAGTAAGTATTAACTTCTAGCCTTTAGCCATTGGTGTGTAATACATCTTACTAAGTGTTCTTCATCATGGACTGTTAACTGCTTTCTGCATGACTTCATATCTAAACTTACAGAAGAGAACACTTTGTTTATCAAACCTTTGTAGCCTACCACCTGTAGCCTGACAAGAGAGTATCCCCTGTTTCTCACTAGAGTTTGTATGTACAATTTTCAGAAACTAGAAGGTAATTTGAATGAAAGCACAAACTTCTACTTGGTTAGTAATTCTCTGTTGAGATTGTGTTCTTACCACTTTTTTTAAAGTAGCAGAAGAAAAACAATAAACATAACAAAAAGAACTCATTGATAGTGCTTTTTCCAAATTTCATAGGTTGCTTATTTCATAAACCTTCTGTGTGTAAAGTTAAGAAAGGGTTGTTAACATTCCTTTAATAATAATAATAATAAAAATATATATATTGGCCTGCAGCATGCTCCATGCTAGCACATGATTTCATGTGACCAAAACCTATGAAGTAGATACTGTCATAATTCCTTTTGGCTGACAAAGAAATTGTGTCATAGGGATGGTGAACGACTAACCAGAGGTCACCTAGCTTGGGAGTGGTGGAAATTCTGTCTTAGTCCTATACTGCCTTCTTTGACTGGAAAGAATCTTATTTTAAAACAAGCTCTGGAGGGGCTAGGGGTTTAGCTCAGTGGAGTAAGCGCCTGTTTGGTAAGCACAAGGTCATGAGTTCAATGCCCGCTACAAAAACAAAAAAACAAAAACCAAACAAACAAACAAGAAAACAAAAACAACAAAAAAGGGAAAAACCAAACAAGCTCTAGTTATAAATTCACAATTTCTGGAATATGGTGAATATATTGCTTGTGCTTATTTTTGTTCCTTCAACAATACCTGAAAAATGAGAGTAAAGGAATGAGAGACTCTATGTTCATGGGAATAAAAGTAAATCATCAAAAAGATTGTATGCCATGATCAAGTGGGACCCATCCCAGGGATGCAGGGATGGTTCAACTCATGTGAATCAATAAATGTAATACACTGCATCAACAGAGCCAAAGACAAAAATCACATGATCATCTCAATAGATGCAGACAGAGGTCTAGCACCCATTCATGTAAAAACCCTACAGTAAATTGGGATAGATGGTCTTTACCTGGATCAGATAAAGTAATCTATTGCAAACCAACAGCCAATGTCATACTAAATGGATAAAAACTGAAAGGTTTCACTATAAAATCAGGAAGAAGACAAGGATGTCCACTATCACCACTGCTATTCAATATAGTGCTGGAAACTTTAGCTGTAGCAATTAGACAAGAGAAAGAAATAAAAGGAATAAAGATGAGAAAGGAAGAAGTTAGGACATGATATTCTACTTACAAGACCCCAACAACTCCACCAAAAGACTTCTGGATTTAATAAGCAAATTCAGCAAGGTAGCTGGTTACAAAGTCAACACTCAAAAGTCAACAGCCTTCTTGTACATGAATAACAAACTCACTGAGAGAGAAATCAGTGAAACAATACCTTTTACAATAGTATCCCCCCCAAAAAAAAGAAATACCTAGAAATCTAATAAAGGATGTAAAAGACCTCTATGTTGAAAACTACAGTGCTCTAGAAAAGGAGATTTTCCTTACTGGAAAATGGAGAGATATCCCATGCTCTTGTGTAGGAAGAACCAATATAGTTAAAATGGCCATACTTCCAAAACAGATTCACTGCAATCCCAATCAATATTCTGATAGCATGTCCCACAGAATTAGAGAAAACAATCCTAAAATTCATCTGGAACCATAAGAGGCCTAGAATAGCAAAGGCAATCCTGGGCAACAAAGACAAGACAGGGGGCACCCCAGTCCCTGACTTGAAATTATACTATAAAGCCACTGTGATAATAACAGTATGGTACTGGCACAAAAATAGACCTGAAGATCAATGGAATAGATCAGAAGATGCAGAAATAACTGCAGACACACTAAGCCACCTTGTCTTTGAAAAAGGTACCAAATACATTCATTGGAAGAAAATTAGTCTCTTTAATAAATGGTGCTAGAAAAACTGGCTCTACATGTGCCAAAGTTTAAAACTGGACCCATCTCTTTTGCCACGTACTAAGTTAAAATCAGAATAGATCAAAGTCTTAATATTAAAACAGAAACATTAAATCTTCTGGAAAATAAAATAGGTAAAACTCTTGAAGACATTGGTGTAGGAAAAGACTTTATGAGTAAAACCCAGATTGCACCGGAACTAGCACAAAGAGTCAACAAATGGGATCTTACCTTACTGAAAAGCTTTTTCACAACAAGAGAAACCACCAACAGAGTGAAGAGACAATCATAAGGTGGGATAAAACGTTTTCCAGCGATCCTCAGACAAAGGATTACTATTGAGAACATAAAAAGAACTAAAAAAAAGAAAAAAAGTCCTCCCAGATTTAAAGACCCAACCCAAAAATGGGCATCTGAGATGAATACACACTTCTCAGATGAAGAAATACAAACAGCAAAAAAATACAGGAAAAAATATTCAACATCAGTGGTTATGCAAGAGATGCAAATTAAAACAACACTGAGATTTCACCTCACCTCAGAAAGATGACTAGTATCAAGAAGTCAAGCAATAACAAATGCTGGAGGAACTGTGGGGGAAAAAGGAACCCTTCTCTACTGTTGATAGAAATGCAGACTGGTGCAATCACTGTGGAAATCAGTGTGGAGATTCCTCAAAAAACTAGGATTGGAGGTCCCATTCAACCCAATTATTCTTCTTTCGTGTGTCTTCCCAAAAGAATTAAAAAAATCAAACCACAGTGATATATGTGCACCCATGTTTATAGCAGCACAGTTTCTAATAGCCAGATCTTGGAAGCAACCTAAATGCCCATTGACTGAGGGATGGATAAAAAAGATGTGGTATTTTTGTACAATGGAGTACTAGTCAGCCATAAAGAATGATACAATGGATAATTTTATAGGCAAGTGGATGCACCTAGACAACATACTCATTAGTGAAATAAATAAGACATACATGTGTAAGCATCATATTGCTTCATTAGTGTGACAAGCCAAAAGAAAAAACATATGTATATGTGTATGTATATATATAACAAAAAATAGTTAAGATTCCTCTGAATTCGATGAAGAGAAAGATTTGTACTGGTATTGTTCAGACAATTGAAGGCTGATGTTTTGTGCTCATGAATGATTTGGGGATGACAGTGTGCAATATATTTAGCATTATTACCCCTGATTGATGTACTTTAAAATTTTATTGCAGTTTTTCTTCTTTTTTTCTTTCTTTTTATCTATGGATAAAATAGATTTGAAAAAAAAGTAAATAGATGAGTTGTCACTGACTTAGTGGGAGAGGAAAGTGGAAACCCAAGTGTGTGCAGAGGGTGAAGTGAACAAAGACACTAATTTGAACCAGAGAAATCTTGATCACTGGATTCCTCTGCAGGTGGAAGAGAGGCATGGGGCTGAATCCAAGAGGACTGACGGAAAACTTGTAGGTGGATGGACAGCCAGTTCCCTTCCCCATTCCCGCGGCTTGTCAGCTCTTTCTCCTTAGCACACAGGGAGAAAGGAGGTTTTCTGTATGGAGATGAGGAGCCAGGCTGGTTTTAGACAGAAATATGTGGGGCTTAAAGTAAGGGATAAACAATGAAATGAATATACCTGTATGTAAAAAGACAGAAGGCAGTGTCTTTTTTCTAATTAGCCTCCAAATATATCAAGTTTCCTCTGACATTTGGGGTCTTGCTTATCCTAAAATAAAGCCTATTTGTTTACAAATCCAACTAAGCACACAGTTTCCCATTAACTTTTTGGGGCCAAAGGATATGTGATGCTTATAGGAAGCCCTCAACATGAAATTTAGCTCAAATAAACACTGAGGAAAAAAGAACTCTGAAGAATAGAGGCAAGGCAGTGAAAAGGAGAGGAAAACCAAAACAAATCGACTACCACTACAATAGGACTCCTCCCCAAAAGCCAAGATTAATATCCATAATGAGCTAAAGAGACGTTACACAAAATTTATAGTGAGAACTAAGTCTTGGGAATTAAAAATAGGAGCAGAAATGACAAACAGCTGAAGGTTTAGAAGACAAAGGTAAAGAGATCTGTAGAAAGTACAATAAAAATCAAGAAAGATGAAAATATAGGTTTAGTTTTGAGATCACAATAATCTAAGTTTCACAACAAACAGTTGGAGAGAATAAATATTAGAAAGCTTTCAGACTGTATATGCAAGAGCTTCCAGACTGAAAGAGCATACTGAATATCTTCTACAGTTTTCGAAAAATGTCACTGATGGTCACCATGAAATTTCAGAACTTAGCGGTTAAAGAGAATTACACATTTTTTTCTAGAAGGAAAAGGTCACATAGAAAAGATCATAAACCACAATGGCACGGAACTTTGTTACAGTAGCACTAAAAACTAGAATATGAGGTAATTCCTTCAAAATTCTTAGGGAAATCTCGTGATTTCAAACAAGGCCAAACTGTCAATTCAGTGTGAGGGTAGAATAAAAACACTTTTCAGATGAGTAGGGCATGGGAACTTCATGTAGTCTGTGTGTTTTCTTTGGAAGCTACTGGAGGGCATGATTTTGGCAAATGAGAATGAAATAGAAACGTGGAATACACAGCATTTAGGAACCAGGGGAACCAGGACAAGAGAAGAAGAGATGTGGAAGAGAACCCTACGGGAGCAGCTATGCATTAACCCGGGGAAAGTTGTCAAGAGGGAGAAGGTATTGTGGATCCCAGGAGAGAGAGGGGTGTGTGTGTGTGTGTGTGTGTGTGTGTGTGTGTGTGTTTGTGTTTCGGTAGATTACAGTGCTACTTTGGGATCATCCAAAAATATCAAAGGCTGCACTGGAGTCGCAACAGGACCTGAAATAATTATACTATGCTTTTATCTCTTCTCTTTTCTTTCCCTCTTCTCTCTCTGCCTTCCTTTCTCTATTTCTTGCCATGACCAACACTCAAAATACAAGGTTGTCTGAATGAATGAATGAATAAGTGTCATTTTAAAACATTTTAATAATTACTATTGGATGACTTATATGTATAAAGTCTCTTATGTAATTTTTTTGTTACTTAAGCAATTTGTTATTTTTTCATATCAGTGTGAAGCATGTCCAGGTTATGTAAGTAGCAGCAATGAATTTCTGGAGGAAAAAATGCCAAAAATGTGTACATAGTGGGTCTGAATGAGTGACGGTACCAATTGCTGCTATAACAAACCTCCTGCTTGCCTTTGTCAAGTGAACACCCAGTACAAAGGTGAGGCTCTTGGCTTATGATCACATAGGGTGGGTTTTCAATTTCTGTATGTTTAATGAAAATATTCTGCTTTAGCTTTAAGCAGTGTCCTGAAGCATATGTTAAAGCCAGTGTGAACACAGAAATAAGTACATATTCTCCTAGAGTAAGAAATGTTGGTGTTTATAAATTCCACATGAAAATAGATCAGGAGGAAAAATGATCTCATTGTTCTAGGATTCATAGCTGATGGATTACTCACAGACAAGCGGAGCATAATTAGCAAGAGGTGTACGATATGCTTATTTTATCCTGCCTTATCATCCAAAATGAGATTTATTCTAGATCATGTGGAGTATGCAGATTGGCTGATAGAGGCCTACAAGAAAGAGACTAATTCAAAACATTAACTTATTCATCTCAGACATTCATAAAGTTGGAGTAACTTTTGATCAATTTTTAGAGGTCAGACTTAAGAAAATGGCATTTCACTCAGGCTAACCTGTCCAGCTCCACAACTTAGCCTTGCTGCTGCAGGACGGCCTTCTGAGAACATGCTGGCCTGGTAGACATCTTGATTCCTTTTGGCTGGCATGGACTTTTCATACTCTTTGCTCTACTCAAATCCAGCTTTGTGTTTGGGGCCTGAGCTGGATCCAGGTTGAGGTCTGTGTATTTGCTGCCTGCTTTTCGTTTACTCCATGCTGCTCTAGCGTGAAAGCCAGAAAGTTAAATATGGCATGAGATCCAACACAAAAAGAGTACCAGTTGCTCATGATGTAGCACAGGCTAATAAACCCTAGCATCAAAGTCAGTTGGGCTTTTCAGCGCTCTGACTAAAAGGATCAAGAACTTAGATAAAGTCTGAAATACATGCTTCGGGCCAGGGATTTAGCTCAGTGGCTTAAGCACTGGCCTAAAATACAGGCTTCATCTTCCCATCTCATTTCCAATTTTTTGTTGGAATACAATTGGAATTTATTTAGATTACTTAATACTATCACTAGAGTGTGAAATAGAACTTCCTCTTAAAAAAGTAACTTTTGGCAAGTTACTTCTACCTGATTCCAGTATAAAAAAGGGCAATAATCCTCAGCATAAATCAACTTCTCAAGTACTAGGACCTTCAGGACCTACCAATTGCTTTTAGAAATTTGTCCCTGACAATTTTGGGTAAAAATTAAAAACAATACTGTATTTCCCTCCAGTAAGAAAATTGTTTCTTATGTGAGAGTTTTAATGTCAATAACCAAGTATAATCCTGCTTTTCAAAGACAGATTAGAACAAACAAGAAGTAAAACTCTTGCTGTCATTCTAGAATGCTTCATCATGAATAGTCCTCTCCTCTGGGTGTAAAATTTCTTTGCAGAATAATAAAGATAAATATGAATATTTCACGTTTGATTACAGGATGTCCTTTGAAGAAAGCAATAGTTATAAAGAAAAGGAAGGCACCAGATCATCATCTGGAGCAAGAATTTACCCCTTAGGCTAAACCTGTTTGGAAGGCCAAGCTACAAACTCTATTTTAGAAAATACACCAAACAAAAGACATTCTTATTTTTTTTTGTCTTATACTCAAGCCACCTTTTATGGCTTTAAAATTTCTTTTGTTACAAACATTATTCAGCATAATGATATATCCTTGAAACCAGATGGCATATGAACTATTTCACCAAAAAGAGGACTAGGAAATAGTTGTGGTCTTTCCAGAAATCTTTCACAACCTTCACATTTGAAGGCAATTACTAGGAAAAGGCAAATTTGAAGTTGTAGCTGAGGCATATAATTACCCATAATTGACCTATTTAGAAACTTTTGACAGCAAAAACAATACCAGAAATCTGTACCTACTTGGACACAAACGACGAAGAAAAGTATTTGGACAGTATCTTAATCGTTCAATTGTTTTACTAGCTTTATATCAGGAGACTCACAGCTGGAGTCCCTCAAATGCTACCTACTATAGAAACAAGCAGTATGCTTAAACAATGAAACAGGCCTGAGGAACACTGCGAAATGGAGCAGGGTAGCCAACAAAGACAGTTTTCAGGATTTCAGAGTTAAGCTAGGGTAGAATGTGAAGCTCTAGCAAAACACGCTTGGAATGTAGATACACAAATTAAGTAAATGTACTTAAAAGTATGTAAGCACTTCCTCTGGGCATCATTAAAAACCTTTAGAGTCCACGTACATCCTCACAACAGCCTTGATAAGGAGGAGCTAGCAATATCCTACCAGGGAACCTCCGTGTCTAGAGATTGGAAGGCATGAACTTGTGGCACTCTGACAGTAAAGTCTGAGACTCTGATTGCAATTAATTTATAGCTTCCTTTTCAACGACAAAGCCAGTATGTGCACTCACACTTAAATGTGACATATCCAGCCAACTTGTTTCATGAAAATTTGCACACTTTATCAAATTAGTTTAATAAGTACATTATTCTTAAAATTAAAAGAATGGCTAATTCTTTGCCACATATGGAAAGGATTTTTAAAAAATGATTCTATTGTTATTCACAAGGTCTGTGTAATTCTAACTTTAGTCAAGTCAGGAAATAGTCATTTTTAGGTTTACTGAGAAAATGAACTCTCTGCTTTACACGTGTAATAGAAACTAACTAAAATAAACCTCCCCATTACTAATGTTCTCACCCTTAGGTGATATATTACTTTAAATGAAAAACTTACACATGCACAGAAATAAATCAATGGTAAAAAAAATTGGCAACCTACTGTATTTCAGTCTGCAGTAGGTGGAAACAAATTCTCCAGTAGTAAAAGTTGTAGGCATGGAGGAAAATTTAATAAATATGAATTAGGGAGTCATTAGTTGAAAGCAATCATTTAAAAATATCTTACTATAGGAAATAGGTTTGTTCAGTAAAATCCCAACCAGGATTTCACTTGGATAGAAGCAGTCGGTAATGACAAAATGGATAGTAGTGCCAAAATGTAATTAAAATAAATAGAAGGTTCCATTGGCTTACATCTTCTAATGTCAGTCACTCTTCATGAAATAACAGCCAACGGTCCCCAAGATAATGCTTTTGTACTCAGCTTTACCTATCTAGTGCAAAACCCTGACCGACAGGCCTACAGCTCTTTCCCCCAATCTTCTTTCTCCATTTCTCCCCCTTGGAACTTTTCTAGATCCCTTCCATCATCTATGGGGTTCCTTGACTATTTCTAACTGGTGCTTCTCTGCTTCCTCAAACCATTCCATTGGAAATGCTTTGTCCTAACTGAAATCTAGCTTTCCTTAATGACGCTACCAACCCTGTCACGACCTCCGAGCAGGAAGGTTTTGCCTGTTTGTTCCATGTTTCCCAAAGCTACTTTGAGAACAGCCTTGTTGCTGCTGTGTCTGCTTTTGAAGTCTAAATGCTTACCTACCATCAGTCTCCTCCCTGATGCCGCCCACAACTTTGGACATTTCCTCACTTTTCTAAATGACTTTACTATTTAGCGTGTGGTTTTCTGCCATCCTCTTTGGCCGTCATCCATGTTAGTGCTCCTTCAAACATCTTGCTTTTGTTGTTCTTTGACTGCTTCCTATATTCCTGTGACCTTAACTTCCACTTAAATTATCTACCCAAGCAAACATATCTTAAATTCTTTTTTATCACTTCAAAGAAGCTTTGCTTTAAGATTTGAACTTTCAAGGTTCTCTATTTGATCACAACCATCATTCATTTTCCCTATTTTCTGATCTTACACTTCTGTCAGTCATTTTTGTTCTTGGGGTTACTTCCATGTTTTTGATCCTGTCCATTTTGGTTTTTTATTTTTCCTCTTAACCTCTGATCTGGCTTAATATGTTTCTTTCTTGGAATACTGCTGTTGAAGACACTTCCCGAGGATCATCAAATTAAATATAATCACATTACACACTGTGCCAAGACTGCCAGCTGTATGGCTTCTATTTCTACCCCCAAGATGCTGACAGTGGCGGAACAAAAGTCATGACAAGATGTTCATTGAAGCTCACGTAGGTTTTTGCTCTTCAGTTTCACATGGGTTCTCTCTAGGAAACATACCCATTCCTCCCTTGATATCCTTTCTCTTTTCTCATTGTTCTCACTCTTCTTTACTAACTGCACAGTGACCATAATTATTCTCCCTCTTCACAGGTGCCTGAGTTGTGCACCTTCTTGATACTACCATAGTTTAAACTGGAATCTCAGTTTCCTCTTCATTACATCTTTTCTCCTTTGCCACTGTTTCTGAGGGAAAAGTTTCATTCTACTTTCTGTGGAAGTTTTTATATGATGATGCATTAAACATTGCTCTTCAAAATACTTGGTTCACTTGTGGCTGTAAAATGATAAAATAGTTTATTCATATCACCCCCAACATCTAAGTTGTGTAATTGCAATGGAAAGAACGGGAATTTTCTATGGAGGAGGAATAGTTGTTAAAAAAAGAATGTGTATGGAGGAACAAAGTCATTTGGGGATGAAGGATATTTTCTAGGGAAGGCTTTTTAGGAGGGGCTCCAGAAATGTAAATTGTCTCCTGAAGCCAGTGGTTTCTAGAAGAGTGGAACTGCAAGATGGGAAGTACAAACATGCAATGCAATGGCAGTCTGCTTCCAGGTGTGCTCAGCATCGAGCCTGGCTTCTGTTATTTACCAGGGAGCCTCTGCGGCAAGAGTAAAATGAGTTGAGGTTTAGTTGGAGAGGGAGGACCAAGACCGCTTATTTCTTTAAAGCAATATTTTATGATTATAAGAACAATAAACTATCATTGGAAAATTGAAAATAATAAAAGGATACATAATAAACATTACTGCTCTTTTAAAAGTTAGAAAACTAGAAGTAGTTAATAAGAAAATATAATCTGCTCTAAATTCTGCCACTCAAAGAACCATTCATGGTGTTTTCACATATTTCTTTCTAATAGATGACAGATTGTGAGTGTGTGTTGGTTAAAGTGTATTATTTGTAATTAATTTTTTAAACAGTTGGTATTAAAGAGCTTCATATATCATTTCTATTTTTTATTTAACACCATATATTAGTTTTTTGACATCAAATTCATGAAATTATCTCTAAGCATGTTGTTTATGTGTGACTCCACTTTTTTTTTTTTTTTTTTTTGGTACTGGGATTGAACTCATGACCTCATTCTTGCCAGGCAGGCACTTACGTTGCTGAGCTAAATCCCCAGCCCGACTTCACTTTATTTCTGATTTAGCTACTTCCTCTTTTAAAAATAAATGCCTCCAACTGGGAGACACTGCTTTTTTCAATTATTTTGTAATTATCAAAGGGCTTTTACACACATGTATGCAAAATGAGAGGGGCATATTAAATTTCTTATTGATGGTTGACTACCACTTCAAATGTAGGCAGAGTATCTTTATACACCATAACTAAGGACTCAGATTTCCTTTGGAAATGTAATTAAACATTACCTTTATCAAGAGACTAGCATAGCAAAGAAGTATTACCATAATACCTAAGAACGTGACTGATGTCAGAGCCAATATTCACATGAAGAAAAAAACCATGAGAAAGTATACGTCAAAATGTTATTCCTTAGTTAAAAGTTTCATGCTTCAGGAAATTTCCTTGATTGGACTTCCCATTTCAGGGAGGGTTTTTCTTCAAAGTGATCCAACACTAACACTGCTAATATACAGTCATCATCACATTGTATTTGTGAAGAGACCATACCCTAGAGGAGATACATAGCTTGGTCCTGCAGAATTAGGACCATGATCATGCTTGTATTCCTTATTTATCAGTCAAGTGTTGGGTGAGTGGGAAGATGTGTGTGTGTGTGTTTGTGTGTGTGTGTGTGAGTGATTTTATAATACTAATTTGAAAAGACCAGCTTCTGCCATATTTTTCCCCCTAATATTATTTTGAAGGCTTCTCTGGTTCCATAACTTGTATTTTTACTGTTAACTAAATTGCTTTGTTATTTGACCAGACTTTGCAGATAAAGAAAACAACTTTACCAGGAATGGAAGGTGATGCATATTAAATCTTTAGAATCAAAAACAGAGTGGTTTATTTTCTAAACGTTAAATCGGGAACAGATAGTATTTGGTTTACAATGAATCTAATTTAGAAATTGTCCTTTGTTATGTTTTAACAAAATCTGTGTAATGTTAAAAGTAGTATAGCATTTTAAGTACACATGAATGTGCATGATACTGCCAAAATGATCTTACAAGCCACCAGATTATAGATTAGTCAAAGCTAATATTTTTATCTCTCTTTGTGTTCTCAGGACTCACTCTTAACCACCACTCAGTAAGATGCTCAGTAATAGTGCAGGAATGAAAAAAATATGCTAGATTTTAAAATGCATTTATGTACATATAAGGACCTTCTCCTAATTACTTGGCTGTTCCATCTCTTTGGTTGCTTGTTACATAATTTGTCCTGTGTTGTTTTGATTATTTCTCCTTTGCCATTCCTATTTTGTTTTTTAATTTGCCAGGTAAGGCTTGTGGTAGGGTAGAATTTAGGAACCCACTTGCAGGCTAATGTCAAAGTGTAAAATAGTGAGATTTTGAACCTTAAATTAATGGAGGTTAAAGGATGGGAAAATGTTCAACTTTCAAAGTTATACTGCCCAAGCTACACACTGGAGTTTGAGCTGCAGTCCAATATAAACAGGACAGGAAGGGAGTAGCACAGAAGCTCTCAACCCTCCATCAAAAGTCTGGCATCTGAGGGGGGTGTTAACATGTCAAGTACACACACCTTGAGAGTTTGATTGTACTGGGGCCAACTGACATTGCAAGTATGTACTAGTGAGTGAAAATATCCTCCTAGTCTTTCCAAATGTGTCATTTTCTCCATGATGTGTTAAAGCACAAAAATAATCAAATAAAAACATAGAAGAAATGAGGAAACAATGAAAAGGTCCCCCAAGTAAGTAAACTGGGTAGACTTTTCTAATGCAATTCTATCCCACTGGATTCTTACTGAATTCTTTGTATCTGTTCAACTGATGTCAGTTGGAACAGTATTGTCAAGTACAACAACTCTGGAATTGGGAGGGTTTGAAAATAGCAGTACTGTGATAGATCTATGTTAAAAGTTAAGTAGAAGAAATGAGGTTGCTATAAAGCTGGGAAATCTTTCTCTTCCTTTTATTTCATTCATTCAAAAAGTATTTTTGGTCATTCATTATTATAACATCTATCTGCTGCTCTAGGACATGGTGAAAGAGGAAAAAGAAGAAAGGTCTCTACTCTCAGAAAACTGGCACTGTAATTGTGGAGGGAAAGCAGTATTCAAATCAAAAAGCAAGTAAGTAAGTATCAGGAATGATTATGCACATGCAGTAATTGAAGGGGAGGATTTACTGGAGAGAGGCTGGGTCTTTGCTTTTGATTGGGTGGTTGAGAAAGAGGGTGACATTAAGCTGGGATTTTAAAGACAAGAAGGAGCCAGCCACAAGCAGCAGAACATTCCAGGAGTAGGACATTCCAGGAAAGGGAACAACTTGTACTTAAGTGTATGTCTAGGAGTGTGGGGGAACCAATAAGGAGCTTCTAAATACAGAAAGCCTGGGACAGCTCAATAATTGATAAAGAGTGATACAGGCTGCTATTTCCTTCTCTCCTGTCTCTCAAACAGACTGTCTCACCTCCCCTCCTCCCCAATGTGCAGTGAAGAGACATTCTCTGGTTTTTCACAGTGCTTATCACTGTGAAGATACAGCTTCACTTGGTCAGCCAAGAATAGTGCTCAGGTGACACCCAAATCCCCAGTACCTTACTATGGATGAGTTGATAGAACATGCTCCTGTGAGACAAGATCTGCAGAAACAACAGGGGTCTAATAGTAGGAGTGAACACAAGGACAGAGAGAGAAGCAAAGGTTGTGAATGCAATTATCTTGAAAGGACTGATTCAACCTGAAATCATTCTGCTGTGGCTCAGTGACAGAGCACTTATGCAGCTGTGTAAGGCTCTGGGTTTGATACTCAGTGATGGGGTAGGAAATGCTGCTAGCTTTTCTTTAGAAACTGAGAGAAGAACAAGTGGTAAGAAAGAGCAGAACTGTAGACTTATTATGGAAAACATTTTAAAACATTTCATTATCAATTCCCCAATCAAAATGGCATGGACTTTGATGGCAGAGTGGCCCTCTCACACCACAGTGGCAAATGGATGCAATTTTTCCTGCTGCCCTGTCATGCTTCTAAGGTACAAAGGTTTGCTTATCGCTTCTTTGAAGGTTTAGCATTGCGACCCTATCTTTCTTCTGCAAAACGGAGGAAGAACATAGGAAAGGAAGAAAGACATGGTGTTTGAAAACAGTGTATTTGTTTTGTTCAATTTAAGAGGTGAGCTCACTGGAAAAATATGACCATGCTATTCTATTCTATATGCTTTGACAATTACATACTAGATTTACCATATACAAATGTCATCCAGGGCTTTATTCCTAGGAAATCCATGTGTTTATATATATATATATATATATATATATATATATATATATATGTCTTCCAAGGACAGTTTTTGGTAGGAAAAAAGAGAAGCAGGAACTTTCACACTGATTCATACAGTGTTTTTGATTTATTTTTTGAGAGAGAGAGAGAGAGTGTGTGTGTGTGTGTGTGTTTTTCTTGTTTGATAGGTAGTAAATATTGAACCCAAGGGCAGTCTGCCATTGAGTTATAGTTCTACCCCCTTTTAAAATTTTGTTTTTGAGACAGGGTCTCCCTCAGTTGCCCAGGATGGGTTCAAACTTCCGACACTCCTGTGCTAGCCTCTGAGTAGCTGGGATTACATGTGTGTGTCACCATGGCTGGCTTGAGCCCCAGATTTACTTTGAAACTTCAGGCTTCATTTGTTGGAAAGGGAAGCAACCCAATTTGGTGTGCATGGAATGAGGAAAAGACTATAGCAACTAGCAAGTTTGTTTTTGCTTATTTACTCCATATTCATGACTGAAGCATCACGTTACTACTTTTGTACTGGTTATAGAAGATTATGAGTATCATCATTGCTTCACAGGAATAGCTCTCCTGATGTTTTCTTGTACAGTGCCTACACCTCAAGGCCCCACAGCAAGTGGTAAAGCAGTCCCACAGATCTAGGGTGTTAGGCCTCTGGTGCTTACCAAGCTACAGACATCTAATTATGCTCAGGTTATCCTTGAGGGACAGTGTCAGAAGCAATAATAATGGGATTGCAGAAACTGAAGCTGAGGCTGAGGTGGGATAAAAGAACTAAAGATAAACAGGAGATGATGAAAATGGTAACTTCAAAATTATACTTTCAAGGAGACAGCAACTGAAAAAGCTGGGATGGTGAGCAGTAGAGAAATGGCTTCTCCAATATTTGGATCCATATACTGGAATATAGCAATGGAGGAAGAGAAGGTGGATGGATGTGGGTTTCTGGGATCCAGCAAGGATCTAAAGCCAGAATTAGAGCCCATGGGGAGAGTGGAGGAGTCCATGTGGAGGCGGGAGATGATAAATTGTGCTTTCTCTCTGAGCTCCAGCTCTCAGTGTAGGAGGGTCAGCTCAAGATTGCAGAGGCACAGTGACTGCTGGTGACCCCAAGATATCCACAGAGAAATGCACCAGTGGAATTGAGCAGTGGAAGCTGTAGACTACAGGGTCTGGTGAGTTATTTGATTCAGATGTCCCCCAAGAGAGGGATATTGGCCAGTAGCTATTTTCAAAAAGGGTCCAGAGAAGTCAGAACTCAGAACAACTGCAGGCTGGCTCCATCTCGAAGCTCCAAGTGTCAGGGTGAGTCAATACAGTGTTAAAGCTGGAGGGAGGTCAGGAGGTACAATTCAAGCTAGCAGGCAGCCAAGTTCAACTTGGAAGAAGTCACTTGAAGTGTTGTGAGATGAAAAACTTCAGTCCCAGCCTCAAAACCAGAAACCAGAATCAGCCTGAACTTCAGTGGAACTAAAGGCCCAGCTTTGTTGGAATTATCCACCACCACAGTTCTACTGCTGGCTTGCTGGGATCAGTCATCATGGATCTGGGCTCTGTCTGCCCACTCTGCCCACTCTATCAACCAATGACAAAAAGACACTCACCCTGAAGTGGAGATTCTTTTTCTGCTTTTCTTCCTTTCTTTGCTCTTTAATCTTTTTTCTCTTTTTATTGATTGTTCTTGTGTTTATATGAGTAAGAACACTGTTGCTAGGTTTTTTGTTTTGTTTTTGTTAGTTTAGTTCTGTTCTTGTTCTTGTTTCTGTTTCTTCTTCCCTTCTTGTTTTCTTTACCAGTTCCCAAAGCTTGGTAATTCTCCTTTAACCTCCAGCCTTGCTTCTAATCCCTTTCTCTTTTTCAATTTCTCTATCTTTTCCCCTAGCCTGTTTAAAATTTCTCCCCTGAGGGTAAAACAGCCATATGGGGGTAACATTTTCTGTACATGGTTTTCTGGTTTCGTTAGATTTGTCAAATCCTGTTCGCATGGTTAAAGGTTAAAGGTGGCAGGTTAGTAATTGCCATAGTTTGTGATTTTCTATGTTTGATGCTGTTGTTATTTTTGATTACATGAATTTAGCCAAGATGATATTACTGTTCTAATCATTGTTCTTCCTTGTATGCCAAGACAGATAGAGGGTCATAAACCATAGAACACACCAGTGTCAAGAGCTAGGCCAAATAGGTAGCAATTTTTCATCCCCAATAAATTGAACAGGTAAGATATGGCAACAAACTTAAAACCCAACAGCTGCCTACATCTAGAAGACATCTCTGAGAAGTAATAATTTCCTAAATATTTTTAATAGTAGCAATAAAGATACATATGGTAAAAAAATTTACAAACATAAATGCAGGAATTAAACTGAAAAAAAAAAAAGAAAGGAAATGAGGACACAGAAGCAAAATGCATCCCCAAACTTCTACCTCCAGCTCACCAAAGGCAAACCCAGGAGGCAATGAGGTGAAACAATTTGAAGGTACATCCACTTGGACTCTCTGAAATGCTAACAGCAGAATTAACAAGACAGATCAATGAAGCTCTAGGAAAAATCAAATCAGATGTAATTTCTCAGATAACTTCAGAAATGCTGACTATAATGAAGGGTATGGTTAGTGAATCTAGAGAAGGTACCTAGGAAAATGATGAAAACCATGAATGCCCAACATAGAAAAAGAAATGGAATCCAAGAAACAGATTCAAACAGATATCCAGGTGATTAAAATTCCACTGAAAGTACACGCAGCAGAATGAGGCAGATATACAATGTCATATCAGGAAGACAGGATTGAGGTTAGTCATCATGAAAAGACAGATTTCTTAAAAATAACAAGAGGTCACAAAAATCAATCTAATAGCTGCTAAATGATGCAAAAAAAATAAGATTGATCAGAATCATTTAAAAAGTAGCAGATAGTGCAAATGATATATATATATAAAAAACTATTCATAGATGTTATGGCAGAAAAATTCCCAAGCATGAAAAAAGAATTTCACATACAGATAAGTGAGGTATACAGAACTCCAACTAGCCCTGATAAAACAAAAATTTGTCCCAAGGCATATAATAGTCGAGATTCCAGAAACTCAGCACAAAAAAATAATATTAAAATCCTCTAGAGAAAAGAAACAAATCATTTATAGAGAAAACCTATTAGAATTAAAGCAAAATTTTCAACTGAAACACTTAAGGAGAGTGAAGTGAAATATTTCAAGCCCTGTAAGAAAACAAACTCCAACCCAGATTGATGTAACCCACAAGACTATCTTTCAAAATTGATGGAGAAATAAGATATGTCCATGACAAAGAACACATGAAGAAAGTCATGACTGCCACACCAGCCTCCCAAAATGTTCAGAAAGATATTCTGGAAAGAGAATGAAGACTAAAATTCCATCAACCCCAACAGAATGAATCTACCAGGAAAAGCTAACAATTAAATAGAGGAGAAAAATGGATCCAACAACAGGAAAATAGCATGATAAGGATAAGTCAATATGCATTACAACTATCTGTAAATGGTTACAACTATCAATGTAAATGGTTACAACTATCAATGTAAATGGTCTCAATTCACTAATTGAAAGAAATAGTCTGGCAAAATGGATCAAGAAACAAGATCTAACAATATGCAGCATAAAAGAAACACATTTAATTTAAAGAGAAATTCATAGACTGAAAGTCAAAGGATGGAAAAAACATATTCCATGTGACAGAAACCTGGAAAAAAGTAGGAGTAGAGGGATAGTTATTCTATTCACACACAAAGTGAATTTCAAGCCAGGACTGATCAAGAGAGACAAAGAAAGTCACTGCATCATTTTCAGGGAACAATTCAAGAGGAAAAGATAACAATCATAAGTATTTATGCACCAAATACCAGCACACTCAACTATATAAAACAAATATTAACAGACATGAAAAATCAAATAAACTCTAATACACTCTGTCACAAACAGAGATATCAACCAGACCAGAAAATAAATAAATAAATAAATATCAGAACTGAACCAAATTTTTGAACAAATGGTCTTAGTAGATATTTATGGAGTGTTCCACCCCACAACATCAGAATACACATTTTTCTCAGTGGCACATGAGTTGTTCTCCAAAATGTACCACATACTAGCTCATAGAACATGCTTAAGTAAATGCAAAGGAACTGAAATTATTTCATTCATATTTCCAGACCATAGTACCTTGAAATTGGGAATCAATGGCAAAAAAATCACAAAAACCTCATAAATGCATGGAAAAATTAAATAACACCTTCCAGAACAATCAAAGTGTCATGGAAGAAATTAAAGAAGAAATAAAACAGTTTCTGCAATTAAATGATAATGCATATACAACATACTAGAACTTATGGGATCCAATGAAAGCAGTCCAATAAAGGAAATTTACAACTATAAAATCCCACATCAGAAGAACAGAATGAGCTCAAATAAATAACCTATTGTTTAACTTCAAGATTCTAGATAAAGAATAGTAAGTTAAACCCAAAGCTCATATAAGGAAGGAAATTATAAAGATCAGAGCAAATATTAATGCAATTGACACCAAGAAAACAATACAAATTCTCAATGAGTCAGAGTTGGTTCTTTGAAAGATTAAGTAAAACTGACAATACCTTCACCAACCTTATAAAAAAATGGAAAGAAAGATTCAAGTCTGTGCAATTAGAAATGAAAAGGGTGAAATCACAATGAATCTGGCAGAAGCCCAGAAGATCATAAATACCTACTTTGAGAATCTATTCTAATAAGATGTAAAACATAGAAGAAATAGACAAATTCTTAGACACATATGAATTATCCAAGGTGAGTCAAGAATATACAAAGATTCTAAAGAAAATGATATCAATCAATGAAATTGAAAATTAATTAAAAACTTATCAACACAGAAAAGTCCAGGTAATGATGGATTCACTAATGAATTATGCAAAAAACTTTAGAGAAGAATTAATGCCTCTATTCCTCAAACTCTTCAGTGAAATTGAAAGGGAAGCAATACGCCCAAATTCACTTCTGGAAGCAAGCATTACCCTCATACAAAAAAAAGATCCGACCAAAAAAGAGAGCTACAGGGCTGGGGGTTTAGCTCAGCTGCATAAGTGCCTGCCTTGCAAGCATGCGGCCATGAGTTTGATCTTCAGTACAAAAACAACAACAACAACAACAACAAAAAGCAAAAAAGAGAGCTACAGGCCAGTCTCCCTACAAAACATAGATGTAAAAACCTTTTTAAAAAATTACATATTGTCTTCTTAGACATAGTTGTTCAAGTTACAAAATTAAAGCATAAAAAGTTCATTTAAAGAGAAAAAAAGCATGTAAGGGGTAGAGATAATACAGAATTTAAAAAAAACAGATAAACAGTAAGAAATCACTAGTTGATAAATTACATATTGTCCTCTTAGAAATAGTTGTTCAAGTTACAAAACTAAAGCATACAAAGTAGATATTGAAACAGTGAGACTGTAAATGGGTATGCATGCATGAGTCTCTACATGTATTTCTATCCTTCCTGTATTAGAGGGAAAAACAAAACATAGCAAGACAAAACAAAACAAATTCCTATAAAAACATGAAACCAAAAAAGTCGTATGAAACCACAGTACAAGGTGATCTACAGTGGTTACTGTGTTGTCTCTTATTATCTTCAATAGAATTGTCTATATCATCAGGCATAATTGAATATAGCAGTACATAACAATATTAGTAAAAATAAAACTTTGTAGAAAGTATAAAACTTCAGAGGCCGGTAATAATCAACCAGAGTTGATTTTCTACTGAATCTTGTCATCTTCAGTGTAGTTGCTTATACTCTCAGACTTGATACTATCAATCATAACAGCTTTGAATAAAATCTATCAACACAAAACAGAAATCTAACAAACCAGATTTGATTATGAGCAGTCATGGTAAGACAGTGTATGTTATACAGAGCTTTAGATTAAGTTAATAGGAAATTAAGGATGATTACCTTACTATATCCTGCTATTTTTGGGATAACTGTGTGTGCCCTCAAATCTAGTACAAGTAGACAGACTGAAACAGAATGTAATCCATCTAAGCAGAGTGGTGTGAGTAATGTGGGTTTTAAATCCTGGTACACTATTAACAATATAGTGTATCAAGACTGTCTATATTAGAGATTATAACCATCCTTCTCTGCCTTCTTTCTTTCTTTCTTTCTTTCTTTCTTTCTTTCTTTCTTTCTTTCTTTCTTTCTTTTTTCTTTCTTTCTTTCTTTCTTTCTTTCTTTCTTTCTTTCTTTCTTTCTTTCTTTCTTTCTTTTTCTTTCTTTTTTTTCAGTACCAGGGATTAAACTCATGACCTTGCACTTGCCAGGCAGGTGTTTATGCCACTGAGCTAAATCCCCAGCCCCTTCTCTGCCTCATTTCTGCTATGCTATTTTTCTTCCTTTGTTTATCTACTTTTCTCCTTCATTCTACTGTCTGCCCCATTCATTCAGGCCTTTCTGCCACTGTTCCTAAAATCCTGGTATTTTTTTTTCTCTCACTCTAGAATGTCCTTCATTATTTTCTGTAGGGTTGGATTGGTGATCACAAATTCCCCTAGTTCCTCTTTGTCATGGAAGCATTTTGTTTCTCCATTAATTTCTAGTGACAGTTTCGCAGGGTACATCAATCTGGGCTGGAGGTTATTTTCTTTCAGGGCTTGGAATACTTCAGTCCAAGTTCTTCTTGATCTGATAGTCTGTGTGGAGAAGTCTGCTGTGATCTTGATGGGCTTTCCTTTGTAGATAATCTGTTTCTTTTCTCTGATGGCTTTTAATATTCTGTTTTTATATTGAATTTCTGGTATCTTGATTATTATATGTCTGGGTGTAGATCTATTTTGGTTGTAGATGGCTGGAGTTCTGTATGCCTCACATAACTGAATATCATTTTCTTTTCCTGTGCTTGGGAAGTTTTCTTAATTATTTCTGTGAATAGCCTTTGTAATTCACCCACATGTATTCCTGCTTCTTCGTTCACATTTCTTATTCTTAAATTATAGAATCTCTTGTCGTCTTCTAGCCTTTGTATTGTTACTGCCTGTTTCCTTGTTATTTTTAAGAGATCTTTTCATGATTACACATTGCAAACTTATCTTTAAGTTTTGACAGTCTATACTTAGTTTCTTTTAAACAGTTTTGCCAGCTTTTAATGGAGTTTTTAATTTCCTGGTAATCTCTTTGAATCTGCTTCATGTATTCTATATTTTCTTTATATTCTTTATTGAATGTTTCTCTCCTTTTTTTGTGTTCCTCCCTTCTTCCATCTGTGTCTTCCTGAGAAATGCTTAGCATTTTTTTATTAATCTACTTATATCTTGCTTTACCTGATTTAATATTTCAGTTTTGAGCTTGTCTACAAGGTCCCGAAGATATCTCTTAATGTCCATTGAAGCCATGTCTGATGTTGCATGTTTGCTACCCTCAGTCTCTTTTGTTTTTCCCTCTCCTGGATCAGTGTTCTCAGGGTTTTGGGTTGGGGGCTTTTTCTTGTTTCTCTCTCTTGTCATGATTTTGGTTTCTTCCATACAGGTGTATAGTGGAGGTCTCAGCCCCTTTTCTTATTGGTTAAGGTTTTTCTGAAGCACACCGGTGAGGGATTTCTGCTCTCTCTTATTTGCTCTTGTCACTAAGGTGTAAGCAAAGACTGCATATGCTGGCCTCTCCTCACTGGGCCAGTCAAACTTCAGGGGCCTTCACCAGGTCAGTGTGCTAGGAGTAGGGAATCGGTTTGGTATGGCTAAGGCCAGGGGCCAGTGACCCAATCCAAGCAAATCCCATGAATCTGCTCTGGGGAGGGAGCAACCAACTGAAATCACTGTTGTTCCTAGTTCAGGCTCCTCCTTCCTGATTCCAACATGTCACCCATTTGGTTGTGCCCTTCCTGTGTGGGGATCTTATTCCCAGCACTGACCATGGATTAATGAAGGTCCCTTTGCTGGCGCTGTTCTCCATTGGTCTCAGCAAGCCCCAACTTCAGCGCAGCTGTGGCTCCTGTGAGTGGCAGTGGGAACAAGTTTGGGTAGCTCTGCCAGTTGCAGCGGGTCATGGCTGGCATGGGTTCAGTTGGGTTGGTGGGTTTGCAATGAAAGCGCTGAGTCTGGTAATTTTAGCTGTTCCAGTTGTAGCCTCGAGATTGTGTGTTTGATAAGCTTTTTTTTGTTTTAATTTCTTCCTGTGTCAAGAGGATCCATCTCCCTCTGTCTGGATCTCTCCAGGATGTTTTATTCAGGCATATGAGTTGTTTCTCCCTAGGAGGCTCTGTATTTTGTTGCTTTACTGATCGGCCATCTTTAGCTCCTTAAATATGATACCAGCAAATGGAATGTAGCAAGACATCAAGAAAAGTATATACAATGAGCAAGTAGGATTCATTCCAGGGATGCAGGAATGGTTCAAAATACACAAATCAATAAATACATTATGTTAACAGAGCCAAGAACCAAAATCACATAATCATTTCAATAGTTGCAGAAAAAGTGTTTGACAAAGTCCAAAACTCATTCATGATTTAAAAAAAAAAAGCCTAAAGAAAGTTGGAATGCATGAACTTTATTTCAATCTGGTAAAAGCCATCTATGACAAACCAACAGCTAATATCATACTAAATGGTCAAAAACTAAAAGCTTTTACTCTAAAATCAGGAACTAGACAGGATGTCACCACTTTTTTCAATATAATTCTGGAAACATTAGCCACAACAATTAGATAAGAGAAGGAAAGAAAAGGAAAAACAATAGGAAAGGAAGAAATTCAATTATCATTATTTGTAAGTGACATGAAACTTTATATGGAATACTTAAAAAACTCCACCAAAGACTCCTAAATTTAATAAAGAAATTCATCTGTGTAGTTAGATATAAAAACCAATATTCAAAAATCAATAGCTTTCCTGTACCCAAATAACAAACTCATTGAGAGAGACATTAGGGAAATCACACTGTTTACACTAGCAATAAATAAAATTAAATACTTAGAATCATCATAACAAAGGAATTTAAAGACCTATATACTGAGAATTACAGTACTCTGCAAAAGGAGTTCCAAGAGGATATGAGAAAATGGAAAGATATTCCTTGTCCTTGGGTATGAAAAACCAATATAGTCAAAGGAATATACTCAGCTACAAAAAGGATGATCTTGAGCCCTTTATAGGTAAATGGAGGCAATTGGAGACTATCCTAATAAGTGAAATAAATAAGAATCAAATTTATAAGTGTGATATTTATCACATTGTTTTTCTGGTGTAAAAAGTAATAAAAATTTTGTAGGAGTAATAAGTTCCAAACTGTAATAGCTATTGTAAAAAAGAAAGGGAAGGAAAGTGCTCTAAAGGATATAACTGCATGTATGTGGAAATGTGTAAGATAGATAACCACATTACTAAGTTCTTGTTGGATCATTGAACAGAATGGTTTGCACTCATTGTTTGATTGTCCACTTTCTGTGCTTTAATTTTGGGACTTTGAACAACTGTTTCTAAGATGACAATATGCAATTTATTAACTAGTGATTTCTTCTTTTGAAATTCTGTATTATTTCTACCCTTTTTTCTGTTTTGCTTTTTTCCCTTTAAATAAAAAAAGAATCAATATAGTAAAAATGTCCATGCTTCCAAAATTTTTATGCAGATTTAATGCAATCCCAATCAAAATACCAGTAGCATATCTCACAAATTAGAGAAAACAATCTTAAAATTCATTTGGAGCCAAAAGAGATCTAGAATAGCAAAAGCATTTTTGGACAACAAAGTCAAGTTAGGAGGATCACAATCCTGACTTGAAATTATACCACAAAGCTACAGTGATAAAAATAGCATGATAGTGGCAAAAATAAACCGACTAAGTATCAATAGGACAGACTAGAAGATGCAGAAACAATTGCAAATACCCTCAGCTACCTTATCTGTGACAAAGAGGCCAAACACCTGCATTAGCCTCCTTAATAAATGGTGCTGGAAATATTGGATTTCTACATGTCAAATACTAAAACTAGAGCCACATCTTTTATCATGCACCAAACTAAAACTGAAGTGAATCAAAGATATAAATATTAAAACAGAAACACATAATCTGCTGGAAAACAGAATATATAGAACTCTTGAAGACATAACTGTAGCAAAGACTTTATGAAAAAAAAAAAACAACCCAGCTACACAGGAAACATCACAAAGAGTCAAAAACTGGGATCTCCTCTTATTAAAATGCTTTGCACAGTAAAGAAACCACAACAGCGTGAAGACACAATCCATAGAGTGAGAAAAATTTTCCCCTGCTGTTCCTCAGATAAAAGACTAATATCTAGAATATGCAAAGAACTCAAAAAAATCTTCCCCTAAAACTTCAAGACCCAATCCAAAGATAGCTATCTGAAATTAAAAAAAAAAAAAAAAAAAAAACCACTTTTCAGATGAAGGAGTAGAAACAGCAAATAAATATATGAAAAAAAATGTTCAAAATCACTGGTCATTTGAGAGATGCAAATTGAAACACCACCAAGATTCCATAATAAATGCTGAAGGGGCTGTAGGGAAAAAGGAGCTCTTCTTCACTGCTGGTGGGAGTGTACATTGATGCAATCATTGTGGATATTAGTGTGGAGATTCCTATAAAACTAGGGCTAGAGGTCCCACTGGACTCAGCTATTTCCTTTCTTGGGAGCTTCCCAAATGAATTAAGAGCACCATACCATAGAGATATATGCACACAAATGTTTATAGTAGCACAGTCTGGAAGAGCTAAATATTGGAAACAGCCCAAACATCCATCAACTAATGAATGGATAAAGATGTGCTTTTCTTATACAACAGAGTACTATTCAGCTATAAAGAAGGATAAACTTAAACATCTCTAGCTAAATGAATTAACCTTGATATTACAGTCATAAGTGAAATAAATCGGACACACATGTTCAAATATCACACAGTTTTTCTGGCATAATAAACTGACAGGGTTAATAAGGACTAAAAAGTAGAACAGATATTGTGAAATAGGAAGAAAATGTTGAAATGAGGAGGGGAAATACAAGGGGTGAGGGGAAAAGGAAGGCAGGGAAAAGGAAAAAATAGAACAGAAAAAAATGGAAACAAAGTTTTTCTAAATAAGGAGAGAAGGAAGGATTGACGGGAAGGGTGGGGAATGGAAAAACAGAATTAAGATATATCATACAAGTCTTAACATTCTGTATCATGAATATTATTATTATGTATATCTAAAATGTACCAGTAGAATTAATAAAAAAAGAAAGAATTAAAAAAAAAGAAAGAAAACTGCAGCTTTAGAACACAGAGTTACCCAGTGTTACGATGCCTTTTTCCCTTTTTAGGAAACACTGTGAAAAAATTTCCAAGGGTCTTAAAGATACAATAAGCTTATAAACTGGGTTCATGCTTTTCATCTGTAAATTGAACTTCTCTTCTTTCCTCCACTATTGGCTCATAAAGCCCACAGACTTCTACCCTCAAAGAAACAGCACCATCAAGTGGGTAGCATATCTACAAACTTCATATGGTTTGCATCCTCTCACAGCCCATTAAAGGGATACCCTGGCCAGTCACTAGGAATACACATTCTAGGCCAACTGTCTTGAGCACATCACAAGACCACAGGAAGTCCTCAAACCCAGACCTCAGTGCCTCTC
Source organism: Hydrochoerus hydrochaeris (assembly GCA_004027455.1). Taxonomy (NCBI): domain Eukaryota; kingdom Metazoa; phylum Chordata; class Mammalia; order Rodentia; family Hydrochaeridae; genus Hydrochoerus; species Hydrochoerus hydrochaeris. Next base: position 584,459 of record PVLA01000277.1, read on the forward strand.
TCCCACATCTGACTTTCTCTCAGTGTGTTGGCCTTTGATTCTACTTATTAAATTTTTTATGCCTCTCATTGACATATTCTGCAATTCTATTCCATGATGTAAGTCAGCAAACCTATAATCTACACTGCAGGTGGGGTGAGTTGAGGTCCCCATCTCTTTTCTTTGGGGGACAACTCCTGGGGCCCTGCCCAATAACCATGTCTCCATGATGCTGAGCAGGAAACTCACCCCAATGGTCAAGTACAAAGACTTAGGGGAGATGTAAGATGCTTACAAATCTACTGGTGAACAGTACTAGATAATAGAAGATAGGGGCCACACTCAGAGGAAACAGTTAATGACATTTGAACCTCTTCATATTGGCCATAGATTATTTTTTCTTTCCCTATGATCACTATTGGTGATGTGTGAGAGGAAAAACTACAAAGAGATTTTCTTTTTGAAAATGACCTTTCTACCCAGGAATCCAACAAACAATATGCTATTTTCAGATTAATTTATTGTGAGAGTAAATATTTGAACTCCTATTGCTTGTCCCATCCTAATTATTTCCTATTAGTTTGATTACAAATGACAAAGATGCATAAAATGAAGACAGCCAACAAATATAAAATTCTCTTTCTAGAAAAAATATAAAATCATAGGCTTATAAAATTAAGAGTAGAGTAAACTATTTTATTGATGCTGCTCACAAGAGGTAAAAAAGTACCATTATTTTTTCCCAATCTATGAAAGAAAGACACGTGTAACTATTTTACTTGGTAGTTACCTGTAGTGATTAATTACTCTAAATTATTTGCCTATGTCTTTCATGGTATTTCCCTGTCAATTCACACAATATTTTAAACAATGAGCAAATCCCTTTTCTGAATGATCCTGCTAATAAGAAAGGAATTTGGACCTCAGAGCAAGCCAATGGCACAGGTCACCTTGTGAAGGTGTGTTGGAAGAGGTGAAAGTTGAGAGTATGAACTTTTTCTTTATTTTTTTATTGTTTGCATTTTCACATGAGCATCTATTTATTTTGTAATTAAAACCCAATAAGTCATAAATCATAGGAAAGTCTAAAAATTAGTACATATTAAAATTGTGAACTTATTCGCCTGCCCTCTTGGTAAGTGCCCCCAGCGAAGGCCAGGAGGAGAACCAACAGCTCCAGAGAGTCTAAGAGCCTACCGGTGCGAAGCTGAAAATCAACCCCGCCCCCTCCGTAGCTACTAGGGATAGATGTCTCAGCATCTATTGGGAGGATGACTATATGCAAAATAGCAAATATGGGGGATTTCCTTGTATCTTCTATTTGAAGGCCAAGGTTGCTTTCATTGTTTTTTTTTTTGTTGTTGTTGTTATGTTTGTTTTTCTCTATTCAATACTCTCATTTGGTTGTGTAATGTTCTGCTTTTGGTTTGATTTCACTATACCTAATTGACTGGACAACTATTGTGAAGATAACGAGATCTATAGTGTCTTTTACTACCATCCCAGTATCCCGCTGTGAAGTTCTGTACCAATTTCACTGCATTGTCTTGACTGGCTTTGTTCTGCCTTTGTTCTGTTGTATTTTTACTACTTTCAAAATAAAATTAAAATTGTTATATTATTTTCTACTTAGTTAAATGGCAAGTAATTTATGCAATAAGAAAATTACTGAGGGATACTCTAGGAAAACATTTAAATACACAAAGATTTTAGGAAATAAATAGTGGTTCAGTCTGTTACAAGTAAATGTTATTTCTAAGGTACCAGGTTTTATAGGCCTCTGATCTTTCTTTTCCTAAAGTTTCTCATTACAGAAGAGTGATCTCTTTGAATTTCAAACACTAATGATTCCTTTTTTCTGCATCTTGTTTTACCTTGAAAACCTGACTGATAAGCGAATAATGATGTCATTCTTCAAATTTGTGCTCAATCCATATATCCTCTTAATAACCACAAAATTGTTTTGTCTGTCCTTTGTAGACATGACCCTACCCACCCACAACAGCACTACAGAAAGCTAAAAGCTGGAGAGCTGTTGAAATGCCTGAGATAAGAAAGGCTGTAAATGCCTGTTAACAGCTCCTCATGTTTACTTTCCTGTGATTTATATTCAATTTATGTTGGTCATTATAGTAGATATACTTCACTTAATCAAGAGCACAGTTAAGTCCTACTCATTAAACACATTTATCCTTTCCTTCCTGGGAGAGCAGGTCCCTTGTTTCATTAAAAGCACCGCAAATACATATTCAAAATGCAAAGATGAAAGCAGTCAGCAGTGGTAATTAATTTTATGGCTGGTGCTATAAGAGTGTAAATCTCTTTTATGACTGCCATGTTTTAGCTCGTTTTACCTGCTTGGTCTTTTGGTGGACCCAGAATGCAAGTCTTAAGTGTTCACCTATCACACTACAGAATAAAACCTGATCAGCAGCCCTACTGCCTTAAAACTAGGCAGAACAAAAAACAAAGTTAGGGAACAGTAAATGAAAGATTTTTAAAACTGCAGCACAAGATTGTCAAGAAATTTATTTTTATAAAATTTCCTGCTGTTTGTTAGCTAATGGTGTTCTTTGAGCTGATTTATTAGTCTGTTAGTCTAACGATGTTCATGAAATAAACAATAAAGTGATGTTCACATAAGACATTCTCTATTTTGAGTATTTTATACATTTTAATATTCTTAACAAATGAGCTGATCACAGAAAAGACAACCGATGATACAGTACTAAGAAGACAAAAAGTAATTCCTACTTTCCAGAAATCTTTCCTGCCCCAAGTCAAAAACATCAGCTATCATAGAGAAATAGAAGGTGCTCTTCCAAATTCTGGCAAATTCATTCTCATGGAAATGTAACCTGGTAGAATGCATACACATTCAATAGGATGCTTGTCTTTCCACTGACCTCTGCCAGGGCAGTAATTCAAGGTCTGTTATGCTATCATTGAACTTTTCGAGTTAAAGGATTTTTGTCTCTGACACTGCAAGGGCTCCATTCATAGCAGTTCTCTGCTGTGTGGTGCCAATGGAAACAGCCATGCAAGGTTTATCATCCTAAGAAAACACTGAGAATCAAATATGAAGGTGGACTAACACAGTTCCACGGAATTCCAAAGTCAAGCAGGCTGTGTTGTTGAAGGGCACTATTCTTCCTGAGGAGGCCGACTGTCTCTGGTTTCACTCCCTTTGCCATCCTGTCAGGGGACGGCTGCATCTTTGGCTAGTGTTGGAAGGCCATGCCACTCACAGATATTTTCACAGCCGTAACCACTTACAGCTTTTAGCAAAGGGCAGATTTAACCAAGCTTCTCAGTCACTTTCTTTAGTTTTAGGTATTTTTATATATATATATATTTTTAAAGGACCCCAGTTAGCAGCAGGGTTGTATCATTCAGGGACAACTTGCCTGAAGAAAGGGAGCACTTACCACAAAGTTGAATCCAAGCAAAAACTTTTCTAGTGAGAGAGGACACTGAGAAGCAATAATGGAAAGAATTATAAAAGCATGCAGAAACACTCACAGTTTTGGTTTGGCGAGCAGAGGTGGTGGCTCCTTAGTAGGCGAAAGCAGGACAGCTGGTGTTGGTAGAGACTTATTTCCGTTAGCTTTGCCATTGATCAGTCCATTTACTCCGTGACTGGGATGGACTCCGTTAGTTTCCCTCTCAGCAGAATTGAATTGCATTTGAAGGGCGGCCATACTGAGTCCAAAACCAGGGCTGGTCACCTTCTGGATCTCAGGTGGTTTCTTGGAAGTCAACTCAAAGGAATTTGTCTCCAAGATTGGAGGAGGAGGTGGGAAATGTGGGAACTGATCATTGTTGGATTTTCCCACTGTATTGTAACTATAGCTCTCCATATTGGCTAAGGGAGCGGAAAGAAAGGAAAAAAATAATAAGATGCTAGTAGTTCAAAAACAAATTTTCTCACTGTTATAGTTTTAAGAATCCCTGTGTCCTACTGTTTAGAGAAGAGGCGATACTGTTCTCACTAGATGCAGAAGCACTGCTAGCTGGAGGCCTTGCTCTGCCAAGCTTGTTTTCAGGGACTGCTACTTGTCTCATTTCTGGACTGTGCTCACAAGTGGAGAAACCACCTACCAACTGATTCATTGGTGAGTTTCAAAGGACAGCTAAGGTAGGACTCAGTTTAAAAGAAAAAGTGCAGGATAAACAGAATCAACCAATAATGTTTGTCCTTTCCATTTTTAGCCCTTGGATCCAATGGAACATCTTATCTGTGTTTATCAACAACAGTAGTACAAAAGGTTGTACGTCGATTTTCTCTGTTTTAGAGCTAAGAAGGTAGAGTTGTGCAGTTAAGTGAAATGTCTCACCATCTCACGGAAAAGTACTTTTCCATGTCAAATGATTGCCGCAACTGCACCTCTGTATAAGAAAATTTTTTAAACTATTTTTTTTTTCCCTCAACAGAATGAAAATATCTTGAGATTTAGTCTTTGGTTCCTCTTTTTTCCCAGACCCCGTCAGAGCTTCTTCATGTACCCAGACATGTTCACTGAGGTTGAATAGAAAACTGAAAGTATTATGTTGGGACTATAGTAGACTTACCCCCAAAAGAAACTGAAATGTTACACACCACCTTTGGCCACTGAAATTCAAGAGTCCAGTTGTGTTGCTGAGCACTGCTGTGACTATTTGATAGGAAAGTCTTCAAGCCAACTCAAAAGCAACGTACTGGAGTATGTCCTGCTAACTAGCTCCATTTGTGATACCTGGATTCCTTTTCAGCACTTAAAGTGCTCTTTCATTTAACCACTTCTTCACTAAGGTAAACTTCAAATTTTTACTCTTCATTAAGATAAAAAAGCTTTTTCAGCTGGTACTCTTAATGTTCCCAGTTTTGGTTGTGCCTCTGCTGCCACCTAGCCCCAAGTCCTTCCTCTTCTAGGAATCAAGGGTGATTCGATTGTTCTCTCAAAGTGTGTCTTATTCAGATAGAGACTCACTTATTCCTTAATTAGTAGACTCAGTCAAAGACATATTTAAAAAAAGTCTTTGTAAGATTACTCACAGGGATGATGAAACCAGCATAAGCTAAAGTAAAGCTCAACAGTAATAATATATACACTTCAGGAAAGGAGAAATTGCATGATGTTTCTTCCATGGATGGTGTTATCCTTTTACTGGGGACCTTAGAGGATGTCACACATAGCACAAAACTCACTGCACTGTGGGCCCTTAGAGAAGAAAATGCATGTACAACAGTCAAAGACCAAGATTACCTAAGCGGTAGTTCACTCACTGTACTAGTAAGTGGAAGCTGATGGCCACAACTTTGAGCAACTCTTATAATTGCAGAGGCCAAAGGTAACTTGCATTCATCTCCTGATGCCTCAGTAAATTTAGTATTAAACTATGTTTACAAGTTTTTCTCTTCCTGAAGCACATATACGTTTTGGGGGCGGAGGGACTCTGCAGTCAACTAAATAGATAATTAAATAAACAAAAAGCTGTCTCATATTTCCTTCCCTAGTGGTAAGTTTTTGAATTTAGAAATTGTCCATATATTTTTAAATTTTGGTTTCAAAAGTTACATATTGTCATGAGTTATACTACCAATGAAATTCGATTTTTAAGATTTGCACAGTTCTGAATTATACCAGATTTATCTTCCATTACCTTTCCAGAAGTTTCAGTAGAGGGTTAGGCAATGGTGGAGTTGTGAAAGTATCTGCAGATCTCATGTTTACACTGCTGAGAACTGAGACTGCATCTCTGATTTAGAGGTGACCTTCTAAGGTGAATATGATTCTAAGTTATCATGAAGATGTTTGGAAACAGCTCCATTGTTTCCAAGACCAAGGTTTAAAAAAATATTTCCAGAGAGCTCACTTGTTACACTATCTTTATCTTGTTTGTCACCTCTGATTCCATCCTCTCCCCAGTTCCTCCCCTACAACCTTCTGTTTCCTGATGAAACTTCTGATTGTTCTAGAAACTCTTGGAATAGCAGCCAGGATTCCTAAGCTCTGACACTACCTGGGACTGTTGCTTTCTGCTGTAGCAAAGTGCACTAGAGCAGGGGACAGAAGCCAGTAAGTTTCACTTCTCACATACCTGAGGTGACAACTAGCTGGGCAGTGCTGGTCACTGATCCAAAATCGTTTCTTGCAGAACAGGTAAAGATTCCTGCATCTTCAGGGAAAGTCTCAGCGATAACGAGAGTACAAATCTCCTCTGGAAATGAATTGATCAGAGTGAAACCAACCATCAAGCTACCTTGAAGCAGTCAGACCCTCTTTTCCAACCTCTTCTCCATGATAGCAAGATTCCACTTTTTTTAAAAGTTAAGTTAAAGGGATAATTTATTCATTTATTTACTTTGGTTGAGATAGAAAACCAGAAAACTGTAAGACAGAATTGGAGAGAAAGTAAGGGCAGATTTTCTACATACTTCAGTAGTAGAATCTAAATGGATAGAGGTTAGGGAATACTTAGGCTTCTGCTTTTGTTTTATTGTTATTTTCTTATAGTTCTTTTTAAAATTACTATATGCCTATCATATATAACAATTATATTTATCTTGGGAATTTGTACATATACTATAAGGTATGCAGTCAAACTCTTCGCCCCAGACAGTTGAGTAGGGGCAGGAGGAGTTGCTGTTCAGAAGGGAATGAATTTCAGATATTCAAGATGAAAAAATTCTAAATTTCTGCTGTAAAACTTGCTGCAAATAGTTGACAATAGTGTACTCCACAGAAATTTAAGAAGGTAGACTCATATTGTATATTTTACTGCCATAGAGAAAAAATGTAGTAAAATATATTAAATATTCACAATTTAAACATTGATTTAGATCAAACATTGCATCACAAACTTAAGAAGTTAATATAAGATAGATTTTTTTTTCAATCCTAGGGATCTAAGGTGGGCCTCACACCTGGATGGCAAGCACTCTACTATACTACTGAGCAATCCCCTGACCATTTTTACTTTTATTTTTTTGGTACCTGGGATAGAACTCACGGCCTTGCACTTGCCAGGCAGGCGCTTATTCCGCTGAGCTAAATCCCTGGCCCCTCATGACCATTTTTAAAATTTATTTTGAGACAGGATTTTTTTACGTTGTCCAAGAGGGTCTCAAACTTTCCATTTTCCTTCCTCAGCTTCCTGCGTACCTGGGAGTAGAGGTGTGCACCACTGTGCCCAGCTCAGGAAACACTTTTAAGATAAAGTCTGGGATCATCTCCCAGGAACAACTTTCAAAAGTATTGTGCAACTACTTGTTGAGTATTTTTAAGATTATGTTGTCATAACATTGTACAGCTGCAGATATGAGAAAAATAACTTGTAATTTATGGTTCCTATCCTCAAGTTGTTTGTATTCTCAAAGGGGTGAGCCATGTCCTCTCACAACGATTAGTCAAAAAATCTTGACATCTTTTCCAACACCATGGTTTGACACCTATCATGAAGACAGTTTAGTCTTCTCTTTCTCATAAAACTATGTTGTCTTAACAGGCAGTTAAGCTAGCTGAAAGTGAAAATGCTCATGAAAGTGCTATTTTGCAAAAATTTCTTGAAATTTAAGATACAAGTAGAACATATAATGTAGAATTAAAGTTTCTATGTAAGTTAAATAATTCCTAATGGGAAGAAGAAACAAAATCCTAATGTTTATGTTTATTTCAGATTTCTGAAGGTATTACAATTTTAGTTGACTATGCAATATTTTTTAAAAAATTAACAAAATAAGGGCTGGGCATATAGCTCAGCAGCACAGTGCCTGCCTGGCAAGCATGAGGTCCTGAGTTCAATTCCCAGTTAAAAAATAAAATTAATCAAATATTAGATACATTGTAATTATCCTATTATCACAAGGACAGGATATTTATTTCTGCCCTTTTTCTACCATTCTTCTTGATAGCTTTAGTGCATCTATAAAGATAAAACCAATCATTTTTTATTTGTATATTTTATATTTTTTAATAAGCATAATACAAATGCATGGTCTAAACATTTAGAAATACAAACAGATGTACAAGTCTCTACTTTTTAAATAATTTTGTTAAAAATTTCATGAGTGAGCCACATGTGGTAGGTTATGCCTGTAATTCCAGCATTTGGGCTGCTACAGCAGCGGGCCTGCCTTTGATTTGAGGCAAGCCTAGGCTGCACAGTGAGTTTAATGCCCACCTGAACTATGTAGTGAGGACTTGTCTCAAAAAATCAAAAAAAGTTTTTTTCATGAGTTCTTGAATTTAAAAGATATATAAAATATAAATATATAAAATATATTATATATATATATATTTGAGCTATTTGTAGACTACAACTTATTACAAAGAGACAACAGAACTACAGTTAAGTAAAGGAGCAGATAATTTCAGGTTATATATATATATATATATATATATATCCTTTTTATTTGTGCATTAGTGTCTGAAAACCACAAAAAGTACAGCAATCTCAAAGGAGCTCAGTGGTCTTTATTTCAGTTAAAAGTTACTTTGAGTTTTTAATAATGTCACTTTGCTTCAAATAAAACATTACTTTTCCTTTTAGTGAAATGATGGTATCACTGAAGACTTTCTGTGCTGAAAATGGTCAAAACTATTGCCTAATTAAAAACTTACTTTTAGTCTTTCACAGTGAACTGAAACATGTTTCAGGCAGGATAATGTGACCTTACTGGATGACACTGCAGTAGTTAGTTAGCTTTGTCTACAGCAACCTGAACCTCATCTGACTCATGAGGGCGTCAGCTGATTGTGATTTTTTTTTTCATGTCTCATCACTGACTAATGTAAGGTATTCTTTAAATTTTATGATCAAGCTAGACCTTTCAAAGACATGCTTGGAGTATCCAGTGTGAATGTGGATTTGTATGATTAGCACTGTACAAAATTTTCTGACTTTCTTAGTGTCTACCTATGTAGAAAAAAAAGCTAATTTGGTTCAATTTAGCAGCAGAGTGGTCAAATCAGCAGCACCTACACTAAACTGGCCCCTGTGCAAGAATGATGTGCAAACTTGTTAAGTGTTTCATATTTTTTTCCATTAGTGGTTCTTATGGTATGTCACTATGCAGTTGTTTCAGATAGTATTATTGTTGCTGATTTTGTTGCAATTTCCAGAGTGGCAGAGTTGTTGTTATTAATCATTTTTCTCAACATGCCAATATTTGAACTGCCTTTGGGTCACTAAGAATATTTTAGTTCTTTCCTGGATACTTGGGTGCTGAGTCAATTACACTGTATCCTCCCATCCCAAATTAATGGAGGTGGTTGAATCTTTGAACAGAGGCAAAAGTCTATAATTAGCCACACACAGAGTGGATCGTTGTGGAAAAGTGGAAAAGGCAACATTAACTGAAGAGATCTCCGCTACAAAATCTTTCCACTATAACTGACCCACAAATTTCCACATAAACCAAAGCAAAAAGCAACAGAAACATGAGAAAATAAGGCAACAAAATGCCTGTAAAATTTCCTAACTCCCCAAAACTGACCCATGGAAAATTGAAGGGGTAAAAATCAAAAGTCACATAGTTGGATTATTCAAAATGATAAAAGAGGAGATTAAAACAACAGATCAATAGGGTGCTCAGAGAACTCAAAAAAGATATAGTTAAACCAATAATGAAATTAACAAAGAACAGATACTAATAAAAAGCTAGCTGAGCCAAACAAAATGATATGAAACATTATGACCAGTTTAGCAAAGAATTAGAGTTTATGAAAAGATGCCAAACAAAAATCTAATTAGAAGTTTTTGTTTATTTGGTTTTTTAGATGGAGTCTCACACGGGCTGGTCTTGAACTCATTATGTCACCCAGATTGGCCTTGAATTTGAGGTAAGCATCCTGCCTCTGTCTCTTAAGAGCTGGAATTAATGGCATGTGCCAACGTGCCTGGCTACAAATTCTACTGAAAGTATGGGCAACAGAAATGATCAGTGTAAAAATGGAGTGTGCTAACTAGAAGACAGGACCAATGTTGGTGACCAATTACTAGATGTACCTTAAAAACAAAAGAATATGAAAAATGGACCCAAGAGCTGCTAATTGCAAAGAAGTCTGATCTAAAGTTAACTGGAATTAGTGAAAAATCATTAGATAGCACAAATGGCATAAAAATCCCATTCGCAGAAACAATAACAAAATTTTTCAAATATGGGGAAACGACTTAACATACACATAATTGAGGTATATAGAACCTGAAGAACCACAAGCAGAAAAGAACTTCACAGTACAGTACAAGCTTTCAAAAGTTTAACACAAGGGCTGAATCTTAAAAGCTGTTCAGAAAAGGCAGTGAATCATTTGTAAAGGTAAACCCATTAGAATTATGACAGACTTTTCAACAAAAACTTTAAAAACCAAGAAAGCCTGAAGTGAAGCTATTCAAACTCAAAAAGGAAAAATCACCTCATGATGTATTCTGCAAACTTATCTTTAAAAATTAATAGAGAAATAAGGTTTTTCCATGACAAAGAATATCTTAAGAAATTTGTGATCATCAAACCATCACTCCAAAAAATTCTTAATTATATCCTAAAAAGAGACAATAAAGCCAAAAATGCCAAAATTTCCAGTATAATGAATACACCAGGCAGAGTGAGAAGTTATGTACAAGTGGAGAAAGAGGGATTCTGCAACAGGAAAAAAAATAAGTCGGTATCCTCCAGTAATAACTCTCAATGTGAATGGTCTCAATACCCTAACCAAAAAGCATATATTTTTAGCATGGATCAAGGAGCAAAATCCAGCATTATATTGTATGAAGGAAATATATTTCATCAAAAAAGAAATTCATAGACCCAATGACCCCCAAAAATCAAAGGATGGAAAATATTTCATGCAACAAAAACCCAGAAATGAACAGAAGTAGCTATCACATTTTCTAACAACATGGGCTTCAAGCCAAAACTGATCAGAAGCACCAAAAAAGTAGATATACATTGGTTAAGGGAACACTTTAATGGAAAGAGATAATAATTGGAGATATATATGTATTGAATATTGCTATGTCCAACCTCATAAAAAAACTGGACAAAAATATCAGTTAAACATGAACACAGCTATGATGGGGGACCTCAATATGAATGAACTAAACAAAAAAAATCAACAAAGAATTATCAGAATTTAACCAAACCTTCAAATAAATGATCTTAGTAGATATTTACAGAGTTTTCCACCCCAAACCAACAGAATATAAATTCCTTTCCGCAGAAACTTCTTCTAAAATAGAGCACATACTAACTCAAAAAGCATGCCTAAATAAATGCAAAATAATTAAAGTTATCCCATGCATATGATCAGAAAATAGTGAAAGTAGAAGTCAAGGGCAATTGAAACCACAGAAATTATGTAAATGCATAGAAGTTAAGTAATATACTCTGGAGTGACCACTGGGTCACAGGACAAATCAAGGAAGAAATTAGGCAGCTCTTAGAATCAAAGAGTAATGCCAGTACAAACATCCAAAACCTTATAGAACATAATGAAAGGAGACCTAAGACATTTTTTACCTATGAATGCCCACATCACAAAAACAAATTCAAATAAATAGCCTAATGATGCACCTCCAGGTTCTAGAAAAACAAGAATAATTCCAACCCAAAGCTAGCATAAAAAAGAAAATTATGAAGTTCATGGCAGAAATTAATGAAATTGAGTCTAAAAAACAGTATGAAGAATTGGGAAATTAAAGGACCAGTTCATCAAAAGAATAGACAAAATAAACAAATCCTTAGCCAATCTTACTAAAGGAAGGAAAGAAAAGACTCAAATCAATGCAATTGATGAAAAAGATGAAATCTCAGGAGACACTGTTGAAATCCAGAAGATTTTTAAAAAACTGTATTTCAATTAAACTGGAGAAACCAGAAAAAGTGGATAGATTTCTTCAGACATATGAATTACCAAAACTCAATCAAGAAGATATAAAAACCCTAAACAATTCAATAAAGGGCAATGAAATTGAAGCAACAACAATAACAACAACAACAACAACAATAATAATAAAAATCCTTCCAACTAAGAAAAGCTTAGAACCCAATGGAACCACTAATGAATTCTGTAAGAACTTTAGGGAACATCTAATGCCAATACTTCTCAAACTGAAAGGGAAGGAGTACTCCCAAAGTCATTCCTGGAAGCTAGGATCACCCTGGTTCTAAAATCAGACAAGGGCTCAGCCAAAAAAGAACCAAACGCCAATCTCACTAATGAACATAGATACAAAAAAATACTGGCAAACAGAATGCAAAAAATCATTAAAAAGATCATACATCCTGACCAAATAGGTATCATCATAGGAATGCAAGAATGGTTTGACATTCAAATCAGTAAATGTGATGCATCACATAAACAGAAACAGGAAAAAAAAAAGCAAAGAATCATATCAATAGATGCACAAAAAAGCCCTTGAAAAAATTCAACATCTATTCATGATGAAAACCCTGAAGAAAATATGTACAGAAGGACCTTATATCAATCTTGTAAAAGCCATTCATGACAAACTAATAGCTAACATCATATTAAATGAGAAAAAGTTTAAAGGTTTCCCTTAAAATCAGGAGCAAGAGAAAGATATCCACTATCACCACGCCAGTTTTATACAGCCAGAGCCATCAGGTAAGAGAAAGAAATAAAAAGGATACATGTAGAAAGGAAAGAAATCAAATTATCATTATTTACAGATGATGTTATTTTCTACATAGAAGATCCAAAATATTCTGCCAAAACACATGTAGAATTAATAACCAAATTTAGTAGTACAGCAGAATACAAAGTATACACACAACAATTATTATATCCAAATAAGGAACTCATCAAGAAAAAAATTAGAAAAGTAATACCATTCATAATAGCATGAAGAAAAATTAAATACTTTGGAATTAATCTAAGGAAGTTGTCTTGGTTACTTTTTCCTCATTGTTAAGACAAAATACCTGACACCTAAAAGTAGGAACAGAAAAGTTTATTTAGCTTACAGTTTTTGGAGGTTTCAATCCATATTCAAGGCAGGGTGGCATGGCTGAGGGATAGCTGTTCATGGCAGCCACAAGTGACAAGAGCAAAAAGGGCAAAAGGGAAAAGCACATCTCCTTCCCTCCCCTGTATTGTATGCTGGCTCCCTGCCCCTGAGCAGGTGCAGCATGCCAATCCCAGTGCTAGACAATGAACCAATTACAATCGCTAGATTCAGCTGCCTCCATGACTGCATAAGGCTTGGGGGGCCACCAAGACACAAAAAATAACAGAACTAAAGGGCCTCTATAATGAAAGCTACAGTACTTTGAAAAAGGAGACTGAAGAAAATGGAAACACAAATCCTGTTCATCAGTAGGCAGAATCGATATTGTCAAAATGACCACCCCTCCAAAACCCATAATTCTATTCTAAATACTAATAGCATTCCTCTCAGAACTAGAGAAAACAATCCTTCAATTTATATAAAACTTAAAAAGCAAGTTACTTTATAATGTAACTTAAAAAGATCCAGAATAGCAAAAGCAATCCTGGTCAACAAGGGCAAAGCAGAAAGTATCACAATCCCAGAGTTACATTATAGTATAAAGCTATAAAGATAGAAACGTGGTACTGGCGCATGCGTGTACGCGCGCGCGCGCACACACACACACACACACACACACACACACACACACTCAAAGACATGTTGATCAAAGAAACAGAATAGAGAACAGAAACAACTCTAGGCATATTCAGCTACTGATATTTGACAAAGGGGGCCAAATACTTTCGCTAGAGGAGAGATAACCTCTTTAAAAAACGGTGCTAGGAAAACTGGCTGTCCACGTGCCAAAGACTGAATCTAGACCCTTATCTCTCACCATATGTTAAACTAAAACCAACATGGAACAAAGAACTAAATGTTAAAGCAGAAATATTTAACCTACTGGAAGATAAAATCAGTGAAACTTTGGAAGACACAGGACTAGGCAAAGACTTGCTGAACAGAACCCCAGCTGCAGGCAGAAATGGCACAAGTCAACAGCATATCAAATTAAAAAGGAAACAACTAACAGAGAAGAGACACCCTCTAGAATGGGAAAAAATGTTGCCAGTTATTTTTCAGAGGGCTAACGTTGAGAATATATAGAGCTAAAATTAGATTTCCCAAAATAAAAGACCCAATCAAAAAATGGGCCGTTGAATAGATACTTTTCAGAACAAACACAAATGGCCAAAAAATACATTTAAGAAATTCAACTTTTCTGGCCACTAACAAAATGCAAATTAAAACAACACAGATCCATCTTAGAAAGAATGGCCATCATAAAAAAAAGAAAAATCAACCCCACCCCCAGTAATAACAAACGCTGGCAAGACTGTAGGGAAAATGGAGCCCTCTTTCTACATTGTTGGAAGGAATGGAAACTAGAACAATCACTATGGAAATCAGTATGGAGATTCCTCAAAACACTAAAAATGGAAACGCCATTTGACAGGGCTAGTTCCCTTTTAGGTATCTTCCTGGCAGACATCATACGGCAGTGATACAAGCATATCTATGTTCATAGCAGCATAATTCATGATAGTTAAATAATGGAAGCAGCCTCTATGTCCATCAACAGATGAATGGATAAAGAAAATGTATTTATACACAACAGAGTACTGCTCTGCTACAAAGAGTGAAAAATAAATCATTTGTAAGAAAAGGGTGCACCTTGAGACCATAATGATAAATGAACTAAATCAGACATGCAAGCTTAAATTTCTCTCTCTGTCTCTCTGTCTCTCTCTCTCTGGAGGTCACACTATGTAGTTCAGACTGGTCTTGAGTTATCTTATAGCCCAAGCTGGACTCTAACCTGCAGTAATACTCCTGCCTCAGCCTCCCAAGCACTGAGATTATAGGTATGAGCCATCACATCCTGTTGCACAGTTACTCTTATATGAGAAATTCAAACTATAAATAAATAGCAAACTAAAAGATAGATAATAGGAAACACGGAGATAGATCTTTTGCAAAAGGGAAGGGGACCAAGAGATGGAGGGAGGTAGAAAGTGGCAAGGGAACGGAATGAAGACGACAATTAAGATGTGGGGATGAAGAAAGACTAAAGATGTATTTTGCACATGCGCCAATTCTCTGTCAAGAATGTAATCATTATAATAACCAATAAAATTAATTACATTATAATCGATAAAAACAAAAATTTAATTAAAATACTAGCACGTTTATTTTGTTGTTGCATGATTGACAATAGCAGAAGGAAATTTTCATTGCAAGCTTGGAACTCTGGTTACCCACTTGTGATGCAGAACTTCAGTACTTTATTGGCATAAATAATGCTGAGATTATTGTGGGGCCCGTCACACCCCACAAACTGGCTGGTGTGACGGGCCGGGCAGGAGATGGAAACCTGGGCTTTTTCAGCTCCTCTCGCCTTAGTGTGTTATAAGGGCAGAAGGGACACCGTGGGGACAAGGAAAAGGACCTGAATAAGAAGTGGGAAATTATGAGGACCCATTTACAGTCAGGCTACTTTGATATTTATAAATCAGTGATTTTATTTAAAAAAAACGAAAGAAAAAGGGTAGAAAAACTGTCAGCTATAGTATAGGCAGGACAGTGCATAACTGTACTTTTATTTCTATCTTACATTTGGCTCTTGATGTAAATACGAGATCCAGCTATAGCTTACTTAGATTAGTACACACTCAAGAATAAGGTGCTTTAAGTTCTCAATGGGGTAATTTTTTGAGAGCAACTATCAGATCACGTGTGGACTATCACTAACTTTTAAAATCATGACTCTTTTGCAGTGCTGTTCCCCAGACATATCTGATGATAAGAATCACCTGGAGCATTTGTTAAATATGTTGCTTTCCTAATCCTCTCCCCAAGATATTTTGGTTCAGTAGACATGGCTTGGGTCTGTAAGTGCTCTGGGTGATTTTTACCTTCAAAAAATACTGGACATTTTGTCTTTAAAAAATAGCTTTCAAATATTTTTTATTGGAACCCACAATAGGAGATACATTTTAAGTTCATTCTGGTCACATTTATAGTTACACAATGTGTTTAGGTACATACGTGTATAGAGGCAATTAGAGTGGCAATAAAACACCAAAAAGTTTCATAAAACATCAAATTTAGATAGTCTACTTTTTATTAATTTAAAAATGGTGGTTGCCATCTATGGTAATGATCATGACCAACAGTTAAAAATACTGTCTTATAACAGCACAGCTGCTGGATCAAAAATTTCCATTACTACTGAGTATTAGAAGAGGGTTTCCAGATACAGAGAGATCCTGACCCACTGAAAGGATTCAATTATTATTGCATAAAACTTTTATTGAATAGAAGGAAAAACCATAGAATAACAGAGAAAATGTGAGGTAGTCCTGTGTTTTTTGACAATGGTACACATAGATCCTGGCTTTCCAATGGAAGAGAAAGACAAAATGAGTGGAAAGAATTCAAGTTGGAGCTCCGTGTAAGAGTGATTATTTGGAAAATAAGATGTAACTGGGAAGGCACAGGGGCTGAAAATGTAAAACACGAACAACATACCGTTACAGAATGAGTTAAACATGCACTCAAATGGACACGGGTGAGTAACCGGATACTAATACTCTAAGAGATTTTAGGCCCAGTGGCCCAGATCTATCATATTTTCAGGTGTGTCAAAAGCGATTTTTTTAAGGTCATGGCTAAATGGTGTTAAAGCCCAAATGCTAAAGGTAGAGGGCGCTCGCCGCTCCCGTGCATGCTATTTTTTTCTAAACCACAAAGCCTCTGTAGTTGTTCAGCACTTTTTCTTAAGTCTTGGACACAAGGAACCTGATGCAAAGCAAGATAAACAAAAATATAAGAAACTGGGAGATGATATATATAAGAATGAAATTTTTATCATCTTCTCGTTCTTCCCTGGCTTTGAAGGCAAACTGGAAATCCTTAACGTGGTATATAGAGTCCTGCTTCTCTCCAGGCTGATTCTCTTATCTTGCCTTCTGAACTTTTAGGGCAGCCTCTTGGCAAGCCACCTTCATTTATATTCCTAAACCCCTGTCATAAAGTGCTTGGCACTCCCCTACTCAGACTTATATTTCACCATAAACACTATGTTCTGAGTCCCTCCTCTATGTTTTAATTAGGTTTGGTCAGATTTACCAACTACATGTGATTTTAGAATAGCAAAGTTTCTTTGGAGACATGTATCACAACTACAATTTAATAATTTGTTGTTGTATAATTATTTGGTAGTTTTTGGTTCTTCATTAGAATATAATCTCTGAAATCAGAAACCATTTGTTTTGTTTGTGGTCACATATTCTCAGCATTTAGTACACAGCAAGCTGTCTGTAACTGTTGAATAAATGCCTGGATACAATTTAGACTGAAAGAAAAATAAATACTTGGAATACAAAGAGACTGTTTTCTAAAAGAATTTTCAATAAGACTGATTTTCCACAAACTTTCATTCATTTTTACATGAATCTTCAGCAATACTTCCATGTATAAAATAAGTGTAGGTCTCTATGTAGTTGATGAGCAACAGCATTTAGAAAAAATTTTAAAAACTGTTGGGATGTTATTTTATAGATTCACATTAGTATATCGCAGTAATTTTTTACTGTTTAAAAATTTAATCCAATGTTGGCTTGTCTTCTCTTGGGAAGTGTCATCCAATGTGACACCTGGCTCATGTTTTGTTGAGAAAAGGAAAATTGTAGCTTACATGGTTCTGACATTATGCAAATGAAGAAAGCCATGAGGAAGTGAAATAAGCCAGGTTGTAATATTAAATTTTCATCTGGTAGCATCTTACTTGAACAAAGATCTTTAAAACATCTGCAAAATAAATTTTGGTAAGGAGTAGAAATCAGGAAATAACTGCTTTTGTCAAATAAAGGGAGTTTAGAAGCGTTCTCATCTGTACTAAAAATTGTTTTTAATATAAGTGGAAACAGTTTAATGTTATTAATAAATTTAATTATAATCTATTTTAATCCAGCTTTCCTATGTTTGATTTCCTAAGGTTTGAACTTGAGGGCATATAATAAATTGCTAAGTCAGAAACTCTTAATGAACTCCCTTGTTAAAAGTTACATAAAATTACTTAATTATAGCAGTATCTCCCAGGAAGCAGCCTTGAATTTCATTCAAGTTCTTGGATGTATTTAACATTTAATTAAATACAAACAAAAATAAATTTTATGTGCAGAAATTTATAGAAAGATGTGGCAGCACAGATAGGATTAGTATGCTTCTTGGGTTTTAAGGCGAATATTTTTATACACATCTTCACAGCTTTTTTTTCTTTGGTTCAGAGAAAATGAAAAGAAACCTAGCTTATATTTTTCAAGCCACATAGTTTGGTAAGCACAACTGATATATAAAGAACTCTGGGCTAAAATCAACAAGACGAGATTTGGTGAAGGTAAAGATAATAGAACTTGTATTAATATGAAACAAGAATCTTTAAAAACTGTGAACTGCCTCTTATAGAGAGAAACATACCTTAAAATGTACAGTTTGAGAAACACAATTAAATAAACTTTATGTCTATCGAGTCTAAGAATTAAAATGTTACTATTGCTTTGCATGCCCTTTCCAATTTACATTTCCTTTTGAGATAATAATCCTTTTTAAAAATATATTTACCACTTGTGTATATGTCCTTAAAAATGAGTTATTTAAGTGTTAAAAATTGGGTAATAAACACATATCTTGTACAAAGAAAAGGCAAACATCACTATTTTAGAAAAAAATACCCCAACCACTATCTTGGGCCATAAACAAGTTTCAGCTTCCTGAAAGTTTCATAGCCCACAGGGGTACAGTGCTTTGCATGTCATGAGTGAGTCCTGGGAAGGAGGCTCACCTCAGAGGAAGGTCTGGCGGGTCTGAGTGTGGACAGAGGTAGACATCCAGGAGGAGCAGCTGCGGGGAGCAGACATCACTGTAAATTCTGTTTCTCTATGCAACTCGGCTAACTCCAAGATCTCAGTGCTGGGTCAAAGCAGAATACTGCGGGAGTGACATGAGTGCTCTCAGCTGGTCCGGGTGGCATTGCGTGGATTCAAGCATGGATGACAACTTGGCCTGGCTTATCATCTAACCACTGTCATCAGGGTGAAAGATGAGATGAATCTTGCAGTGATGAAAACTTCAATACATTTGTCTCTTGAACCACACTGCTCTAATCTGGCCTCTCCCTTCATCCCTGATGCAGAGTTGTTACCCTCCTGGAGGTTCCTTTTGATCTCCTGCTTCCTGTTCTCCACATCCACCCCTCGCTTTTTGGGGGTTAATTCTCTTGTTGTGGTAAAGCACGTCCTCCACAAAGGCTTGTGAGAGAACATCTTTGAGGCCTTGCAAATCTGAAAATATCTGTACTAAATCTTCACATAGATCTGAAGGTTTGGCTGTGTGTGGAATTCTAAGTTGGAGGTAATGTTACTTTTGGATCCTGAAGGTCTTACTTCACTGTTTCTCTGTGCCTAATATGTGCATGTCTTTCTGATCTTGTCAGTTTGAGTTTGGGTTCAAGATGAATTCTGCTGGGTGCTTGTAGAATGATCTCGTGTCCTGGATTTGTGGAATTTCATAATGGTGTGCATGGCCCTGAGTTTATTCTGTATGTTGTACACTTGGTGGGGTCTTTAAAATGTGGACTTTCATATGGATTTCCATTTGGGGAATTTTTCATCTATAATCTCATCTCCCTCTTCTTTCTTTTCTTCTCCCAGAATCCCAGAATGTAACTGGGTAGTACTCTGGTGTCTCTAACTTTTTTACTTTTCTCTTTTATTTTCATCTTCATTTTTTTGCACTACTTTGTGGGGGCATTTCTTCAAATTATTTCTACCAACTTGTTCATTCCACAAACTCTTTTGATTTTTCATCCTCCCCTCTCCTTTAAAATAGCTTTTCATGTTTACTTCTTGAATACTGATTTTCTTATCTGATGGAGGGGACTTTTCCTCTGTTTTCTTTACTATTTTCTTCTTTTTGCAGTCTGTTTTCTCCCAGTTGCTTTCAGGGAATTTCTTGTTTTCTTCTGTGTCATCCATGTTGGAGGCTTTCTTCTGATGACTTTTATTTCTGCTTCTGACATGGATATGAGTTAATTAGAAGCTCTGTGCACAAGAGGGAAACTTGTCAACATAGGCTTTCCCTGTGGCATAATCTAGGTGGAGTCTTTGAGGAAGAAGTTTCCAAATTATTACCTATGCAATTTTATTCTCTTGAGATGTTCTTTTATTCTCTTGAGGTATGTCCATCAGTCTCTGCTGAGTAGGGCAAAGCTCATAATTCAGCATTCTAGATGGTGAGTATGGGAAGAGGTTTGGAAATAGATACATTTGGCATCTAGAATTCAAGTCACTCAGTTTTGTTTTTGGTGCCCACTCAAATGTGCATTGAATTTTTCTCCCTCCTCTAAGAGACTTAACCAAATATCTTAGAAGACGGGGCCCTATGTGTCTCAGTAAATTATTATGGTGCCCTTAAGCTAACTGATACACCTAATCATTCCACTTACCAGATAGTCATTTCCAAAGAATTTAGGATTTATAACTGAACACATTTGATTCTGTTTGAAGAATATATACAAGCACTGAAAAAAAGTTTTATTTTGTTCTTAGATAACTACAGCTACCTTCTAACGGATGTGTGGATTGTTGGGCATGGTACAATCTCTCTTAAAGTCTAATGCACATAGCCAGCTTCATTTCATAGTCCACACAGATTTTCATATGTTACTTGCTTATCACACACCAATTAAAAATTCTGTTTCATGATGATATGATGTCATAGAAAAGAATATACGGTGATCCAGAGGTGAAATTCTGAGCTATTTCAAGCTAGTTACTATGTTGTATTTGTTGTGTCAAGTATCAATATGTTTGTATGACAATTTTTAAATATATGACAGCATTCTTGTCAGTGTGAACAGGCACCATAGGTACTTTGCCACACAGTTTGGAAGCTATAAATTTGTTATAGTTTAATTTTATTCTCTATATTTTTGTTCAACTCATTAACCTCAACCAGAGCTTGCATTAAGTTTTTAACTGTGTATAATCTACTGAGATCTCATTAAACATTGTCACCACTGTTCATCTATAGCTGTGTACCTTAGCACATCTAACTTTAATTTACTTCACCTTCTGAAATACAAAACCAAAATGTGGACTCTCCTATATGTTATAGGATGGATCACATTGTTTAACAGAAATTCATATTGAGAATAGGAGGATATATATATCTATATCTCTATATATCTATCTATCTATCTATCTATCTATCTATCTATGTATATATATCCTTAACCAGTAAGATATTATTTTGTGGTTTTAATTCTGCATGCCTAACAATGCAATAGAAGTAACTCAATACAGTTTGTGGCTGTTTCCAGACAGCTGAGTATTAACATCTGTCAAATGAGTCTCTGTCCCTACCACCCCTAGACTAGTCTTTGAAGGAGTCAATCAGTATAAAGTTAGAATGTCAAAGAAGAAGGCTGGGGCAGGTTATATGACAAACGGATGCTGGTCTTAAGCAAGCTGACTAGCTATTAATTCACAAAACAGTCTGAAAAGTTTTGTGATGTAAGCTGACTTCGTCTAGACAGAGAGGGGAGTGTAAAACACATTAGACAGATACAACACAGTAGTGACAAGAAAAACCTGTTTCCATGCACAAATGCATGGAGAGAGAAACTACAATTTCCTTCTCTGTCTAAATATCTAATCCCTAATGGGGCAATATGTCGGGAGTAGAGACTTTGTTATTTTATTTTTAGACCTTTAAAATATCTTATCTATGAATAAGGAAGGAGAGTAAAGAAAAGAGAAAAAAAGAGAGAAACCATGAGAAAGGGAGGAGAAAGAGGAAGAGAGGGAGGGAAGGAAGAAGGAGGTGGGGGCCAGAAAGAGAGGGGAGAGCAAGTAGGAATAGGAAACAGTGACTGTGTCAGCAGAAGGGATGAGAAGGTAATAAAATCTGAATGCTAAATATTTTCCCAAATTTCAAAGACTATTTATGCTTCAGCATTTGGAAAACATCACTGACCCAGTCCTACAAAATTTATCTCTAGCCTCAGATGTACTGTAGTCATGTCTGTTTTTCTTTTCCACCTAAGAGTGGCTAAAAAACAGTGATGAAGTGAAGCCAGTTCCTATATTCATTCTATCCTGTTGAATGCATCAGTGATCCCTTAGAAATAACAATCAATCAGGTCATTTCAAGAAAGTAAACAGTCTGATATATACATATATATTTCCTTGCTATAGAAACTTCAAGGTCAGTGTAAGGAAAACACTGGCAATTGATAAAAGAATTCTATCTAGTTTCATTAAACATGTCAAAGATTTGTTTACATACAAATCTGCTTTAAAATTTGCTTGTTCACAATTTTCACTTGTATTAACTTACATAAGAAGTCACTTGAATAGTCATTTATGTATTTATATTTAAAATATCGCCATGAATTTTAATTCTACAGGCTCATTGAAGATTTCCAAATCAAAGAGTATCTGAGTGCTTCACTCAGATGAAAGAAAGGAGCAATTCTGCTTATGCTGTGGCAAATACAATTGCAAGGTAATTATGAGAAGTCAGGGAAAATTCATTTATTTTGTTTTTAGTGAATATTTATTTTTTCTTTTTGTTTTATTGGTTTTTTTTACAACTTTTTATTAGTACATGTTTGCAATATATAATGAATATATTCATTGTGGCAATTTTTCTGGTATTGACAGATTTGTCTAAAATATTTCTCTGCCAAAGAATATTTGTTTTAGCAAATGCTATCATTGTGATGGAAATGAGGTCTCTTGAGTGTGTTTAAACATAACTAAAGAGAAAATAAAACTAAGAAAATTTAGCAATAGTGTAAAGAAAAAATGTTTATACATTTCTTGGGCATGGGGTTTAAAAGGAGGTCCTTCCATAATTTGTGTTTTTCTCCTTGATTTTTTCATGTTTAACCAAAAGCATTTGTTATGGTTTATATCTGGATGTCCCCCAAAAGCCTCATGCAGTTTCAGAGGGTGGCTTTTTTGGAGGCAGCTGAATCTAGAGTTTGTGATTGATTTATAGTCCAATGCTAGGATTATGGGTATGAGTGCTACAGCTATCCTAGGGTGGGTAGCCTGCATACACTATAAGGGACAGAAAGAGTTTTTCTCTCTCTCTCTCTCATTGCTTTTTCTGTCTTCTGTTGCATGAACTGTTGGTCCTCTGCCATGCCACCCTGCCTTGAAGCCAGCCAATTATGGACTGAAGCCTCCAGAAACTAAGCTAAATAAACCTTTCCCCTTTAAGTTACAGTGTCAGGTATTTTGTCTCAGCAACAAGAACAGTAACTAAGACAGCACTCAAGTAAGTTCTAGGTGTCAGATGATTCCAAAAAATGTTCAAGACCAATTTTATTGAATAATTTATCTTCAAAACTGTGCTTTAGAAGCAAAACAGCAAGTCATAACTGAAACAAAGGAACAAGTATACAGGATGAGGGTCAGGGTGGCAGAGGTTCGGGGGTGGGGGAGTCTTCTCCAAATTTATTCTTCCTCAGTGTATTCTAAGTGTTTTTGAATTTCAAACATGCACATTCTGAACACTGAACTGTGGTTTCTAGTCAACGCTTTGAATTTTCAGATGATAGTTAGTCATTTCCTAAACTAGATTATGGGAGATATTTACATCAGTTTAAATGTACTAGATGATGGCAATGGATGACAACATGATAAAAGAAAAAGTTCCACAAATTTGCTCAGAATAGAAAATACAACAACAAAAGTACCTTACTGCATTCCAATAGCAGTATATTTTAGAATCTTAGGCCAAAGATTTTAGTTTTATTGGTGTATAAAGCACTAAAAATTGTAAATTTCCATTGTTACACATAACTATTTGAGTCTTATAGATAAAGGAGATATTTGGTCCCTAACTTTTCCTTCCTTTCTTCTCTTCTGCCTTCTTTCCATCTTTCTTTCTTTCTTTCTTTCTTTCTTTCTTTCTTTCTTTCTTTCTTTCTTTCTTTTTCTCTCTCTCTTTCTTTTTTCCTTCTTTCCTTCTCCCTTTTTCCTTTTTATATATCTGTCTGCCTATCTGTCAATCATTTATTTATGACTCTTTGAAAATAGTAAATGTAAAAGCTTCACCTTAATTCTCTATAGGATTTTGATAGTAGCTCATGAAGTAGATTTAGTCTCAGAAGTTCCATGCAGCAGGGAACCAGTATTATTCAATTTTATACAAAGACATATCACAGACAAACTCTGGAAGAGTTATATTTCCACATTCCAGAAGGTGACAATAGTATTTGATGTGGTGGCTGACGCATTGAGTAGGGAGGGTGACATGTTTTAGTTGTAACTCAGAAGGCAGTAGATCAATACCAGTTGTCCCTAAGGAGGCTTCTTAGCATCCTTTAAGCTTTGGCTACTAAGAGGACCATAGTTCGTTTGTAAAGATCTGATACTCAGATGAGAAGATCAGGGGCTGGCTGTGGTAATGTGAACTGCAGAAGCCCTAGAGAACCCTTGAGTCCCCAAAGAAGGGTCAGGGTAAGGTCATGGTTCCCCAGACACATTTGGCAGGATCTGCTTGACACTGCAGCAGAAGCACAAACAGCAGAAACAGGAAAGTGATTTGTTTTCCTACCCTTTGGTAAGAAAAAAAGTGAAACTGTGGCTTTGCTGATGGGAAAAATACAAATGAAGACAAGTATCTTTTTAATCTATGAGGACTCATAAATATATGAGGTTGGAGGCAGGGGCACAGCTGGCCATGCTGCTTCTGAATCGCATAGCACGCTGATGAGGTCAAACAGCCTGGTAATTAAAATAGATGCTAGGGCATGATGGCTTTATTCATGCTTGTAGAACAGTAAAAGTTTATGGATCAGGGCACATAAATGAGAGATGCCTGGGGGGTCGACTTTGTGTTCTCCTTCAAGGCAGCTTTCTATGCTCAGGAATCTGGCTGTCAGTGGGTTTGAGTCAAGAGAAGGATGCAACAGATTTTTCTTTTCTACTAGAATTTAGAAAGATGTCTTTTCATCATTAGCTTAGTATTTTGCTTTTGGAATATGTAAAAAAAAATGTATTTTAAGAAGCCTTAAGTAACTGAGCTTGACCTTCTAGTCTGAGTGGCACTTAATGTTTTACTAATAGAGAAGCTGATGTATAATTCAGTGTAGACGTCATGATAAAGATGATATTGTTTTTAAGGGGATCTTGCATTTCTAGAGAACTGCAAAAACACTGTTCTGCTTATAGCATTAAAACAGAAACAAAGAACTATTGAAACCGCAGATAAACTCCCCACCCTTCCAAAAAAAAAGGAAATTCTTACCAGGTTCTGCTGTAGATCTAGGTTCTGTTTGTCACATGAGGAAAAAAAAAATCAGAAGAGTGTTAGAACATGGTTCCATTAATAAAAGACCTACCTTATCTTTTGTGCTGTCCTTTCTAAAACATGTCTGCAGAAATGCTGTAGACAACTTTCATAACATGAAAGTGAGAGTCAAAGTGGTAGCAGGTCAACTTATATTTATATATAGAAGCTTCAGTTCTAGTTAACACTTTACAGCAGGAAATTTTTTGCAAATGTAGTTCATAGATGGACCATGAATCTGTGAACCTCCTAAAGTTATGTGCCCAACTTTGAGTAGAAATGCATGTGTGCATTTTTCTCTAAGGAGAGTATAGAACATTTATCAGTTTCAAAGAGGCCACAGTTTTAATTTACTGGACCTCACACATTGTAAATTATCTAGTCTCAGCTTTCTTTGAAAATAGGAACCAGTTCATCCGAACAATGATCAGTCCTTCTTAGCTCTCCTGAAACCAGACAGAATAAAACAGTCAGATTTGAGAGAATGGGCACCTCTCCTTACTTTTCTGTAGGATTCTGAAATCTGGAGAGTCTTGGATTTCGATCCCCTGCCGGAACCACTGGACCTGCAGCGGGGGTGCTCCCCGGACCCGGCACTCCAGGACCACCACCTGGCCCTCGGAGGCTGTGGTGTTTTGCAGTTCCTGAAATTCAAGGAAAACACTGGCCCTCAGACTTTGACTGTGTTCTTAGGGAATTTCACAACAGAGAATAAAAATTCCAAACCTTAGAAATGAAACAAAGTAATCCCTACAAAATTTATATCCAAATAATTATCACCAACTCAGGTAAGGGGTAAACACCTCTAAATCCAGCTATCATCAGTTTTCCATAATCCCCATGTCAAGAGATTACCACACCCTAGGTTTACTGTAAGACCTGCAGCACTTTACGACCTGTTTACAAATTTCCACTGGCATTCTTATATTCATGGAACTTGACAGGCAATGACATTTACTCTCTTTTCCTTTTGAAGAAATATATATATTCTTTCCCCCTCCTTTTCTCTACCCTGTTTTATTTTTCCAGCATGAGACTCATTTATTTTTAAGACTGCTAATTATCATACACAGAGATCAAAAACCAGACTAATAGGTCAAAGAACACGTAAAACAATTGTGCTAAGTCAAGGGACACTTTTAGATACATTGTCTACATTTTAGAGTAAATCGGGACTGAACCATCTTAAAACAATTACACTGCAAATGAACTCAGAGCAGGAAAAAAGACACATTTGTTTTCAAATGCTCTAACCCCGTGAGGGAGAACCTTTCAGTGACTGAATACCCCAATTACAACCCAAGCCACATTTATTTATTGCAAAGTGCCAACACTGCAATTCAATCCAAATACTAAGGTTTTAGTTTAGGAAGAAAACTCTCGCATTAACATCATTTGTCTTAAAAAAGAAACACAGTAACGTATGTGCCACAGCTTCACCATGACTGCCCTAACCTTTTCATAGTCTCCCCACCGCCTCTGCCCAACTGGTTTCCCATTAAGCTAAGGGGCTTAGGTATTTTCTCATTTTGAGAGTCTATAAAGTATGAAAGCATGCTGCACGTAAGCCTTATTTACCTTCATTTCCTCCTCCTTTGCCACAACCCTTGCTACCCCTCATCCCACTCCAACTTCCAGACCAATAAAATTTTACAATCCAACAGATTAGAAATTAACTTGCCTTCATCGTTGCAAGGATGTAAGGCTTTTGTACTTGCTGTTAAATGTCAGTGTCCTAATAATTCCCTTACATATGTTTTTTTTTTTTCTACCTTCCTCCTCCAGGAATTACTAGCAATCGGGTTTATTTAAACTTTTTGATTATTTAAACTTCTGACTAACGTGTTGGATCTGATGTAGAATATGTAATTTAAACATGATGAAATAATTTATCTGTACATAAAGACTTTGGTTCTTTTCAAATTGTTGGTGGAAACAACAGATAAGCACTGTTTTTTTAATTGATGGGAACAACAGATAATCACAAATCCTATAGCAAATGGGAAAACAAATGCTATGGCAAGTGGCCTGCTATGGCATAGTGCGCTAAAGCACTGTGATGTTTGCCGGCGAATTATAAAATATCTGATTTGACTTTTGATAAAAATTTGGCAGTTAACAATGTCTTTTTAACTGAACTTCTGATTGCATTCCTACCCAATTCTTATTTTTTAAATGCAGAAAGTATCTGGTTTTGAATATTTTTTAGCTTTGTGACGGAGTCCACGGAAAAGATTATTTATTTGTTGTTTTTGTGGTGCTGTGGATGGAACGCAGGGAACCCTGGGTAAGTGCTCTACCACCAAGCCGTGCCCACAGCCCACCAAAGATCTCATTTAGTGGCTCTCAGCATGGCATCACTTATGGGCTCCAGCCTTCACGGATTGATTGACCTATTAGCTGTTTCTAGTCACATTCAGGGAGCCACTCATGTAGATTACAAATGGTAGTCAAATATTTTTTATGCTTAAACTTATGGACACCAAAGGAGAGTGATTTATTCCTAAGGTTACATATGTTTCAGGATTGGAAAGCCAGAAATATAATTAATGCAAAGTTATTAAAACAATTTAAAACTCCATAGTTACTTGAAGATTACAATGGGGCTTCTCCTCCAGCATTTGAAAAAAAAAATATCCTGACAGAAGCCATGTCAAACACAGTAAGCCTGTAAGAGGCCTCTGGGGGCATAACAAGAAGCCCTCAGAAAACTGGGTCAACCCTTGAGGATGAACTTGGTGGTCTGGATCATCCATCCATTCCGTGTAGGATATGGGGTATCTTAGGATGCATAGAAGGCATCTCTAGGCATACATCACGAACAAAAGAAAGATAATAGGCGCTGGGCGTGGTAGTGCACAACTGTAATCCTAGTACTTGGGAGGCCGAGGCAGGGAGATCTCAAGTCCAAGCCCAACCTAACATTGTGATTCCCTGTATGAGCCTAATGCAAGAAATGCCCCATGGGGGTAGCTGCCCACCTAGCTGCTTGTGCCTCCCCCTATATGCAGAGCCCTACAGTCCACATGGGCTCAGCTGCTGGTGTTAAATCCACCACTCTGCCCGACCTGCAGGAAGGAGTGCTGGCTCTGCCTCTGACCAACGGTGAAACCTGCACATCTCTTCCAGAGGGCTGTGTTGGAATAGAGGGAGGCACCCTTTGGATGGGCAGAGCCCACCTGCTATCCCTTCTCATCATCATGACAAGAAAGAGCAAAGTCAAAGATGCCCAGGATGAGAAAGCGGTGGTAAGGCTGAGTGCCAGGATGAGTGCCAGAGAGGGGGACAGCAGGATGCTCTCTAAACCTGTGCTTCTGAAACCAAAGCTGAGGACCCTGCATGGCCGACGGCAGCTGTTAACAGGGAAAAAGAGGGAGGGATATGGCAAGGAAGGGGGCTGCCTCGCAGGACACGCAGGTGCCGCGGTCCAAACGCATGGAGGTGCCTTAAAAACCAACCTACATAAAAATGTACCACGTTTTCTTTACTTTTAAAGGCAGTTTTCTTCAGGAAAGAAAAAGATGACTAATAGAATATGTCTCAGGAGCAGGACCACAGTGCAGAGAACAGGGGTTTTATGCTTAGGGTGTGTGTGTGTGTGTGTGTGCGTGCGTGCGTGCACACACATGTACTGGAAATTAAACCCAGGGCCAGGGTCTTCACACTGAACTACACCTTCACCCTTCCTGTTTTTTTTTTTTTTTTTTGTCTTTTTACTTTGAGACAGGATCTCATTAAGTTGCTAGGTTAGGCTCTGGCTGAGATCCTCCTGCCTCTACCTCCCACATGCTGGGATTACAGTTATGTACCACCAGGCCTGCCTCCTATTATCTATCTTGATTTATATTTGCCTTACTTATATTTTGGGTTTCTCAAATAAAAGAAATCATGTGACACTTAAGCTTGTATGTCTGATTTATTTCACTTCCATTATGACTTCAGGTCTCCTCTTGACGCTGAGGAGGAATTCTGTAACATTCACACCTGCCTACAGCGGTGCAACTCTCCGGTCAGGAGGAGCAAAGCATGCCATCCTTTGCTCCTCCCCTTGTGTCACCTGTGTGGGCTTCAAAGGCTCTGGTTCCCTGAAATAGTGCAGGAGGCCACACATGCCTGGTGACAAGCTTGAGAAAAATTCTTACACTATGTCCTGAGTGTGGGACACACTGCTCTATAACTGTTTACTGTTCCAAGCACCAAAGGCAAACTTCATCAGCTGTTATGGTGACTTAGAGTTTCGACGGGCTTTTGCATGACCTCTGTTACCTTTTTCTAGCTCCTTTCTAGAGAAGCTTCAGAGTTGTCAGTTGTTACCATTTGTTGCTTCTGCCCACTAGAAACAACATCACTGTTTATGAAGAGATCTTTAATGAAGCTTGGATTCTGTCCCACTTAAGAGAAAACAGAAAGCATTCCTTCTGTGAAGATAATGAAGATGCTTTATACTACGGCCTCCAGCAAGTTTTATAGGTTTACTTTCACATCTGTCTTTAGTTTACCTGGAAGTGATTTTTATGAACAGTGGGAGATAGGCATCCAATTGGACATTTTTCACCTCTACTAAGGAAATTATTCTTTCCTCAGTGACTGGCCAGTTTCTGTAAGTTGTGCTATACCTCTGTGGGCTCCATTCTGATTACTTGTTAATTTGTCAAGCCTTGTGCTTGTGTCACACTATAGCCTGGGTATGATTTATCCCAAATTCATGAGACTGGAACTATTTTGGATTTTGAAATATTTGCACGTATATTCCTAGATATCTTGGGATGGGACCCATGCCAAACAGGAAATTCATTTCTATTTCATAAATAACTATGCTCATAGCCTGAAGGTAATTTTACACTGCTTTAAGTGTGTCTATATTTTGATTGTAACCTGTTACAGGATGACAACTGTGGAATTTTCCACTTGTGACATCATGTCAGTGCTCAAAAATTTTAGATTTGGGGGCATTTAGGATTAGGGATATGAAACCTATAGCATAATTACTCTGTTTTAGAAAGACTTCCTGTCTCATCGTATAAACCCACTCATTCTCTAACACTTCTTTATTTTTCTTCTTCAGAAATGCCCTGACTTTTTTTACCTATTGTTTCTTTCACAAAACTATTAGAGTCAAGTTGCTAAGTCCTATATCAAACAAATAAATAGAAATGAAGAACCTATTTGAAATTTGCAAGATTCACATTAAATATAGATTAATCAGGGAATAATGACTTCTTTATGGTCCTTCTGCCCACAACAGTTTCTCCATTTATTTGGTACTTTAAAATGTCTTTCAATAATGTTTTATAATTTTCTCCAAAAAAACAAAACCAAAAACAAACAAAGAAACAAAAAAAGAAGCAACAAGAAATAGAAGAAATACTACAGAGAATAATTTTTGACTTGAACAATGGCATAAAAATCATAAGCCTGCCCCCTGCCCCCAATCACTGACTTGAAATTGAAAATTAGTAGTTTCTAAATTTGAGTAAAACTTATGAGGTCTGCCATGCAATTTCTTTGTGGGGCAGAGGAATTTTTAACATTGCATTGTGTTGTTTTTTTCTACCCATCTTGGCTTTTGCACTAGATTTTCAGCTCTGTCAGGTTCCTTTCCAGTCACATTACTCAGACCTTTTGCCAGACTACAGTCAAATAGCAGTTGTCCCACAAATATCTATTTAGCCCCAAAAGGAGCCACGATAACCAGGCTACTATGCTGTTCATTTTAATTTTTAAAGGCTGCTACCCAAAGTCACATGTGATTGAAATTCAAGGTCCAATGCACACACTGAGAATGAGACTTCCAGATGTCAGACCTTTGTAAAGACAGGAGGAAAGCAGGCTGCAGTGGTTCCATCAGGACGGCAGAGATACGAAGTCGGACTGTGAACCTGAAAAAGCAGAGACACATGGATCAGATTCTAAATATATAAATTGCTGAAAAGATGGGCTAAAGAAAGCTTTCATTACTGGGATGGCTCCACTTGAATGAAACAAGTGAATGAGAGTATTGCCATACATCATTCTCTGGTCTCCTCTTACACTCCAGACACTGTTCCACTGCCTCAGTTCACATCTGCCACTCTTCTCTGTTCAAAAGGATATTCAAGGTAAAAGCTCTCCAGGTCCCAGGGGATCTACAAGCTTTTAAATGCTATTACCAAATGGATTTCTGTGTGTGGGACTTCCGCAGGGGTCCTTTGAGAAGTTCTTACAGACATTCCATTTTATTTTTAAAGTCTGGATGCATTGAATCAAAAGCATAAGCTGTTGGCAGTAGAGGATAAAGCACATGATCAGACCTCTATCTATCCTATTTTTAACTTGTACTCTTTCAAAAAGGGTCTCAGGAAATGAGGGGAAAAGGGATCATTTTTATTCTTCATGTGCCAAACAAAGGGATGAAATGGGATTCATTTCTGGGGAAATACATACACTTGAGAGTAGTAAATGGAAACTGCTTCTTTGTACACAATTATTTTTAAATAATTTGGATTTATTCACTTCTATAAATGATTATTAGCATATTAGCCCAAAATGATGGTGACCTGTTATAATGTATCTAAATATGTTACAGGACATGGTGGAATATGCTGTCAGGGCTATAGAGATGCTTAGTCAGTAATGGACCTTATTCATTTTCCCTGGAAAACTTCTTACTGACTTGTGAATCAGGGGTCTGGGTCTCATTTTTCACTGTCTTCTGATGTCCAAAGAATACAGAAACATTTTTATTGCATTTGCTTTGTGCCAGACATTGTTTTAAGTATCATGTGAAGATTAACTCACTGAATCTTTGTGACAACCTGGTGAGATAGATAGCTTTGGTCATCTTCATTTTATAGGTGAAGAGAACAGGCACAGAGAGGTTACATTACTTACTCAAGGTCCCTCAGGTGGTTGAGCTGAGATTGGGACTCAGATAATCTGGGTCCACAGTGTTAACCTTCCTACCACATACAACAATAAACCTGCAACAATAAAGTGATGGAGTTTCCCCAAGTACTTTATTCTCTCAACGGTAAAAGTGGGACACATTACCTTCCATTTAGTTTTGCTACATGAAACTAAAATCATTTAAAATAGGCCTCTTTACATAATTATAGTATTTACATCTATAGATATAAGCGTTTTTATGTTTTAGGCTTTAATAAATTTTGTCATATTCAACATGCTTCATGTGTAGATTTTCTATTTCTCAGACTACTTTATAAATTCTTTGGGAAGGGAGCTATATTAGCTTCCCTGTTGTAGGCACACAGAACCCAACACCCACAATTTAAAAGAAGAGGTTTAATTTGACTCAGAGTTTCAAAACACTCAGTCCATGGTCATCTAGCTCCAATGGAGAAACATGGCAAGAAGGGTGTAGTGAAATAAACTGCTCAAATCCTGGTGGCCAGAAGGCAGAACAGAGGAACAGTGCTAGCTAGGAAACTAGCTGAGGACCATATACAGTACCCAAAGTCACACTTCTATGACCCATCCAGAAACACCCAAAAGTGTATGCCACCAAGTTCCCAGGCAGATCTCAAATCTGATCAAGGTGACATTGTACCCTAACTTTCACAAGACTGGAGACTTTTTTTTTCTTCCATGAAATGTCTAGTGTGGTGCTTAGCATCTAAAAAAATACTTTTCAATATGTAAATACCTAAAAGAAATTTCCTCTGATTTGATCAAAGGGATTTCTACAATTTTACTCTGATTTAGAGGTTTACACACAAGATTTACTATAAAGGCCATCTCACAGTAACTTATACTGGCTGATTCTATTCTTTTATGAACCCAAATGCTTTTTTCTGCATATTATAGAGCATGTATCATGCACTATGAAGGCTAATGAAAGGAGGATGATATTTATAAAACATACAGTATATTCATATACATATATATACATACATTCACATTCACGTAAAACATACATGATATTCATAAAACATACAG
The DNA here is from genome assembly GCA_004027455.1 of Hydrochoerus hydrochaeris. Classification (NCBI taxonomy): domain Eukaryota; kingdom Metazoa; phylum Chordata; class Mammalia; order Rodentia; family Hydrochaeridae; genus Hydrochoerus; species Hydrochoerus hydrochaeris. The sequence goes on from PVLA01000277.1 coordinate 617,732, forward strand.
CTAGGAATAAACTTAGATTTCAAAAATTAGAAAATCTCTTTTATAAGTATTCTATATAAAGACAATCAACATGTCAATGATTTGGGTACAATGATTTTCTAGTTTATAAAGGAAAAAAGTTTGTTGCTTACAAAGTGAATTTGCTATAGTTACCTCTTAGTAGCTTGCATTATTTTTTTTGGAAAAAGCTATTTTACAATGAAATAAAAGTAGGGATTAAAAAAGTCCAGTAAAGCCTAGGAATCTGAATTTTTTTCTTTCTAGCTTTTAGGAATGGGAAAGATTTTTGTTGGTATGTGGGCTTTTCCTGTCTTTTATTTTTGTTTTATTTATTTTTTCCTACCTTTTAAAATGATCTAGTGAATTTGCTGAATGGAAGAGAGTACATAGGTGGAGGGATGATCAAATAATTAGCATTAAAGCAAATTCCATTTTAACAGAAGTTCCCAAAGCAAATGTGAAAGCTGACTAACTGGTGCTTCGGCTTTCATGAAAGATTATTTTTTAATGGACTAAAGGGAATTACCATTTTTCTTTCTCCAAGTTGTGTGTTCACTTGAAAATATTTCAAGGGAGTATGCTAGTTAGAATAAAGGCGGTATTCTTAACATGGAGCAGTTAGCTAATGAATTCAGCTCCTGGTCCACTTGGGCCTGAGGCACAATTACCTGTTGAACAGGGACAGATAAGGGTTGAATCACAGCTGTGGTCACTCCTGTCTTTGGAGATGATGATCCTATTGTCAAGGAAACCGAAGTTGTTTTCTTTTGAGCTCTGAGAAATAGAAATGCAAGTGTTCAGTTAGAATTTTATTTTGAGCAGTATTATTTTTTGAAATATATCTACAACGAGGTTTCTTTTTGTACACTTAATCTACTTCAACTGCATTTGTTTCCGAAAAGAACTCATAATCAACAGCAAGAATAGTTGTGGTTAGCATATGTGTAGAATGTATTTTATAGACACTTAGCTAAATAGGAACATGGATAAAAGAAAAGTAGCTGGAGGCAACTCACTTACTGCTAAAGGTTGCAATGTGTTCATATTTATCATCTTGAAAGAAAATAAGATATTTGGAAAAAATCTAATCTTTATAAGCAAGCATATATTTAAAATCTTTAGGGTTAAATTCCGGTATTTTTCTCAAAGCTTTGGTTATCCTAAGTGTAGCAGCTTGTTCTTGCTTCAGCAGTACATATACTAAGTCCAGCAACTGATCTTTGCCTTGGTTTCTAACCTTGTTGAGAGTACCTTAGAATTTTTGGCTTTTTAAAATGCATAAGTATCAGTGAAGTGTAAAGAAAAGATGAAGAAGAATCAGTTTCAAGCCCCTTCACTGCCAACCATCTGACTGTACAGAGTTGACTAATTCCTGTGACTCCACTGAACTTGAGTTCTGTCTCATAACAGGAGTGGTAAAGTACGTGATCTTATCAGGTTCCTTTGACATTTGTGATGATTTGATGCTCAGGGGATATAACTTTCTAAAGTTTATGCATTACTCTGCTATTATTTTAACTGTGCATATGAATGTCGTATAGTCATTATTTGATGTTCATATATGTGGAATGGTTAATGGATTAGCATTTCGAATGGCTGTAACTGCGACACATGTAGGAACATAGACATTTTTAGCACATCTCAATATTGATGGAGTTTTCCACCTTATTCTGATCCATTTTATTTTTGCAAGATAATCAAGATACTGATGTTTTCTTAATTCCTCTCCTTAAAAGAATAACTAAATTTTGTGATTTTTCAGGTACAGGGTTTAACTAGACATAGATTTTGTCCACATGGAAATATATTTCTGGCCTACATAGATATTTTCAGTACTCATTCACATTTTTGTAATAATTTAAGTGATTTTTTTCTTAATGTGACTGTTCTTTTCATAATCAGCAAGATGGTTTTCTTTGAAAACAACATTGGACATAGTTTTTGCACAGTCCTGATTCAATGTGAATTTTAAAGTTCAAATTTGTAAGTTAAACATTGTGTCTCAGATTCAGATCTTGATCTCTGATGGACAACATGTGACTTCATACCTCAACAATCCTGCTGCCATTCTCTATTATATAATTACTTGATAGAACTATAGACACTTACTGTGGCATATCTCCAACTTTAGATTTGAAAACCAAATTTTCACTGTCAGAATCTGTTGAACTGGCTCCTGCAGAAACATTAAAAAATAGTGATAAAATTAATCTATCAGTATTATCTACAATCCTTCTAAAGAGTAATTTCTTCATTTTTAAACAGTACCATGCAAAGTCTTACTTTTGACTTAAATACACAACAGAATGGAGAATGCTCTGGTCCATATTGTTTTTATTCCATTTCTTCAGAAAACCATTAAAAAAACTACTATAAGAGGTTTCTTCAAGTCAACATGCTTTTAATGTCACATTTATTATTAGTTTCATTTTTATCACTTTGGATATCACAACTATCCTTTCACCTGGTTTAAATCTATTAAGTAAATATATGTGAGTTTTTACATGGAAAACACCCATGGTTTTCACTTTAACCCTAAGAGACCATATGGTGTGGGTTTATGAATGTCTTTATTACTTGTTAATCAGAAGATACTTTTTGACTCTCGGGGAAATTCAAGCGTGACAGTGGCTTCATTCTGAAATAAGAGGGTCTATAATTTTGGATTCATACCCTCCCAAATTGATTTATATCACTACTATTCCTGAATTAAGAATTCTATAAGATTTTTAGTCTGAAAGAAAACTATATTCAGACTTTAGTGTTTACATTTTGAGTCAAGAGATTTTAAGTGGCAGATTTGAAGTAATTGCAGTGGTTAAAAACATATTCTTGATGTTTCTAAGACACATTTCATTTGAGTTATTTGAATTATTTTGTAAAATATCTTCTTACAGAAAAGTAACTAAGTATCTTGGAATTATATAATAGTTAATTCAGGAAATTCCTAAATACAGTGTAACCTATGCTTGTTGCATATTTTTCAGATAAGTTTAATACATTAACACACAATTATTTATGCCCACATTTGTACAAATGCATTCACATTCTATGCCTCGCAGTTCACACTCTTCTAATTGCTTTTGCCCGTCACCAGTCCACTGAGAATACATAAATTTGCTTCATTCTCTTGGATGGCTGTCTAGAATTTCTTTCCATGACTCTACTGCAACATGTTTCTTAGCCTTTGTTGCAGTTGAAAACAGTGAAGCTTAGGTAATTGCTGGAATAATTGCTCTTTCCCTTCCTGTTAACCCCTATAGCAACCACTGGGTTACAGGTTTTCTTTTCCTAGCTCCTGGACTACAACAGCCTCTTATTTTGTCTTCCCATTTTTCTCTATTACAAATTCATCTTTGTCTTATGTTGGGTTAATTTTCATAGAGCACACCTTTCTTGTTAAAGAATTAAATGATATACGAGTCTACTCAGTAAGTTAGAATTTCCTGAATCTGTTTCTACTGGTAGTTAGTTATATTGTTCACTTTCCTAGGATTTGCCTACCCAGTCTTTTCTTGATATTGTATCTTTTCAGATTACCCCAGTCATTTTTCTGTGCTGTGTTCTTTGTGCTCCAATATTCTTGTTTACAGCTTGCACATAATGTATCACATCTACTAGAAAATTATTACCATTCTGAGAACTGAGGTGGAGTTAGGAAGGAAACTACCAATTTGAGAGTATTTACTATTTGCCTGGCAGTCTGCTAGGCTCTTTAATCTTCTGATTATTACAATAACGAACCTCACTAAGAGGTGAGTTAGATCCAATACATAGACAGGAAAATTGAGTAACCAAGTGGTTAGTTAATTTGCATGAGGTCACATAACCAGAAGGCAGGAACCACACTCATGTGTTTCAAACCCGTGGTCTGTGATTTTTTTCCCTGCCCCTGAAGACTTTCAGGTGCTGTGTATCTATATTCCACAAGATGCTTAGATTTGTTCTTACTCAGGGCAGAGGCCTTTGGCTTCTGCTAGAATGAATGTGTGGAACAGGAGAATTACAAAGCTTGTTTGGGGACAGGGAGTGGACTGTGTGTACAGAGAAGATCAGTCCACTGGTGAGGCAGAGCGTGAGAGATGTCTAGAAACACAGGGTTGACACTGAGACAATAAACTACAATAAAGAAGACAAATAATAAATAAACTCCAACAAAGAAAATAAGTGGTGAAGTTAACTGTGCAAGATTAACAGAGGCCATAAATAAAAGAGGGCAAAACAAAGAATAAACCACTCTTTGTCCACTTTGTTATGCACAAAGAGAGGTTTAACTATGGTGAGGAGAAGGGACTGCTGAGCAGGGGACCACAGGAAGCATGGAAAGGTAAGGAAAAGGCCAATTTAATTGGAATCATAAAGATGCTTCAAAGAAAGGGAGGGGTGGTAGGAGTCCTTTGGAAGCTCCTGCATGCATGCTCAATGTGGCCAGGAAAATTGTTATTTTTAATCTGATTTCAAATATTTAAATCACTGAAAAAGATCTCAGATGCCCTCTATGTCACACATCACTCATGGACTGGGGACGTAGCTTAGCGGCAAAGTGCTTGTTAATCATGTGCAAGGCCTGGATCCCATGTCCAGCACCAGAAAGGGGAAAATAAGTCATTCTTGCTCCTTTTCTCCACATGATTTTTAGAGAAAGGAAAAGGGTTTTTTAAAAAAAGTTGTGTCCCTGGAATAAGAATACATTTGCTAGTTTCTGTGCACCTGTCTAGCCCTTGTGAAATCTCAATGTCACCTTACCTCTCAGGTGTCCAAGCAGCTCTGGCAGAAGGCAGATCAAATCCTCTGGTCAGTGCCACAAATTCCCTCTGCTGCCCTCCCCTCCTCTGCCCTCAGGCGGTTCTCCCCTCCTCCCCTCAGCCACCCTGAAGCCCTCGTCATCTGCCCTGCACCTGAAGCCAGGAAAGAGGAACGGTGATGACACCGCTAGATGTCTGTGAGAGAATAGGTCACGCTAAAATACAGATTAAAAACAGGATGCAGAAGAGTCTATAAAGCAAAATAGATACACAGGTACAAGATTATTTTAAAATAAGCAATGCAAAGAGAAGCCCAAGTTGGGGCCAGAGGTTTAGCCCAGTGGAATAAACACCTGGCAAGTGTGAGGTCATCAGTTTGATCCTCTGTACCAAACAAACAAAGAGTACCTCAAGCTCTATGCCTTGGGTCCTCTCACTGTTTTCACAAGTTCCCCAAATCTAGCAAAAACAAATGTGTGCTTATATATCTAACTGCTATAGGAGGCATCTTGGTGGTCCTGCATCCAGGGCTTTACCTTGTTGCGATCAGCAGGAACAATTGTTCATTTAATATCACAGCTTGTTTCCAAATGCCACTTACAGGGCTCCTATCACCCAGAACCCATAAGCAGGAGCTGGTAACCAGCATGATGCTTCTGCATGGCTCCCCAACTCCCTATATTTTCTTTGGCTGCCCTGCCCACCTCTCTACCAGATCTAAGTCTAAATCGTCTTTATTCACAATGTCTGGTTTAATCCAGCTCCCTTTATTCCTCATTTCAGGGCCAACTTCCCACTCTTCTTGCAAACTGTTAAAACCAGAAAGATTTGTATAATCCATTTTACAATCACAGGAGGAGGTAGCGGTGGAGAGTTGACCTGTCTGTGTTTATGTCACACGTTTATCTTTCCTATTTATATTGTGAAATTGAGACTCACTGCCATCTAGTCCTTGAGGGCACTCCCCTCCTTATCTAGTATATGTATATATATATGACCAGGTATCATTTCTTTTCCCATTTTCAAATACTTCACATCTTATTTTCTCTCACATAATCTATTTTTCTTTCATATACTATTTTCATCTGCATAAAAACATGCTCTTAGTAACTCCTGCCTGAAGACAAACCGCAAACAAAACAAAACAAAACAAGACAAAACACAAAAAAACAAAACAAAACAAAAAAAACAACAAAAAAAACCATTTCATGATCCCAGATACTGGCCCACATCTGTGCTGATGATTAAGCAAAACTTCCCCAATGAGTATCTAGTATCAGTTATTTCTGCCATGTTTTGCAAGCTGTCCTTAACTCATTCCATTTGGTTTCTGGTTCCTTCTCACATTCCCAGTCCTCTCTTGCTAAAGTCACCAGTGACACCCATAGTTGCTAAATCCAGTGGTTTCTTCATTGCCTTCGTCTGACTGACTTCTCAGCAGAAGGGGACACAACCAGAAACCCCTCCCTACCACACCAATTTCCCTTCCTTCCCTTAACACAACTCTGCCTGGCTTCTCTCCCACCCCAAGGGCTCTGCCTTCTTACTCTCTTTGCTGGAAACTCCTCTTTTAGATGCGCCACAGGTGGAAAGGTTGCAGGCTGAAACTTGGGGTCTTCTCTCTTTCCCACCTCCTCTTTCTCCCTGGTTAGCCTGTCTGGTACTATACGTATTCCCACAGCTTTAGCTATCATCTATGTCCAGATGCTCATATCAAGTTTTCTTACTCTGGGCACTAGACTATGCTCATGTGACCAAACACTGACTTATTACATTCCCTTGACTATCCAGACAGGGATTTGAAATTTATATTCAAAGAGCACTTAATCCTCCAAACTCCCAATTCTATTCTTCCCTAGTCTCCCCTGTTTCAGAGACTGGCAATACTATCCACACACATGGTAGGACCACAGCCCATGGGGTATTCACACCTGCTGCTTCCTTTCCTGTCACCATGACATCTAAGCCATTGCAGGATTCCAAGAGCCCACTTCTGAATTCTCTCTCCCATTTACATGTATCCTCCTAGAACCCCATTCTTTTCCCTCTCTGTCTTGCTGCAATAGGCTTCTAACTCCTTAAGGTTAAACCAAAGCAACAGGCTAAAATACAAATTAGAAGGGTTGGCATTGTCACTCAGTGGTACAGCACTTGCCTGGCATGTAAAAGGCCCTGGGTTTGATCCCCAGTGCTGCAAAATGAAGCAGCAAACTTTAGCAAACAAATGCCCTCGTCTTCAAATGTGGCTTTGTGGTTTAAAACCTCCATAATTTGCAACTTGATTTAGAATCCAGGCCAAATGCTAACAGTGACCAGAAGGCCCCTTGGGTCATTCCCCTCCCCATGATGCTGCGGCTGACCTGGAGGTCCTTCTGCTCCTTCTGCACATGTGCTTTCCCTCACCCGGGGCCTCTGCATTGACTCCTTGGGTCTGGAGCACCATTTTCCCAGTCTTTCTTGTCTGGGTTCTGCCCTTAGATCAAATGTTATCTCTTCAGAGTGGCTCTCCTGATCAACTTCACAGACTTGCTGGTATTTGGGATGATTTAGGGTTTTACTGGCTCGCTCTCCTCTTCTGGTGTCATTTAGCTACCTCATTTACCGATGTGTTCTTCATGGCTGAACCACTGCCCGCCATATTGTAATCACCCAATATTTACTTCAGGATGGAGCAAAAGTACTCAGTTATGTTCCTTGAAAAATGCTGTGTTCAAATCCTAGATTACGAGACCAGATGAGAGCAAGGGTAATAGTGGCCCCGGTCATAATGAGTTCACTGGCATTTTACACTGCAGCTGCAGAGGTTAAGTGTCAGGGTGGGACTGCTTTGTGTGCGTGTAACCCACGCGTGCCTGCCATTTTGGTCATTATTCAACTGCTCTAAACTTCAGTTTCCCTAACTAAACAACCAGATGACTTTGTAAGGACCAAGTGAGGTAATCCACATAAAAATGAAGAATATCATTCGGCTCCTACTTAACCCTATATGAATGCTAGCAATTGTTCTTAAGCTATGATTTCTTTTGTATTATTGTAAAGCTTTGCGCACAAGACAGTAGAATCAGATAGTTTCCAACCAGCAAATTGTTAAACTTTTACAGTAGGTTTTGTTGATATCTAACATTTTGTAGGAAACTTCCTACCTTCTCATAGACCCTCAGTGTCTGTTTGCTGATGTAGTAACAGCAACATGTTTGAGGAAGCAACTCAGTAGGAAGATGCCTGAATCTAACTTAGTGCTGGAATTAGTAAGTAAAAAGACTTATTACCTTGAGTCATAGCATGATCCTGAGAGTGCATCTCTCTCATTGTTTCTAGGGATTAAAAATACACTAAACTTCTTATTAAAAGTTATTATCCGTATCCAGGTAATAGAACTAGGTTGCTGAAGCACTTTATGCTAGTTTTAAAAAAAGGTGAGCCTGCATGTTTTTTTATTCTGGTCTTGCTCAGTTCTTTTAGCCTCCCTTCAACTTGTCCAAAGCCACATGCAATCTATCTTAAGCCTCAGAACCTGAGGCTGGTTTGTTAAGTAAGTGTAGTGGTATTGTGGAGAGACGGAGTACTTGAGGTGCCACCCACACACTGAGAAGCTCACCCTGCTGGCTCCAATAGCAGCTCTGAGGCTTCTACTTAGAGGAACTACATTTAATTAAAAAAATTAAAGATCAAGGTTCTTAGCATTTTGGGTTCATCAGAGTTAGATAATGAAATTGGTTTCAGAGGTAGAGAAATATTTCCTTTTATTATATGTAAACTAAGTATAGCTTATATATCTTATAATTAACTTTCTAGGTACTTTTGTATTTTTATAATATATAACATATAATGTATAATACTGTACAGTATATACATAGTATAATTTATTTTCTACCACTTAAAACATTACTTATCCATCCCTGCTCTTAGATTGGGAGCTCCCTGATATCCAGAGCCTGTGTATCAACCATATTAAATTATACTCTGTAACACTTAGTAGGATCTTAATAAATGTTGGTTGAATTGAAAGAATATTACTTGATAGGATATTACTTAAATCTATTGTGACCTCATTTAATATCTATAATGTAGAAGCAGTAAACATTCCAAAATTCACCACATTTCTAATATGCTTGCAATCAAATAAAACATTTTATTTTAAGGTATTCTACTTAAACTGGGGTTAGGGTTCCAAGATTTAGCTATTACTACTTTTCCTACTGTAAAGAGTGGTATGCATGTATCAATGTAATATTATATCTTTAACTCTTTGGGGAAATACCCAGAAGGGGAATAGCTGATTCAAATGGAATTTCTGATTTTTGTTATTTGAGGAATGTCCATGCTGATTTTCATAGTGATTATACTAATTTACATTTCCATCAAAATGTAGAAGGGTTCCTTGTTCCTTCAGCCTAGCTAGTATTTGTTATTATTTGATTTTTTTGGGGGGGGTGATGGCCATTCTTTTTGGATCAGATAGACTCTCAGGATTGTTCTAATTTGCATTTTTCTAATGGCCAGCAATGTTCAACATTTCTTCATGTACTTATTGGCTACTTGTACTTCTTCTGTGAAGTGTTTATTCATTTCACTTGCCCATTTTTTGACTGGGTCTTTTACTTGGGGGATCTAATTTTATTGAAATCTTTATATATCCCTGATATTCACTCTTTGTCTGAGGAATAGCTGTCCAAAAATTTTTCCCATTCTAGAATTTATCTTTTCACTTTGTTGGCTGGTTTCTTTGCTGTGCAGAAGCTTTTTAATTTGATGTGATGCAATATGTTGATTCTTGGTACTATTTCCTATGCAACCAGTGTTCTGTTTACAAAATCTTTGCCTATGCTTATGACTTTAAGAGTTTTCCCTATTTTATCTTCCAGAAGGTTGTTTCTGTTTTAACCCTTATTTCTTTGAACGATGTTGATTTTAGTTTAGTGCAGAGTTAAAAACATGAGTCTAGGTTCAATTTTCCACACATAAATAGTCAGTTTGCCTACTACCATTTTTAAAGAGGCTATCTTTCCTACAGTGTTTAGTACATTATTTTTTTGAAATTATTCCTATCTAGTGATTATAAGTTCATAGTACATTTAGCAAGAATAATGGAGGCTTAACAAAAGAGGCATAGTTCTAGAATTTAATGAAAATGAACACATTTAAAAATATTCAGTTGCTTAACATTCCCATGAATGATTTTCTAAATCATTTAAAAGTTTAACTTCAGATAAAACATTTCAATTATGTTCCCATGCTTCATTTACTTGAGAAAGGAAAAAAAATAAGTTTGATATTTTGAATTTTAAATAAATTAACGCCCATGTAACAGACACATTTTAGATGAAAAGGAATGAATGTTGACATTAGACACAGCTGATCGGTGCCTAAGTGTCAGAACCATTCAATTTATTCAGCTTTTCAGGAGAAATGAGGTTTGAATCGCAATAGTATCATGCTTTTTGCATTGGAAAGACATATTCTCAAGGCTCCCTGCAATGGTCCTTGGGTTTCAGGGCCATCGGTGCTCTTTTCTCTGGCATCCCTCCTTACCTTCAATGAACACCTCGGCAGAAGTTGTGTCTGAGCCGCTGGGGTTTGTAGCCAGACAGGTATAGCGGCCCGTGTCCTCCTCAAAGGCCTCCGCTATGGTCAGCGTATGGAGGTCTCCGCCCTCACACAAGATTTGGATGTCGGGAGTGTTGTGTAGCTCTTTCCCCTCACAGAACCACCTGCAGGCCAAATGGAGGTCAAAGGATAGGAGAGTAAGAGAGGAAATGGTGGTGCTTAAAAAAGAAAAAAAAATTAAGTAGAAACAAAAGGCTGGATGCTATTGCAATAAGATATTTGTCTGACAAAAGATCTGTGTCGATGTTAAGTTTCCTTCTAACATGGTCTCTTCATGTTAGACCATGAAATGAATGACTAGACAATTCCCGCAGGTTTTTCTTTGTCAAGCATCTTGCATATTTTATCAATTTGGAAATGAGGGATCTTGTTAAACTTAGACCATTTTGGTTACAAAAGTAAAAGACACTGAAACTCAGAGTGTCTTGTAAAATGTTCCATAATAAATGCCTCACGCATTTATTAGAATTTTATCTACTATTGTAGCTAAAGAAAAATAGAAAAGTAATATAAACATGATGTTCAAATATATCTAATATCTTTAAGGCAGCCCTCATTCGATTAAAAACAAAATCACAGGCTGCCGTTGATCCTCTGACCAGTTGATCAGCTGACCAGTGACAGATTTAATAGCTTCCACATTTCTGATGTCTACAGAACTTTGTAGCAGACCACCTTGGCTTGCAAGCTGTAGAGAGACAGAGCAGTTGTGCTGTAATTAATTCTTACTGCCTGCTCTTTTCTTTTCCCAAACAGGCAGGGCTGGGGGCCTGAGGCTGCAGCCTGCCAGTCTGTTTTAACACAGGTTTCTTCTCATACTCTTCTCTACTTTTTGTACCTCAAACTCTCAACAACATCTGATCACTTTTACATCAAAAATTCTTTCCCCCAAGTCCCCAGATGTGATGTATTTTTAAATAAATATGTGGAAATATGTCACAACTAGGCAAATTGAAGTCACCGGATCTTCATAGTTCATTTAGCTCTTATTTGCAACAGAGATTTTTCTGAGTCTAATCTTTCATAAAATTCTTTGGATTGGGCATCCTGTTGTGAAATTAGCCTAATTTTCTTTGTTTAGAGTAGCATAACATAGGTTCTTGTCTATATTTAATTTGAAAATAAAGTTAATAAAGCAATTAAGTTTGCTGATACTCAGACTATTAACCCAGGAAACAACACTGAAAATTAAATATGAGATACTCATAAATGGACAGATAAATGGGAATCAAGGAACAAAAAATAGGTGAACAACTGAGCAACTATGCAATGCAACACACACTATTTTGGAGGCAACTGAGAAGGGCAAAATTTCTGGATATTTTTTGATATTTGCTCTGAAGGATAAAATGTGGTTTTGTTTTCATAAAGGGTTGGAGAACTATGCAGCTTAGAACCACCTCCCAGTCTCTCTCTTCTTTTCTGTTCTCTTTTCAAAGCCATTAGTGTTCACTGAGATTTTTAATGTTTTTGTTTGTTTGGGTTTTTTTTTGTTTTTTGTTTTGCTTTTTGAGACAGGGTTTCACTATGCACTTCAGGCTGCCCTGGGCTCGCTTTGTAGCTCAGGCTGGTCTCGAACTTGCGAACGATTCTCCTGCCTTAGTTTCCCAAGTGCTGGGACTACAGGAGTGGGCTACCACACTGTGGTTTTACTCTTAACTGACCTCTCCTTTTCCAGTAAAATAAATTCTTTCTATATTTTTTTCATCAAACTAATGCTCTTGAACTTCTCCCCTACACAAATTAGCCCTTCAACTTCAGATCTGTCACTAAGGTCTTGCATATACTTTGGCCTTTGCCTTATTTTCTAACATTTTTCTGTACTAATCCTGTTTCAGTCAAAAAGTGCTAGGGTCTTATTTTTCCCTACATAGCCTGGAAGGCTTATTTGCTTACTTTCCTTTGCTGTACTTTCTCCTTGTTGGAATTCTTTATTTTCTTTTTCAATCTCATTTAGGAACCACTCTCCCTTAACTACAGGCAGGCTTTTTCAACAGATCAACTTCAGCTGAATATACATTTGTTGAGCATTTTCCAGAAGGTATTGCCTTACTTAATACAGGTGATACAATGATGCCTGCTAAACTCTGAGGAATTTGCATGTCTGTACTGCCCATTAGAGTCTTAACTTTCCAGTAATTAAAAGGGTAAAAAGCCAATATTAGAAAGAAAAATGAAGCATTAAATATACAATGAGGTTTAAGAGAAAGATAAGTTTCTTTTGGAGAATGTTCACCACAGAGAATCCTTTGTCAGCCTCACAAATGTAGCATCCTGTCCTCTAACTCAGTAAATTTATAGCCTGTGAGCCTGTTTTTACATGACTGTGTGAAGAACAGTTTATATCATTTTAAATACTTGGAAAAAAATCAAAGGAAGAGTAATATTTTGTGATACCAAAGATTATATAAAGTTCAAATTTCAGATTCCATAAATTTTTAAAAATAAAACCATGCCGATTAACACATTTGTCCATGATCACTTTGCCTTACAAGGCCAGGTAGAGAATAGTTGCCACATGCCACACTGCATGCTAGCCCAAAGCTCTAACTACATTTTTTTGAGAAAAAGTTCGCCTACTGTTGCTTTTTATTTCTCAAAGTATGACCTCGGATCCGCAGCTTTTTAGACATGCAGCATCGTGAACTTAACCCCCAAATCTACTGAATCAGTTCAGATCCCTCAGGCGACTCATGTGCACTGGGGAGTTTCAGTGCCAGGCTGATATCCCTGGTCTGCGCTAACCTGCACTCAGAATCCTGCCTTGGCATCTGTAGCCCTCACTTCTTTAACAGAGCAGCTATGCTCTAAGTTTTGTATCCCTGGTCTTTTGCACAGAAGTGTGCAAATTTGTATTCATTTTTTTTTGTTCTTCCCATGTCTCTTTAAAATTTTAACATTGGTTATTTAGCAATCAATTACTCACCACTTGGTGATCTCTTCTGTATGGTTTTCTTATATCACTATTGACACATAATGTATTTATGTCTTATTTCCTCATCTAGCAAAATCTACTACTTGATTACAAAAAAGATGCATTTAAAAATGTTTTTATTGATCCACAGTGCATTGCACATAGTTGGAAATACTTACCATCTCTCACACGTTACTTAAAATACGGTTCTTATGAAGAGATCTGTGGCCGAATGCATCTCAAAAATGCTAGATAATACATTTCAGTAGTCTTTGTTGATTACATTTCAGCTTTCTTATTAAAGACCCTGCAAGGTCCTGCAGAAACGAAATTTGCCTACTGTTGTCCAAGCTAGCATTTCCTAAACTAATTTGACCTTGACATTTTTTTCTCATTTAACAACTAAGGTGCTATATGAATTTTGCAGAAGGCTTTTGTAGACTGTTTATTCTTCACAACTCACTTTTGAAAAATAGTATAAGATGAATTATAAACTGAGTAATAATGATAATTAAATGGGTAAAAAGAAACCCCAGCACATCAAAATACTTAAAATATATCTTAATACTTGCAGAAAGACTAAGGTAATAAATGCATTTTCAGCAACAATGGTTTCAACACCTTGTCTTTGTCATACCCATGGTATTTAACTTTCTCCATTACACTGAAATTAGTTCTCCATGTGCAGTGCTTTTATATCTTACAAGAATGTAATTTTTGAGCCAGGCTTTTGCTAAATTTTCCAGGCTGAGTTTGTGCCTACAATCTTCCTACCTCAGCCTCCCAGAGTTCTGGGATTACAGGCATTTACTACCAAGTTTCAAAGTTTTAACATCACACACTGGATGGGAAATGTATGTGCTACATTCCTTCCTGTTAAGTTTCTTCTTTCTTTCTTTCTTTCTTTCTTTCTTTCTTTCTTTCTTTCTTTCTTTCTTTGTTTCTTTCTTTTGGAGACAAGTTTTCTCTACACCATTCTAGCTGGCCTTGAACTCACTATGTAGCCCACACTGGCCTTGAACTTGCAGTGATCTCCTGCCTCAGCCTCCCAAGTGCTGGGATTACAGTCATGTGCCACCACATCCTGCTGTTAAATGTCTTAAAGATCATAATTCCAACAGTTCCTTGACAAAGGATTCAAAATATGTAGTATTCTATAGGGAAGAAGTAGAACTCAGGCCTGTCAATTAAGTTCTGACCTCCTGAAATTCTGTCCATATTAAATTCTTATTGTTAGTGTAGTTTAGGAAAAGCAATGCTGGTGTAATGAACACAACTGTAAAGCATGTAAAATAGGACAGAGAACAGGTTTCATGAATGAATGGCAACAGGTAGTAACACTGTTCTATTCCTCTGTGATCAGAATGTTTTTTGCTAGTGAAATGGAAAGTCTCAGAAACCTCAGCATAGCTATTAAGGGAAACTATCAAGCAACTAAAGTTAAAATCAAAAATGAAACACCTTTGCCAAACTCAGCTTGGTCTGTCAGTAGAACACACAGCTTCTCTTTCGTCTAGACTTTCAAAATCCTTTCTGTTTACAGTGAGGTAAGCGGAGAGGGGAGGTGATTGAGAGGGGAGCATGTATGGAAGCTTATTCTGTGGTTAACAGAGTCTACTTCGGTAAAATTCTGCTTGAGGTCACCCTTAGACCATTGCTTAACCCAACTTTAATAGCTGAAAGCCATTTAGCTAGTAAATAGTACACTGGATAGCACATTGGAAAATTAAATGTTACGAACCTCGAATATGTGTCAACCTGAATCACACTTTGAATTTTCTACTATAAAATTATTAAAATAGGGCTGGAGATATGACTCAGTGACAGAGCATTTGCCTAGCATGACCAAGGCCCTGGGTTCAATCCTTAGCACCACAAAAACAAAACAAAACAAAACAAAACAAAACAAAAAAAACAAAAAAAAACCCTGTTAAAACATGTATGTAACTGCATTCTTCTAGCTGAAATGAAAAGTTGATATAATATTTGGAAACAGTGATAGTTCTTAAGCATTTATACAAATTCAAGTTAAGGAAAGTTAATATATCAAATGCCTATAATATGCAATTTTCACATGTAATTTTATTGTACTTTCACAACAACCTCATGAAGTCACTGCCATATTTTCAGACATAGGTAACTCTCATTTATCTATAGGAATGAAAAAGAATGAGGACAAATAAATCTAGATAAGCTTGAAAATTCCATTGTTCTCAATGCTGTTGGCTCTATCTTTCATTAAAATTTCTGCTATGGATATAAACATGTTTTAACAAAGTTTACTGATGCCTCTTTATTAATCTCTGGTGCAGCTGCTAAGCAGCTATGTAATCGCTACATAACAGGGAGCTCAGGGAAACTGGAGAAGTAAATCTTGAAAAATTTGTGTGCATGCCTCTTCAAAAGAATTGAGAGATGCTAATGGAGGAGTAAACCAGTTGGGACTGGCAGTCAGATTTCAAGGTCATAAACAGGGTATGAAAATAACTTTGTACTAATTTGAAATGAAATGGTAAGGGTAAGAAGCTATAGTCATGTTTGTTCATTTATTCATTGATCAATTATTTATACATTCTACAGGTAGTTTTATAGACATCAGCTAAACTGGATTTCTTATTGCATAATGCTAGTATTTGAAGCCAAAAGGGACAAAAGCTCAATCATAGGCATAGAAAATGATGGATGCAATACATCTAATGCGGTCAGGTTCTTCTATCACTGAATGCAAGGAGTCTTTTAAAAATCTTGGTTATAGGGGCTGGAGATTTAGCTCAGAGGCATAAGCACCTGCCTGGGAAGTGCTAGGTCATGAGTACAATCCCCATTACAGGAAAAAAATTTTTTGACTATGACTTTATGCTTAATCAATTAAAGTTTTCTTTGGATAGAAGACTTAAGTTGAAATTTATTCATTGGGAAAAAGGTAATGTTAATGCACTTAATATGTTTTGAATTTTCCTTTTTTATTCATAAAAGACTATAGAACATAGAAAAAGAAGGATTGTAATATTTAAACCTCTGTAAGAAGGGCTATTTATCCAATCCTGTGTTGGAATTTTAAGTCAAACATGTATGTATATATATATATACATTTTCCCCCTGGTTATATGACCTCCTTCCCCCCAGGATCTTCCAAACATTCCAGCTAAAAATGACATGATGCCAAAAAATGCAAGGATCATGTTATGGCACCAGCAGGATGTGAGTGGATTGAAATCCAAGAAGGTGTTTCACACAGAATAGTTCCATATTTAATTGTCCACTTTCTACATTTCAAGGTGAAGTGCAAGGAACCCTTGAGTCCTGTTTTTAGAAGACAAGATTGCATCTGCCACAGCCGTGGGTCTGCTTGGTTGGCGATCGGAGCAGGTCGGGAGGACAGCCAAGGCAGGAGGACGATGGCAGCTGCTTCTGAGCAAATGGTCGCCCCTGAAAACTCCCCACCATGTCCATTCCGGGTCAGCGTAAGAAAATGTAAAAATAACACCTCCCTGCGTTGCCTTCCTTTTTCCTTGTCAAAGGGCAGCAGGGCTCTGACCTGTGTGCTGGAGCTGGGAGATCCATCTGGGAATGCTCAGAGCACTCTTCATTCTCCAAGATAGGACTGTGAATGTTGACTTTTATGAGAATAAATTCAATTGATAAATGAGAAGAACCAACAACTACACTGACAAAGTGTAATATACACTTTCCAGTAAAATCTACTAAGAGTTCATGTTTTAAAAATCACGGATGGCATTACTTGGCTTATGAGTTAAGTGGTAATGTTATTCTAATACGATCATTTAGTAAGACATATGCATTTTATGAGTGACACTCTTTTTTTTGCAATTTTTATTTTATTGAACCACAACTATGTATCATGGAAATTTTCTGTGCACTTGTATTTTAAACATGTGGCTTTTAAAATGAAACAAATCTGACTTGTAAAGTTTATAAGTCTTCCTCAATGAATCTTGGCTAATACTTTCTAACTCTGCTAAGAAAACTGTAAATCATAGAAGCCATTTAATGGAAATAATAATGTGCTTACTAAGTAAAAACATTTAAAGACAGGGTTTTTATTTTCTAAGTCAGTTTATTTGTGTTCATGGAGAAACAAAGGTATGTTGAAAGATGTCTATTTTTTTCTTCACAACTTCACTGAGTTTTTACTTGCTGGAGAAATTATCTTCAAAGTGATGTCAAGGATAATTGCAGAATGGTAAATTGAACCTCCAGCTCCCCATTCTCCCAAAGTACAAAGAGTCACATGGCTTCATGGGCATCCATGCTACAAGAAATGTAAAGCGACTAGTTTCTTTAATGCCATTATAATGGAGATAAAGGATCTAAAGGATCGGAAAACCCTAGAGACATGAGTAGTTCAGTGGTTATATTCTCCAGGTGTTTTTCTCTTCAAGGAATGGCAGACTCTGCCATGAACTGGAGAAACATCAAAACTGCGTTGGCAAGTGAGGCTCAACTGGAATTTTGTTTATGCCTAAATGCAATAGGAGGCCATCTGCAAGTATTGCATTTCATACATCCTCAATTAAACATCAATTTTTATGGAGTATTTTTTGTCTTGTCACTAAAGATTTCTTAATTTTTTACATGTGTTCACATTAACCACAAGACAAACAATGTTTGTTCTGTCATGTGGATTTATAGGCAGACTGAAGTGAAATTAGTCCTTGTCTAAATTTACTGTAGCTATAATTTCATGACTGCTTAGCTTGAAGGTCAATAGCTAAATTTGTGTGGACAACAGATGTACTTTAACCTCATGATCCAAAGGAGACCAATAAATAGATGGGCTTTTTGAAATTCAAATCCCAAAAAATGATAAAATAGATTCTAAATCAAAACCAGGCTCATGTCTAGAGATTCTTTGCTCAATAATCACTTTATCTCCTAACAAAGAAAGATAAAAGAGGTTGGAATAACTCAAATAAAACTAAACTTTAAAAATGATTTTATCTTGTTTTGTTTTGCCCATGTATGGTAGTCTTGTGTCTGAACCTTATAAGCATGTAGATAATTAATCATAATCCTTACAGAAAATTATAAAAATACACAAATGGAATCTACACTAAATATTTATGTTGCCAGAAACTGTTCAAATTTTAGATTGCTTCTAATATTTTCCACACTGTTGTAATAGAAAGGAGCTAGGACTGGGAATCAGTAGCCATGGGTTCTCAATTTGCTAGGTCCACAGACCAGCCAAGGTGACTCTGGTCCATCCTTCACTCAGCTGGGGCTGGAATTTCCTTATTTGTGAAATGCAAGAAATGATCTAGACTAGCATTTCCTCAAATGTGTCCCCAGAAACTAGTTCTGCAGCAAGCTGACAGATAACATTGAAAAGATTCTTGTGGTCAAACAGGTTTACAAAACATTATGTTAAACAAAGTTAAATATTTTTCTTTACTACGAACTTCTTAGAGCTTTTGTTGTGCCAATATACGCTGAGTTTCTAGCAGAGAAATATGGTAGGCAATCACTCTCAGTCTTGTCCGTGGAAGATGTGTTGTGAGAATCATTTTGAAATGCGCTATGTGGAGCACATTTTGGAAAACACTGAGCTAAATTTATCACTAAGTTCTCATCTGACTGATAATGGTATATAATACCTAGCATACATTTTCAACTACCTCTTTCAGTACTCATGAACAAACACATCAATAACAGGGTAAACTCTCCCATTGGCCACAGACTTGGTTTCAGATTTCAACCAGTGCTACAGAGAGCTACTACTAATGACACCTGAAATAAAACATATTTGCCATGCCTCTTATAACAATCTATGTTTAAATATTATTTTTATGCATAAGATTTGACGTGATTTCCTTCCATCGATCCTCAGCTGTTGACTCTAAGCTGCTATTTTGCCATGGCACATGAAAAGAATATCTCCCTCCACCTTCCACCTTGGATATTACTCAGGGTGAACATACAATGTATTATTCAAGCTATATTTCTGAGATCAAATAGGTAGACAGTAACAATTAACAGGAATAGATGATTATGGTGCAGGTAATCCTCCTTCTAGCTCAGTGCAAGAGTAAATTAAAAATGTCATTTTGGCTTGAAAGAATATTTTACCTCTGCAAATGAGATCCATTCTCATGAGTAGAAAAACCTTTATAGTCCGTGAGACAAAAACAAGTGTTCCCAAACCCTCTGTCCACTCAAATTCTCTAGTAACACCTGTTAGTTAAAAAATAGGTTCATCCTCATCAATTCTCTACGCAGACAGGAAAGTAAGTCAACATGACCTGACAAGTCACACTTCAAAGTTAGCTGTAGTGTGATAATTTGTACTGAATGCTTCCCAGCCCTCAAAGCATTGGCGGGGGGGGGGGGGCGGTTTGAGAAGAATGGATTACAGACAGCCTGAGAATGAAAAACTGCATACATAAAACAGCTAAAGGTGCCCATTCAGCTATTTTGTTGCTATAGCTATGGCAGGTAATTACTAGCTATTGTTGTAACTTGGATTGCATTCCAAAGGGGATAAACTATGGGAGATGTTTTATTAGACAATGCTGTCAATCTTCTATGCTCTTGGATCTTGTCCATTGAAATACAATGATTACCTCAGAATTATGAAACCCAAAGGCCCTAAAGCCAAACTTGGGAAAGGGACAGCAGTTCCTTCTGGTATCTTTATCTCTGGAATTACAGTAACTCACATAAAATAATTCATGCACAGACTCCCAGAAAGCCCAGAAGCTCTTTCTATACCAGTGACAGACAGTGTCACTGAAAACAACATGGTCCTCAGCAATGGAAGTCTTTCTCCAAAATCAAAGTTTAGGAAATTTCAGTTAAATTTTCCCTCTTTCCTTAGCCCCGCAGTTACTTGCCTTAAGGGAGCTGCTAGCTACTCCTGACTGGTGGCAAGGGATGAAGAATCTAACTGGGAATCAAACCCAGAAGGAGAAATACACTTCCTCCTCAAGGAGCTGAGGGCTTTACATTCAAAAGGGCCTTGTTTCCCTTTTCTTTGTCTTTTTTGCTTTCTCCAACCAGGTTTCAATGGGTCTCCTCCCATTGAGGCTTCCTAAATTCAGTGACACAGCTTGGTGGGCATTGGTCAGAGCTGCAGGAAGAGCCCAGAGCTCTCACAAAGCACTCCAACCCTGCCCCAGTCTGATGATGCTCAAATGTGGCTCATTTGGGATCAAAGGAGCCACCAGTCAAGCACTTAATCAGAGTGTGAATGTACCTGAAGTTAAACCAGGAACTGGCCCTGTGGGTCAGTCATCTGTACAACTGAGCCATACAGAATTTTTTAATTTTTAACTTAATTTTTTAGTGGTGGTGGAATGAATCTTAGGCCAGGCAAGTAATGTTCCACTGAGCATTTGGCAGCCTTTTCGTTTTTCTCCCCCCACAGGTTTTTTCCCTTTCAAAGCCACCTTCTCTCCTGAATACTTTTTTCCCTTGTTCCTATTTTGAGTTCCTTCCAAAAGTTTATAAAGTTCAGCTTTCCAGAGAGGACTATAATACATGAAATATCCACTGAGGAGACAATGCTTTTAATTCACAATGAAAAGTTAGGGGTGGAAGGAATTATACTGCTAGCAGGTAACACTCATGGACCCTGAAGCAACTATTCTGGCCAAAGTAGTGAATGTCTTCATAAAAACCGTGGAGTGACACTTATATATATTTACACACACACACCCTATACACCTGCATACCTATCTGGATTTAATGTCCAACACACTCCTTGAATCAAGTTCTTGATAAGAGATCTCAAACACCTGGCAAATGCTACTTTGCAGCCACTTTTCTGATACTAGCAACACAGGTAATTTTCTAAATCATATCCATCTCCTCCTCCCAACCATTTGGGTCAGATACATACTTTGAAATTTGTAGAAAAGTGAGCCGTTTTCCAAGGAAACTGTCTCCAGTCCTTCTGCTGCGATCCTGGTGTGTGTTTGCAGCTATTGCTAGAGCAGGGAGGGGCCCAGCTGTATGAGCAGGAGCAGGAAGTCAGGACTAATTACACCTTGTTTTATTTGGCCAGTGAAACAACGAATAAAATAGCATGTTTCATTCGGTTGGTTTTTCAGTGCAAGTTACCTTAGGTTGCTATCTTATTCCAATAGACTGGAAATTTTTCAAAGTGTGAATATTAATGTTATGACCAGACACAGACTTAAATCTTTTTCTGTGAAAAGTATGACTTGTGTTATTCTCTGATAAATGTTCGCTCCTTTTCTGATTACAGTTACAGATACTCTCTCCCCCCAGCCTGGCTACCATCCAAGAGGTAGTACTTAACATCTTACACACCCTGAAGCTACTGTGTTTAACAGTACACAAGTCTTACAAACTGGCTGCAGAAGTACTTAACAGACTTGGCCAAAGAGGAAAACAACCAAAAATGGGACCTTCCAGAACTCCCCCAAACTTCTAAAACTATCGTAGGATGTGGAGATAGTGGAGGTATTGAGGGGGGAAAGGCCTTAACATATATTTAGTAGCTACAAAGAAGTTATAAGGGTTCCTTTGCTTGATAAGAGATACAGATGTGTGTATTTCTGTATTTTAAAACATCACTGATGATAATGGCTATACGTGCTGACTCTGAGACAAAGAACAGTCAGTATAGTCCTCACAGTTTGTCTTGTGGATTAGGATTCTAATTTATCAGTGAGTGAATATGTCAGAACATTTAGATAATATGATCTGCCCTTCAACCATATCATTGTTTGGGTTTTAAGTCTCTCTCAGAGAGAGAGAGAGAGAGAGAGAGAGAGAGAGAGAGAGAGAGAGAGAGAGAGAGAAAGCATTTCCTCACCATCTTCTCATCCTGGCAATTTCTATATTTCTATATGCTGGGCAAATTTTTACAAACAATATTAGAGAAAGGTGGAAGAGTCTATGCTACATGTGAATACTGTTTTACACACAGGCTTTTTCCCAATTTTGGGGGCAGGAATGATCATAGCTTTTAACGTTCCATTGGATCACAGTTTGTCCAGATTGTTTTTTGTTTGTTTGTTTTTTGGTGCTGGGGATGGAACTCACAACCTTGCGTTTGCCAAGCAGGCACTTATGCCACTAAGCTAAACTCCCGGCCCTGTCCAGATGGTTTAAAATGAGATTTAAAATTATTTGTTAGGTCAATTTTGAAGGTTTTAAAAATTTTCCCTGAGGTTTTCTGCATGTGCATCTAAAAGTATTCCATATGCCCCCACATGGAATTGACTAGGATGAGTTAGCAATTTCCCTGTCATTAGAGATCCTGAAGATAGAGGGACTATTGGCAGGGATATTCTAGAAAGAATTCAAGCACTGCATGGATAGTTGAGAGATGATGATGACAGGAGCTATGATTTTTCTTTCAGACCAAACTCATAGATGATACATAAAAGTGGGACAAAACACCTAATGCCTAGCATGCTGAATACTTAAGAAGGGCATAACTGGAGCCAGTCACAGTGGTTCACACCTGTAACCCCAGCACAGGCAGGAGGGTCACAAGTTCAAGCCCAGCCTGTGCAATTTAGTGAGACCCTGTCTCAAAAGGAAGAGAAAGAAAGAAAGAAAGAAAGAAAGAAAGAAAGAAAGAAAGA